>JABUOV010000107.1:0-117795 GCA_025617405.1 Perca schrenkii | reverse complement strand
CGGGGGTTACCGCAGTAGATGCAGACCCCGGCCAAACGGCGGCGCTCTCGCTCTTCGGGCGTAGGGCGGGCACGACCCAATTGCATTGGTTCCGGGGGGGGCAGAGATGGAGGCGCCGGAGGACAGACTGAACGTGGCTGGGAAGGCGAGGGAGCAGAGACCCGGGAAGGCGGTGGGCAGGACCGGGGAGAGGGAGAGGCGCGGAGCGAGCGCTCTCTCTCTCTCTCCCGGATGCGATTATCTAAGTCGATAGCAGTTTCGACAAGGCGGTCCAGGCTCTCCGGCACGTCCCTAGCGGCCAGCAGGTCTTTCATACGTTCGCTAAGCCCACTCAGGAACGCGCGACGGAGAGCCGGATTGTTCCAGCCTGATCTAGTGGCCAGAATATCAACCGAATACTCCGCGACACTGCGAGACCCCTGACGGAGATGCCATAAACGGGAATCAGTCTCAGCACCCTGCACGGGGCGATCAAACACTCTTTTTAGTTCCTCCGTGAATGCGGAGTACGAGGATAGGAGATCGGGGCGTCCCGCGTTCACCGAAGTGAACCACGAAAGGGCCCGGTCGCGGAGCAACCCGGCGATAAAACGCACCCTGGCCTCGTCAGAGTGGTACGTTACTGGCTGCCCCCGGAACACTAGGGCACACTGCACAAGGAAACCCTCGCACGTTCCCAGCTCGCCGGAGAATTTGTCAGGCGGTGAAACAGGAGATTCGAGGGGAACGGGCGGGGCCGAATGCGCCACGGGGGAGCGAGCGGAGTGAGCGGGATTACTGGACGGATGGGGAGGCTCGGGGGAAGGAGCAGGTTGGCCCAGTCGCCGGACCTCCTCGACCAGGGAGCGCAGCGTCTCGGCCATAGCGGAAATGGCTGTTGCATGCTGGCCGAGCATCGCCCCCTGAGCGGCCACGGCGAAAGAGAGGTCCGGTGACGGGGAATCAGACATAGTGGGGAGTTTGGGTGAGCCTGCTGAGTCCACGTTGGCTGGATTGTTCTGTGACATTGCACAGAACGGACTCAAATGCAGTGCTCCAAAAACAAACTATTTTATTGAACAGAATGGGAGGGAGGAATACGGGGGAAAAACCTAGGATGGTGAGGGATGCAGGAGAAGAAACCAGGAGGGCAGGGGCTAGAGGGGAAATCCTAGGATGACCAGGGAGCTCAGGGAGATGCAGGGAAACTGGGGCTGGGAAGCCGCGGAGGAGGCACTGGAACGAGGGGGCCGAGGAGCGGAGGAGGGCTGGCTGGAGCGTGGTAGCGGAGGTAGAGCGATGTAGGGTGCCGTGGGAGGAGGACTGAACGGGGAGACCAGCTGACTGGAACAGAGGGAGGAAGTGGAGCAGAGAAGCTGAAGCAACAATCCAGCGAAGATGGTCTGTTGGGCCGGGGTTGAAGTACTGTGCTTGATTGCTGATGGATGGCAGGCGTGAGCAGCGGGAGAGCAGTGATGGTGATTGGCAGCAGGTGTGTGTAGTCAGCTGGCCAGCAGTGGGCAGGAGGGGAGGAGGAAAGCAGGGAGTAGGCAGCAGGGGAGGAGGGAAAGCAACAGAGACAGAGAGAGAGGCAGAGCAACAACAAAACAACTAACGGCAGAGGAAAACAAACAGAAACACACAGCCAGCTGGTCCCAACCATAATAAAAAGACCTTTCATATCTTATTTCCAGTTGTCATTCTAAATATGCTATTACCCCTCTGCATTTGACTCAAACTCTATGGGAATTGAATAGGTGGACTACATTGTGCTATGAATGACTAGTATACAGTAGAATGGACCATGTGACTGTCCAAATGGTTGAATACAATAATACTATAATAAGCCTTGAATACAAATGGGATACACACTATTTGTGTCAGGAATCCAGCATCCTGAGCCTGTGTTGCCTATGTTTTGTTTGCTCTAACCTGAAGTTCGTTTGTTTTTCCGAGTTTACCTGAACACATCCCGGCTGATACTCCAACTGCTTACACCTGCTGCTGTCTACACACCTGGTCCTGATCATCATTCCCTGCACTATTTAAGCCGTGACCAGACAACCATTCCCTGCCGGATCGTTAGCGTACACAGTATGTTTTTGCTCACGTATCAAGCTCCTGGTTTTGCCAAGTCTTTTGCCCTGGACCAAATCGTTTCCACATTACATACCAAATAAATACTCACCTTGTACTCCTACTTACCTGGTCCTGGTCTGCTTTTGGGTTCCTGCACTAGACATTCCTGGCAGAACGATCCGGCCAAGATGAACCCAGCGGATCTGGACTCTAGATGGCTTGCCATTTCCCAGCAAGGAAACATGTTGGAACAGCATAGTGTGGCACTACAGGACGTAACGACTGCTATTCAAGGTCTAACCACTAGCCTTACCTCAGTCCAGGCTCAGCTCAGTGCTCCAGCAGTTACATCACCACCTGTTTCTCCACCCTCGCCTGCCGTCTCTAACGCTGTGCCGCTCCGAGAGCCCAAAGTCCCGACACCGGACAAGTATGATGGGGATTTGGGGGGATGTTGTTCTTTTCTCATGCAATGTGACTTGGTTTTTGACTTGCAGCCCAACTCCTATGCTTCTGATAAAGCTAAGATCGCCTTTGTTATCGAACTGTTGCGGGGAAGGGCTCTAGAGTGGGCATCTGCCCTATGGGAACGAAGGGACTCCTGCTTGGCTTCATACCACGCCTTCTCAGCCGAGTTGAGGAAACTCTTTGAACACCCCGTCCGAGGTAAGGACGCATCTAAACGGTTGTGCTCTCTGCGCCAGGGCTCACGCAGCGTAGCAGACTTTGTCATTGACTTCAGAACATTGGCAGTGGAGAGTGGGTGGAACGAGGAATCACTGCAGGCTGTGTTTCATCAGGGATTGTCCGAACAGATAAAAGATGAGCTAATCTCTTATCCTGAGCCCAGGGACTTGGACGAGTTGGTGGCTTTGTCTATTCGTGTTGATAACAGGTGCCGAGAGAGAAGGAGGGAGAGACGTAAGAGGTTTTCCAACCATTCTCCGCGCCGCCAACCTGCCAAACCTGGAAATGTAGCGGAATCGGGGAGCCGAGCTACATGCCAGGGGATTAAGGAGGAACCGCGATCAACTGATCCCGAACCCATGCAGGTGGGACGTCATGGATTGTCAGCAGAGGAGCGCCAGCATAGACGTGAGTCAAACAGCTGTTTTTACTGCGGGAACCATTACATCTCCACCTGCCCACAGAGGCTGTTAAACTCCCAGGCTCGCTAAGAGTGGGAGGATTTTTAGCGAGCCAATCTCAGTCTTCCAACAGACCTGTAAGACCTCTAGTGCATGTCACTCTCATGAACTCTAATCTTTCTGTGGAGATTACTGCTTTGATCGATTCAGGGGCGGATGACAGCTTCATGGACGCCAATCTGGTGGAACAGCTGGGGCTCTCCAAGGAACGTCTCCCGGAGGCCATTGAAGCTACCACACTTAACGGCAAATTGTTGGCACGGATAACTGAGAGAACTGGACCCGTCACCATGCTTATTTCGGGAAATCATTCTGAAGTCATTTCCTTTTTCATCCTGCACTCTCCTCACGCTCCTCTGGTTTTGGGGTACCCCTGGCTCCACAAACACAACCCCACTATTGATTGGGCCAGTGGCAAGGTAACCAACTGGAGTATAAAGTGTCATGCTGACTGTCTTAAAACTGCCTGTGCCCCCTCTACTTCTAAACAGGATCTGGACTCACCACCTCCTGATATGTCCTTGGTTCCTGATGTCTACCACGATCTGCAGGAGGTGTTTAGCAAACAGAAGGCCCTGTCTCTGCCCCCCCACCGACCGTATGATTGTGCTATCAATCTTATACCTGGAGCTGCCTACCCTAAGAGCCGCCTCTACAGCATATCCAAACCCGAACGTGAAGCCATGGAGAGCTACATTAAGGAGTCACTTGCTGCTGGTCTCATTCGTCCCTCCTCTTCACCTCTGGGGGCGGGGTTCTTCTTTGTAAGTAAGAAAGACGGCACCCTGCGGCCTTGTATTGACTACCGTGGGCTTAATGACATAACTATCAAGAACAAGTATCCTCTGCCCTTGATGAACTCTGCTTTTGATTCCCTGCAGGGTGCGACCGTTTTCACTAAGCTGGACTTGCGCAACGCTTACCACTTGGTCCGAATTAAAGAGGGAGACGAATGGCTGACGGGATTCAATACACCTATGGGCCACTTTGAGTATCTGGTCATGCCATTTGGACTCACTAATGCCCCGGCAGTTTCCAGAGTATGGTTAATGACTATCTGAGAGACATGATCGGTCGTTTTGTGTTTGTGTACCTGGATGACATTCTTGTGTTTTCCGATGATCTGCCTAACCATGTCCTGCATGTCAAACAGGTTCTGCAGCGGTTATTGGAGAATCGGCTGTTCGTTAAGGCTGAGAAGTGTGATTTTCACGCCCGCACCACCTCATTCCTCGGTTACATCATCTCCGAGGGCCAGTTGAAGATGGACCGTGAGAAAGTCAAGGCAGTACTCGAGTGGCCTCAGCCTGAGTCCAGAGTGCAACTCCAGAGGTTCCTGGGGTTTGCAAATTTTTACAGACGGTTCGTCCGCGATTACAGCAGAGTGGCCGCTCCGCTCACTGCCCTGACGTCTAGTTCCAGATCTTTCAGTTGGAATTCGGATGCTAACAAGGCATTCCTGGATCTGAAGAAGCGCTTCACTGATGCACCAATCCTCTCTCACCCAGATACGTCTCGTCAGTTCGTTGTGGAAGTGGATGCTTCTGATGTGGGAGTCGGTGCCATTGTCTCTCAGTGGAGCTCCAGTGACCATAAGCTTCATCCTTGTGCCTTTTTCTCTCGTCACCTCTCTACAACAGAAAGAAATTATGATGTGAGGAACCGGGAACTGCTCGCTGTTAAACTCGCCCTGGAAGAGTGGCGCCACTGGCTGGAGGGGGCTGAACAACCGTTCGTGGTGTGGACAGACCACAAAAACCTTGCATACATGCAATCCGCCAGACGTCTTAACTCACGTCAAGCCAGGTGGGCCTTGTTTTTTGGACGCTTCAACTTTTCCCTCACCTTTCGACCAGGCTCACAGAATGGCAAGGCGGACGCTCTTTCCCGGATGTTTTCCAAGTCAGTGGAAGACGAGACTGCACCGGAGACTATTCTGCCACAGAAGCTCATCGTGGGCGCTGTCACCTGGAGGATCGAGGAGGAGGTTTTGACAGCCCTTCGGACCCAGCCTGGTCCTGGCAACGGTCCGCCAGGTCGTCTGTTTGTGCCTGACTCTGTCCGTTCTGCTGTGCTTCAGTGGGCCCACGCCAGCAAGATGGCTTGTCATCCCGTTGTGGCTAGAACTATGGCCTTGCTGCGTAGAAGGTTTTGGTGGCCTGCCATGGGAGACCAGACTCGGAGTTATGTTGCTGCATGCCCGGTGTGCGCTCAAAATAAGGGGACCAATAGACCCAGCTCTGGACTTCTGCATCCTCTGCCCATCCCTCGGCGACCCTGGTCGCATCTGGCTCTGGATTTTGTGTCCGGGTTGCCCTTATCTGACGGGAACACCGTTGTCCTGACAGTAGTGGACAGGTTCAGCAAATTCGCTCACTTTCTGCCCCTTCCCAAGCTACCGTCTGCTACTGAGACCGCCAACATCTTGGTCAAGGAAGTGTTTAGGAAACACGGTCTACCTGGTGACATAGTGTCGGATCGTGGCCCGCAGTTCACCTCAGCTGTATGGAAGGCTTTCTGCCTTGCCATTGGAGCGACTGTCAGTCTCACATCTGGATTCCATCCCCAGTCGAACGGTCAAGCTGAAAGGACTAACCAGAAGATGGAGTCCACGCTTCGTTGCCTCGTCTCTTCAAATCCCTCCACCTGGTCCTCTCAGCTACCATGGGCTGAGTACGCCCATAACACTCTCCCGACCACTGCCACTGGGATGTCCCACTTTCAGTGTCTGTACGGATATCAACCACCCCTGTTTCCGTCGCAGGAGAAGGATCTCTCCGTTCCCTCAGTCCAAGCTCACATTCGCCGTTGCCATCGGACCTGGCATCGTGCCAGGAGGACCCTCCTTAAAGCCTCTGTTGTCCCCAAAGTTTATTGGACCATTTGTGGTGGACCGGATCATAAATCCAGCTGTGGTCCGTCTGAAATTGCCCAAGACCCTCAGGGTACATCCTGCCTTCCATGTCTCCTGCCTTAAGCCCGTTCTCCTCAGTCCCCTGTTGCCTCCTTCACCTCGTCCGCCTCCCCCGCGGATTATCGACGGGGGTCCTGTCTACACTGTTTGCCGCATCATGGACTCCCGACAACGTGGGCGGGGTTTCCAATACCTCGTGGACTAGGGAGGGTTACGGTCCTGAGGAGAGGAGCTGGATACCTCGGCGCCAGATCCTTGATGCTGATCTGCTCCGGGACTTCTATAGGCTCCATCCTGGTGCTCCGGGTGGTCCGCCCGGAGGCGTCCATCGGAGGGGGGGTACTGTCAGGAATCCAGCATCCTGAGCCTGTGTTGCCTATGTTTTGTTTGCTCTAACCTGAACTTTGTTTGTTTTTCCGAGTTTACCTGAACACATCCCGGCTGATACTCCAACTGCTTACACCTGCTGCTGTCTACACACCTGGTCCTGATCATCATTCACTGCACTATTTAAGCCGTGACCAATTCAATTCAATTCAATTTTATTTATATTATCAAATCATAACATAGGTTATCTCGAGACACTTTACAGATAAAGTAGGTCTAGACCACACTCTATAATTTACAAAGCCCCAACAATTCCAACAATTATAGTAATTCCCTCAAGAGCAAGCAGTGCGACAGTGGCGAGGAAAAACTCCCTCTTGGGAAGAAACCTCGGACAGACCCAGGCTCTTGGTAGGCGGTGTCTGACGGGCCGGTTGGGGGTGTGATGAACAGTGGCGATAATAGTCACATTAATAATGGAACAGTGACTGGATGTAGCGGGAAGCTGCAGGGTTCAGCAGGAAGCAGCAGGGTTCAGAAGGACGCAGCAGGGCACCGCTGAGCTCAGCAGTGAGTGCAGCAGGACCACGGCGACAGCTGGAACCAGGATCTTGGTGCCAACGTTCTCCAAGGAAATACGCTGGGGGAAAAAAACATAAGGACTCCGGGGAGTAAACTCCGCCGCAGCTAGGATAAGTAACAAGCATTTCCGGGACGGGATACACGCAAATAGTAATAGTAATAGTAATAGAGAGGGAAAGGAGAGAGCATCTCAGTGTGTCAAAGGAAGGAAGTCCCCCGGCAGTCTAGAACTATAACAGTGTAACTATAACAGCGTAACTAAGAGAGACAGGTCATAAGGAGAGGTAGCTTTTTCGGGCTTAGAACTCTCCCCCTGCCGGATTGGGCTTGGCTGGCCTGCCTCCCTCTACTTTGTTATGTATTATTAATCTAACAATTATGAAGAGAAGCAGTTGGGCCAGTTAGGTGAACACTGCAACTCCTCACTCCCTAACTATAAGCTTTATCAAATAGAAGACTTTTAAGTTCATTCTTGAAAGCGATTACAGTTTCTGCCCCCCGAACCCAGATCGGGAACTGGTTCCATAGGAGAGGAGCCTGATAACTGAAGGCTCTGGCTCCCATTCTACTTTTAGAGACTCTAGGTACCACCAGTAACTCTGCATTCTGGGAGCGCAGTGCTCTAGTGGGACAATAGGGTATTAGGAGCTCTTCTAGATATGATGGTGCTAGACCATTTAGAGCTTTGTAGGTCAAGAGAAGGATTTTAAACTCAATCCTGTATTTTACAGGAAACCAGTGCAGAGAAGCTAATACAGGAGAGATATGATCTCTTTTCTTAGTTCTGAAAACACGCGCTGCAGCATTCTGGATAAGCCGGAGAGTCTTAAGGGATTTATTTGAGCAACCTGACAGTAGGGAATTACAATAGTCCAGCCTAGACGTAACAAATGCATGGACTAGTTTTTCAGCGTCATTTTGAGACAGGATATTCCTAATTTTGGCAATGTTACGAAGATGAAAAAATGCTGTTCTTGAGGTTTGTTTTAGATTGGCATTAAAGGATATATCCTGATCAAAAATAACTCCTAAATTTCTGACAGTAGTTCTGGAGGCCAGGGCAATACCATCCAGAGTAGCTATGTCTTTAGATAATGAGGTTCTGAGGTGTTTAGGTCCCAGTACAATAACTTCAGTTTTGTTAGGGTTTAACATCAGAAAATTATAGGTCATCCAGGATTTTATATCTTTAATGCACGCTTGAAATTTAGCTAGCTGACTGGTTTCGTCTGGCTTGATTGACAAGTATAATTGGGTGTCATCTGCATAACAGTGAAAGTTAATTGAGTGTTTCCTAATAATATTGCCTAGAGGAAGCATATATAGGGAGAAAAGAATTGGTCCAAGCACTGAGCCTTGAGGAACCCCATGGCTAACTTTAACGTACTTGGAGGATTTATCATTAACATTAACAAATTGAGATCGATCAGAGAAATAAGACCAGCTTAGTGCGATTCCTTTAATGCCAACCAAGTGTTCCAATCTCTGTAACAGGATTGAATGGTCAATAGTGTTAAATGCAGCACTAAGATCTAGTAAAACAAGAATGGAGACAAGTCCTTTGTCTGCAGCAGTTAAAAGGTCGTTAGTAATTTTCACCAGTGACGTCTCTGTGCTATGATGCTTTCTGAATCCTGATTGAAAGTCATCAAATAAACTATTGCTATGTAGAAAATCACATAACTGATTAGCAACCACCTTCTCAAGGATCTTGGAGAGAAAGGGAAGGTTAGATATAGGTCTATAGTTTGCTAAGACCTCAGGATCTAGGGTGTTTTTTTTTCAGAAGAGGTTTTATCACAGCTACTTTAAATGACTGCGGTACATAACCTGTTAATAAGGACATATTGATCATATCTAGTAATGAAGTGTTTACCACGGGTAACGCTTCTTTGAGTAATCTCGTTGGGATGGGGTCTAAGAGACAGGTAGATGGCTTAGCTGAGGATATCTTTAACATTAATTGTTGAAGGTCTATAGGATAAAAGCAGTCTAAGTATATGTTGGGACTAGTCGTTATTTCTAGCGACTCTGCGTGTAAAGCTAAACCGTTAAAAGTTGAGGGCAAAAGGTGACTGATTTTATCTCTAATTGTTATAATTTTATCATTAAAGAAGCTCATGAAGTCATCACTACTCAGAGCTAAAGGAATAGATGGCTCAGTAGAGCTGTGACTATCTGTCAGCCTGGCTACAGTGCTGAAAAGAAACCTTGGGTTGTTCTTGTTTTCTTCTATTAATGATGAGGAATAGTTTGATCTAGCCTTTCTTAGGGCCTTCCTATAGGTTTTGAGACTTTCTTGCCAATCCAAACGGGATTCTTCCTCTTTTGTGGAACGCCACTTACATTCAAGGTTTCGCGAAATTTGTTTTAATTTGCGAGTTTGGGAGTTATACCAAGGTGCTAATTTCCTTTGCTTCATCATCTTCTTTTTCAGGGGAGCAACGGAGTCTAAGGTTGTCCGTAGGCAAGTCGTAGCACCGTCTACAAATGTATCAATTTGAGAGGGACTGAGGTTAACGTAGAGGTCCTCTGTTATGTTAAGGCATGACATAGAGTCGAATGCTGTTGGAATATCTTCTTTAAATTTAGCTATAGCACTGTCAGATAGGCATCTGGTGTAGAAGCTTTTATCTAATTTAATTGAGTCAGGTAGTAAGAATTCGAAAGTGATTAAAGAATGATCTCATAGTACCGAATTCTGCGGAAATATTATTAAATCCTCAATTTCAATACCATATGCCAGCACAAGGTCGAGGGTGTGGTTAAAAGAGTGCGTCGCCTTGTGCACACTCTGACTGAAACCGATTGAATCCAGTAATGAGTTGAAAGCAGTAGTAAGGCTATTGCTGTCAACGTCCACATGGATATTAAAATCACCTACAATAAGTACGTTGTCTGATTTAAGGACTAAACATGATAAAAACTGAGAATTCAGATAAAAATTCAGAATACGGACCTGGAGCCCTGTAAATAACAACGAATATAATTGGCTGTAATGTTTTCCATTTTGGATGTTGAAGATTAAGAACAAGACTTTCAAAGGAGTTATAATTTAATTTAGGTTTAGGAGTAATTAACAGGCTTGCATCAAAGATGGCTGCAACTCCCCCTCCTCGGCCTGAGCCTCTAGGAATTTGAGCATTAATATGACTGGGAGGAGTGGCTTCATTTAGACTAACATAATCATCATGGCCCAGCCAGGTTTCAGTAAGACAAAATAAGTCAATGTTATTATCTGATATCAACTCGTTTACCAATACTGCTTTAGAAGACAGAGATCTAATATTTAATAGTCCACATCTAATTTTCCTATTTTGTTCTATCGTTGCAGTCGTTTTAATTCCAATTAGGTTGTTAAGTATAGCGCATCTTTTGTTTACCTTTGATTTAACCGATCTAAGTCGGGGAACAGACACCGTGCTTATTAGACTATGAGTGGGTGACTACTCCAACGGAAGCACAGAGGGGCGCGTAATACTGCACCTCTGATTACTAATATCAAGCTTGGGTTGTCATGGTTGTCTGATAAACTCGGTCAGATTTTTTGATATGAGAGCGGCTCCGTCCCAGGTGGGATGAATGCCGTCTCTCTCCATCAGACCAGGCTTTCCCCAGAACGCCCCCCATTTATTCACATAGCCCACAGCATTAGCTGGGCACCACCCCGACAACCAGCGGTGGAAGGATGACGTACGGCTGTCCATTTCATCATTAGTCAGGTTTGGCAGGGGTCCAGAGAAAACTACTGAGTCCGACATTGTCTTTGCGTATGCACAAAGTGACTCAACATTCAATTTAGTGATCTCCGATTTACGACCATTACCCCCTACGTAAAGTATGATCTTACTGTATTTACGGTTCTTTTTGGCCAGCAGCTCTAGATGGGTTTCTATATCGCCCGCTCTGGCCCCGGGGACACATATGACCGTAGGTACTATAGCTGCTGGGGCCGCCGGCTTCACATATCGCAGTATAGAGCTCCCAATAACCAGAATTGGCTTCTCAGCGGGTGTATCACTGAGTAGGGAGAACCTGTTAGAGAGGCGAAGACGCTCCGGTTTAGAGCAACCAGACAACCATTCCCTGCCGGATCGTTAACGTACACAGTATGTTTTTGCTCACGTATCAAGCTCCTGGTTTTGCCAAGTCTTTTGCTGTTTTTGCTCGTTGTTGCCAATCGTTAATCTGCCGCCTGTCTTCTGCCTACAGTTCTTCACCTGGATTATCATTCACACCTGCCTGGCTGTCAACTTCACTGCAATACATCTGGATCAGCACTAAACCCTGCCACCTTCCAGCCTCATTCCCTGCCGACCAACTGGACCAAATCGTTTCCACATTCCATACCAAATAAATACTCACCTTGTACTCCTACTTACCTGGTCCTGGTCTGCTTTTGGGTTCCTGCACTAGACATTCCTGACAATTTGAATGACATTGTTGTGTAAAAGTCATATAAATCTTCAAAATAACCTCTCAGAAAGTGCCCAAACTGGCGTCATTCATCATTAGGGTGTTAAAATGATTTCTACATGCATTTCAATTGACCAGGCATTATTGTTTATCCTTGAACAAATATGTTGCTTTTCTGCTTTGCAGTGCTTTTATACTAGCTTTCTTTCTCCATTTTTGCAGAACCACAGGGTTGAGCGGGTGTGGCCAGAAGTGAACAACCGGGTCACTTATCCATTAAAGGCAGCATTGGTCAACCTACAAGACCAAGAGGCCATTAACATGGAGGACCCATCAGTACAGTACTGCGTGTCAAACCTGACCTGTCGGGTTGCCAGTATTGGACTGGAGAAATTTGTGGATGCTTGGAACTCCCACACAGTTCAAGGTATTTCATACAGTTTTGCAGTTATTTAAACAACACAAAGTTGGTTTCACTCAGCCAGTTTTGGCAGTAGGAGCTGACTCCTATTAAGCTCTCTGCGAGGATTCCCTTTCCCCTTGCTTCAATTTGCACACCTCACTTAACCCTAACCGTAACCTTGCAGCTCTCCCTGCCTTTGCTCGCACAACATGGATTACATTTGTATATTCTTCGTCAATTTACTCGCAATATACATATTTCTTTTTGTAGAGAAATTTAAATAACAAATTGTGTAATTGACATAAGTAATCATACTCTTTGTCATGATAAGCTAAAATTAGTCTTATGGCAGTTCGTGAAATGGTCATGAAATTTTTAATCTATTGATTTGTGTACACAGACACATTTATAAGTATTTTTTCCTTGCAGGTCACCAGGTTTTTTAAAGTAATGTATTTTGATGGGAATTATCTTTCGTCATCACAGCACAATTCTTTCAGTCGGCATGAAATGAAACAAAATTCCGCGATGGGTTCACAGAAGAATTCGGGGATGCGGGACAACAAAGGGACGGTTGGGTTTAGGTAAAGAAAAACAGGACGGTTGGGTTTAGGATACATGACATGCGGAACCTGATCCGCGGTCTCCTGGGTGAAAGTCCTGTGTTGTTTGACCCATCCACCACCACCCCGACCATCCTCCATACGTATCCTCCATTTTCAGCCTTTCATACTACTCGCTACATTAGTCATTCTTAATACATTAGTTTAAAAAACATGCGCACGATCACAAAAAAACAAAATAATAAATAAAATAATGTTACAATTTCACGAACTGCTGTGAGACTGGGTTGGACTTCCTTGTGTTTGTGAACCTTCAACATTGATTGGATATTATAACACGTGCTGGCTGCCAACATTACTGTACTGTGACATGGTGGTCTGAAGGCTAATAGTATAACAGACACATCCAGGAACGATGAAAGAGTACTTTTTCAGGCCAAGTATACAATAGAATTTGGCCTAAATATCAGATAATATGTGATGTTACAATAGTAGGTGTAATATTATAGTGTGCTAATATAACGTACTACAACTTTTTACAAAGTGTGATGACTTACCCATGTGATAGCAAGCATGGCTTATCTAATTTGAATAATACTGTATGTTGTGTGTATGGATGCATGTGTATTTTTTTAACAACCAACTGTTTGCACAATTAACTTCAAACAACAGTAAATACAACAATCTATTTTTATGCTTAGGCCGGGGGATTCCAAATGTCCTGGCCGACGGCGGATGTAGAGTCAGAGTGGCCTCGGAACTTCTGCCAGGACCAGCAGAGGCAGCTGACAGCTACCAAGAGGCGATTGGGTCACGTCTGACAAAGGAGTCAATATTTGGCACCAACCCATTCATGAATGTGGAGGAGCAGCAAAATGCTGAAATGGCCTTCAGCGACAAGTACCCTGATTTGGGACATTTGTTCAGCTGTTGTGTGAACAGAGAACCTGGGCCTTTCAAGGAAGCTGTAATGGACCTCATAGCTCTTGCAAGGAGACAGTGACACAAGTGAGTGATGACAGCATCACACACAAATAACGCTTTTGTAAGCTGTAAAAGATGTTTTGAATTGGGTTTGCTTAATTTGTGACTTTCTTCAGGAAGAAGGTTTGTTTTTAAGTTCTATGAACGTAATATTAGTTAGATATACACAGCATATTGAAACTGTTATGAAGATAGATAATGACAAAAATATGTTGTTCTGATTATATTCTCTTGAAGGACCTATGACTGGCCTTGTAGTTGCACCCTGCTGCAGGAGCCTGGTGGGGTGCAACGTCTGTGTGCGGGAGTGGATCCGCAACTCCCCCAACTGCCCGAAGTGTCGGGATGAGCGATTCGGGGAAGAAAATTTTCTTTTGAGCGGGATGGACGATGTGCTTGATGTCGTGAAGAATGTGTTGTCCGCATGAGTTTTTGATTTATAGTTTAATGTAGTTTTTAGTTTGATTTGTTCCATCATTTTGTTTTTTTGTTTTATACAGTTACTACAAAATGTCCAGTGTTGGTTCTTTGAGACGTGTGTGTGTGTGTGTGTGTGTGTGTGTATGTGTGTGAGTGAGTGAGTTGTAAATAAAACAATATGTAGCAGTCCTGCCTTTTCAATGTCCCATTTATCTGATAAAGATTACTGACAACTCATGGTAAGCAATACAAATATGAACTACCATTGTGTGGAGCAGCAGCCATCACAGAATTAGAGACAAGCATTAATGTAAACGTTGAGGGTTACAACCCTGAACCTTTTGTTTTTGTCTCTTAGTTTTGTTTACAATATATGCACATACACACAGTCTGGTGCATGTTTATGTTCTATCATATGGTGCTGTGGACTAGTATGGCCTAGTATTTTAGCCATAAACCACAAGCTGTCTGAGTCATCCTATCACCTTTGTTAAACAAATACAGCGCATACATTATTAATACAGTTTGTCATATATTTGTAGACTTTCAAAAAGTCAGATGATTACGGTATGGTAGTTCTTCATTAAAACCAAATTGCATGAAGCAGATATTTGTTGAAGTTACATATGCAAGCCTTTATTATCTAAATATTGGTACACTACTGAATAAGCTCTGAACATATGAGGTGGATGATACAGGCCCAGCAGAGAGAAGGATTACCCTGCTCACCATGAACTGCGGTCCAGGAGGAGGCCACACCAGGACAAGAGAAGGCAAAACCGCAGCTTCATCACATTCAAGTGTTCAATGGCAGCTTTAAGGTGCAGACTTGCAACAAAAAAGAAGCCCTTTTATATGAATGGATAGATAGACATGCATTGATTCTTTCGGAAATTCATCTTGCACTATAGAGGTCATCAGATAGACAGACAGACAACAAAAGACCACTACCCCTGATTTGCGAGCGCGGTTGGTTTGTAAGGACGGCTTCCCATCTTCTACCTGAAGGCAGTACCTCATACGCCTGGAATAGGGGATGTAGCCCGTCACTGCATCTAAAGACAGTGGTTAAGAGGCCTTTTTAACTGGATTTACAGTAAAAGTAGTCAAGCTTGCCACACGTAATCATAAAAGGATGTAGATTTCATTTAACATGTAATTATTAAACTAACTATTATTGACCTACTACTATTTCAAAACAATGTCCATTTTACAACCTTGGTAGCGGATGATGGGGTTTCTCTGCTGGTGACTTTTTATATAGCCTAATGTTATATGTTTTTTAATGGAGTAAAATACATGGAACAGGCGAGTTTCCACAATAACATATTAATTATTGCTACTCAACTAAATACTTTCTATAACAAAAAAATAGCAAAATGTAGCCTAATCTGAAGCTACGGGGCAACAATTCAGTAAAAAAAAGTGCCTGGTTCGTCTTGCAGTTAAGCCCATAGTTTTCACACACTTTATTTTGACACGTTAATCTTACTTCCGGTCCAGCGCTGTGAGCCACTTTTGATCTTCATCACGTAAACCCATACGAAACAAAAACGAGACTTGTGTTCTGTCGGATTTTCAATAATAATGCACGTTACAAAAAAAAGCCCATATTCTCGATGTTGGGTTGAAACGGAAAGATGAATAACAAAAAAACAACAGTTGAAAAACGAGCAATTTTCCACTTAATTTTCAAATTGCATGGACATTGAAAAAACGGGAAAACGGAGCTCATATTTCCGTTTTTTGGTTTTGGGATTTAAACGAAAAACGAAATATCGACCCGTTTTTTTGTTTTTTCGTTTTTGGTTTAAAACGAAAAACGGATTATACTTTAGTACCCTGACCAAACCCGACGCTGTGATTGGTCAAACTCTTCTTCTTTTACATCAAGAGTGAGACGGCTACTGCCATGCTACTGCACGTCAACGAGTGAACTCAAAGCAGTCACCTGACTTTCGCGTAGTTTAAAGTGATAAATCGTATCACCGTATATTGATGTCAAAATGCTTATCTTCTACGCAAAATGCGTACAGGTTGGCAGGTCTGCTTATTTAAAGCTAATGTCCTTGCACTTACTACATTTTGTCTGGAGTTTGAACCTTCACAGTTGAAAGCTATGAAGGTAAATATGGTGCAAAAGGTGAGAGTTTGTAGAATACATTGGGAGAACTTGCAGAACAAAAAATCTGAACTTGCATGTTTTAATTTGCACTTGTGAAATATATTCACACACGTGATCTGAATTTGAAGTCACAAAGAAAAAAAACACATGAGAGCTTGTAAAAAAAAAAAAAAGAGGAGTTGTGGTTGTGATGAAAAATGAACCTGAGTAAAAAAAAAAGTATCAGAATCAGAATCAGAATCAGAAAGGGTTTTATTGCCAAGTACGTTTTTTGACACATACAAGGAATTTGTTTTGGTGTTGCTGGTGCACATCACACATTCTCTAAATGTAATATTAAACAATATAAGTATAGGTAAACAATAAATGTAATATTAAACAATATAAGTATAGGTAAACAATATAAGTATATGTACACAGTATGTATTAAATTAAAAAATAAAGATAGAAATAAAATAAAATAGATAAATAAAGAGCAAAGAGCATTAGAGCAGAGAGAACAGTGGCATGAAGAGCCAGGTGGAGAGTCACGGTGGTTTCCGGGCCTTGTTAATAAGGCTAGTGGCGGAGGGGAAAAAGCTGTTCATGTGGCGTGAGGTCTTGGTCCTGATGGACCTCAGCCTCCTGCCAGATGGGAGGGGCTCAAAGAGTTTGTGTCCGGGGTGGGAGGGGTCAGCCACAATCTTTCCAGCACGCTTCAGAGTGAGTAAATGTTGCATTACAAGTTTGCAGCTGTCATTGTATTCAATTCAATCTACACATTTGTGAATATTTTTTCTGCAATTTCACATTCAGAATACAGGTGTGAATATTTTCTACAAATGCAAATTTGCAAGTTCAATTTTTTTGTTCTGCAAGTTCTCACATTGTATTCTACAAGCTCTCACCTTTTGCACCATATTTACCTTCATAGAAAGCACTTAACTTTAAGTCGCTTTGGATAAAAGCGTCAGCTAAATGACATGTAATGTAATAATGTAATCTGTACTTTCAGCGTGTATAGTGCCAGCATATTTCCAGCAGCTCTGAGCCTTTTCTTTGAAATTTTGTGTATTTCTCATATTTTTTTTTCGCGTTTTATTCTTCTTCCAAACTGTTTTTCAACGTATGTGCATTAGGGCTGCAACTAACGATTATTTTCATAGTCGATTAATCTGTTGATTATTTTCTCGATTAATCGATTGGTTGTTTGGTTTATAAAATTAAAATAAAATTATGAAAAATGTGGGTCAGTGTTCCCAAAGCCCAAGATGATGTACTCAAATGTCTTGTTTTGTCCACAACTCAAAGATATTCAGTTTACTGTCACAGAGGAGAGAAGAAACTAGAACAATATTCACATTTAACAAACTGGAATCAAAGAATTTTCACTTTCGTCTTAAAAAATTACTCAAACCGATTAATCGATTATCAAAATATATATCTTTGCAGCTCTAATGTGCATATATGGATGTACAACTGTGGAGATTAGCTGTGTGTCCTTTTCTTTTTTTCTGGACTTTACAACTTTGCAATGGGAGACCCATTCAGCCAGGTTGGAGGGGTTGCAACAGCTGTAGTTCCAAGCGGGGAATCGGCAAAAGTTACATAGTGTTGCTTTAATGTAGCACTGCTAGCAGTTTCTGCAATATGAGCCATTACTGGACAATATTCTGCACTAGGATTATTTATATATTTATAACTCTGGGTTACCTCCAACTGTGCAATATGTCATTTCTATTGTTCCGCACCTTACTCATCTGTGTATATTTATTGTGTAAATACAGTATGTTTGTTTTTATTACTATTATTATTATAACTAATTCTATTTTTTCTATTTCTTATACTTTATGTATATTTGTTGTCCTACGTCTACTTAATTTGTATTTTTGCTATTCTGATGTGTGTAATTATTTTTCGTAGCACAGGAATTTCCCCAGTGTGGGATTAATAAAGTCTATCTTATCTTATCCAATCAAATAATTATTAATTTCTTATGCTGCAGCTGTTATTCTTGTATTTGTAGCTTATTCCATTGTAGCTTGTTCTTATTTTTTTTGATCTCTTTCATGAAAGTTTTTAACTGCTCTTTAATGTTTTGTGTTAAGTGTTTTGAATTGCCTTTTTGCTGAAATGTGCTATAGAAATAAAGTTGCTTTGCCCTACAACCTGCAGCCTGTCAGTCAGTCACCAGGGCATAGAGAACGTGCCTGTCTGTTTCAGAGGAAGTGGAACGTTAACCTCACTATGGCTGCTTTCGACCCGTTCTCACTCCCAACTCGTCATATACGGACGCTTGGTCAGATAAGACGCAATAAGCATCCTTCGCACCGGGCAGAGCAGCAGTTCTGCAGCGCTGTAAGATGACGTAGTATTAAGGGAGACAACAGTAGAGAGTAGTGTAAAAGGCTGAAATATCGCGTAGGGTGGGAGGTTGGGGCGGTGGATGGGTCAAACAACACAGGACTTCCTCCAGGAGAAGGGAGTTCGTATCCCACTCTTGTCCCTGAAACGTTCATTTTATAACCCCAACCCCCATCTTTTTCTAACCCTAACTGTCCCGTTCTTGTCCCGCGTGTCAGTTAAACGTACGTCCTGACTCAGAGCATCAAAAAGTGACGCAACACTCCCGACCAAGCAACGCTTTTACATAATCTGGACATCTTACCGTGCAAAGGTTGCAATAAAGGTTTCCTAAATGCCACATTTGATGTCAGCTTACTAATTGATTGCGGGTTTTGTGTAGATTTGGACTTACATTTATTCCACTTTGTTTAAACGGCGAAGTGGAGGAAGCCTAGTGACGAGTCCATAGCAACCAGTTTGTGTGTTGAATGTTACCCAGAGTGCTTTGCTGAATGGTCTCGATGTTTTATTGTTTTATTTCATGTGAATACTAGTTTATGGAGTAACTTAGTATTATATATATTATAGTATATAAGTAATGCAGTAATGCAGGAAGTGTGCATTTTTTTTTTTTCAAACATGTATTTATTGGGTTTTAGTTTCCTTTATAACAAAGGCAAGTACAACAAAAAAGAAAAGAAACACAAACGGATGGTATGCACGAACAGAACAGTCATACATAGCATATCCATCCCCCCTCCCCACATCTAAAGAAACGCAGAAGTTCTGTTAAGTTATGTTACCATCACTAGAATACTAAAATGATATATGCAAATAAGCAAGGATTTACACAGTAATGAATAAAATTACAGTATGAACAGATCTATACAAAAAAAAAAAAAGAATATAATAAAAAATAATAACAAAATAAAAATAAAAAGTGTATATATACAAAAGGGGACATACAGCCACATACACAATCAAATCGGTACGACACTCCCTCCATCACTTCGTATACTTTCATTGTCCAGGAAATTATAAAAAGCTCTCCAAATACTCCAAAACCTATCGATCTTGTTTTTTATGAAATAACTTATCTTTTCCATTGCCAGATAGGAAGTGACTCCGTTTAACCATTCAGAGACGCCACATACAGTTGTTTTTTTCCATGACTTAGCAAGGCACCTTTTAGCCTTCAAAAGGCACATACTAATTAAAAGTTTTTCATCATTAGTTATCACAAAATTGACAGGGTAAATATTCAGGATACATAACTTAGGATCAGTAGGAATCACTTTGCCAATAATACAACCAATAACGTTCAGTACCTTTTTCCAGAAGCGTAAAACCTGCGGACAGCTCCACATACAATGAAACAGTGACCCCCTTTGATGGCTACACTTAATGCATCTGTGGGGAATATTAGGGTTAAAGCGGTGCAGCTTTATAGGAGTAATGTACTGTCTACTCAACCATTTATATTGCAGTAGTATAGAGTATGTGTTGACTGACTCAGTTTTCACCAAAGAGCAGGCCTCTGACCATTCTTCCTCCGATACATTTACATTTAAATCCATATTCCAGGCCCGTAATATATCATTTGAGGACTCATTAGATCCACTGACAAACAGATTGTAAAGCACAGACACCTGTCCCCTAGCTCTTAAGTACTTTAAAGTAGTGTCTTCTAAAATGGACAAGGGGGAGAGCGCCAGGCTATTACACTGCTTAGATAGAACGTAATTTCTGATTTGGAGATATTTAAAAAAATGTTTTGTAGGAATGCCACATTTGGATTTAAGTTCCTCAAATGACATAAATTCCTTTCCATTGTACAGATCAGATATTTTAGCAAGACCTTTGGAGGACCAAAGTTTAAAACCTGGGTCTGCCCTGCCTGGGTGAAAGTCAGTATTACCAAAAATGGGTGTGAATTGGGAAAGCTGTTTTGTCATACCCCAGTAAGCAATGGCATTATGCCAGATCCTTATCGTGTTTTTCAAGAAAGTATTTTTGGTATTTTTAAGAAGCTTTTTTCTATCTGCCGAATACATGTACAGATGTAATGGTACTGTGATATTCTGCGATTCCATTGCAACCCAAGCTGGGGGGTCGTCATTGACAAAGTAGAACATACCAGCCCTAATCTGTGCAGCCCAAAAGTACCACAGGAAATTCGGAAATTGCAGTCCACCTCTGTCATATGGCAAATACAACAAGGAAAGTCTGAGTCTAGGCCGTCTATTATTCCAAATGAAGTTTGAGAATGTTTTGTTAAGCAATTTAAAGAAGGAAGGAGCTGGAGAAAGCGGGATTGACTGGAAGAGGTATAAAAATTTACTTAAAACTGACATTTTTAGGATATTAATGCGACCGATTAAGGATATGGGTAATTTGGTCCATCTATCTATCAACTGTGTGACATTCTCCACAAGGGGGTCGTAATTAACTGAAATAATTTTGTCAATAGTAGGGGTAATTCTGACACCTAAATAAGTAAAACCTGGTTTTGACACTGTAAATGGTGTAGAGATCGGGGGACTATTCCTCTCATTTTCTGTCAAAAACATTATCACTGATTTACTGTTGTTTATTTTATAGCATGAGAAGGTACCAAATGTTTTCATCAACTTCAGCAGGCCAGGTAGAGTTTTTCCCAGTCTGGAGCAATATAAAATGACGTAATCCGCGTACAGCGGGATACGATGTTCTATGTCTCCGACTTTAATTCCTGTAATGTCAGCATGCTTGCGGATTGCCATAGCAAGTGGCTCTATGGCCAGGACGAAGAGTAAGGGAGAGAGGGGACAGCCCTGTCTCGTTCCCCGGTTAAGCCTAAATGGTGTTGACACAAGTCCATTAGTTAGTATTGTGGCGTGTGGGTTGGAATACAGAAGCTGGACCCATCTGAGAAAACCGACACCCAGACCAAATCTATGCAGGACATCAAATAAGTACCGCCACTCTATCCTGTCAAAGGCCTTCTCTGCGTCCAGTGACAGGACAGAGTGGTCGGGAAGGCCAGACTTATTAAATAGAATATTAAGCAGCCCCCTCGTATTATGGAAGCCCTGTCTGCCCTGTACAAATCCACTCTGGTCCAAGTGGACCATCCGAGGAAGAACTGGTTCCAACATCCTCGCCAGCACTTTGCATAAAATCTTAAGGTCATTATTTAGAAGCGAAATCGGTCTATAAGAGCCACACTGAGTTGGCGTCTTTCCAGGCTTCAGTAATATTGAAATTATTGCTGTGTTTAGCGAAGGAGGGAGGGATCCCACATCAAATGATTCCCTGTACATATCGAGAAAGGGGTGGTATTAATTTGGATTTAAATATTTTGTATATTTCAATTGGAATTGCATCTGGCCCTGGTGTTTTACCTCCCCCCAGGCCTGATATGGCCTCAGATGTCCAATGAGTCTAACAATTATTTATCTACTAGGTCAAAAGACAGTGTATCCAAAAAGTCTTTTTGCATAATCGGGGCCGAACCTAAGTATTCGGAGGCATATAAGTTCTGATAGAAACATCGAAAGGTGTCGCTTATCTCTCCTGGGTCCGAAGTTGTGTCTCCTTTTTCTGTCACAATGGAATTTATTGCCCTCTCGGTTTCCATCTGTTTTATGCGCCAGGCAAGTAGCTTACCCGCCCTCTCTCCCTGTTCATAATAAGATTGTTTCAATCTCATCAAGCTTTTTGTCGCCTTATTTATAGACAGAACATTATACTTTGCTTTGAGTTTGTTAAGTTCCATAAAAAGTAGCCGGTTGGGATTTTCAAAAATGTTGGTCTCGGTTTCTTTAATTGCTTTTTCAAGTTTCTCCATTTCTAGTCTATGAGATTTATATTTAAAGCTGGTAAAACTTATCATTTGGCCTCTCAGAAAGGCCTTAAATGCTTCCCACCTCACAGAAGCAGTTGTCTGATTAGTGTTGCTTTCAAAATATAAATCTATTTGTTTACCAATATACTCTACAAAGCTTGGGTCCCTAAGCCAGAATGATTGTAAGCGCCATCTGGGGGGGGGGTGGTACCACATTCGAAAATTGAATAAGAAGTGAGGTCGGAGCGTGATCTGAGAGTAGGATGCTATCATACCAGCATTTTGAAATTTTTGGAATCAACTCTGCTGAGACCAGATAATAATCGATTCTAGAAAAGTTTTGATGAGTGCCGGAGTAACATGAGAATGTTCTCTGGGTAGAATATTTACTTCTCTATACATCTACCAGATTAAAATCTTTTATGCACTGAAGCAATTCTTTTCTAGTCAAGGGATGAGAGGTGTCAACACCTGTGGATCTGTCTAATTCCGGCTGGAGTGTGCAATTAAAGTCTCCACCCATGATAATTTGGCCAGGTAAAGCAGCTAGCAGCAAGAAAAGCTGTCTAAAGAAGGTAGGGTTATCTATATTCGTCCCATATACATTGACCAAATTTATTTTGACTGAAAGAAGTTCACATTCAATAATAAGGTATCTGCCAAGCCGGTCTTCAGTGACACATATAAGCTTAAAGGGCACAGTTTTGTGTATAAGAGTTATTACCCCTCTTGAGTTGGAGCTAAAAGAGGCTGAAAACACCTGACCCGGCCATCTCCTCCTCACCCTCGTCACATCCTCCGAGGTCAAATGTGTCTCCTGTAGAAAAATTATTTTGGCTTTAAGCTGCCGGAGCCTGTCCATAACCTGTTTAAGCTTGACAATCTTATTTAGTCCTCTCACATTCCAGGACGTAAACTGAATATCAGAGGCCATAGCTGGGAGTTTTCGCCTCATTAATGCCCTGACAGATATATGTAAAGTGGCTGTAAACACAAGAAAATACATTAAAAAAAGCACAGGAGAAAACAGACGATAAAAAAAATAAAGAAAACACCCCACACATTATCAAAAAAAAAAATGCAAACAGAACAGAGTGTAATTCCCCAATTGAAATACACCCAACCTTCCCACAGTTTACACATCCAAAGGAGCTCTAAACTAAGCTCAATCATGGAGCTGCGCTGGCCCACCTGAGCAAGCATCATAGGAGGAACAGCATGCCCAGCGAACAGAATTGAGCCCCCCCCCTCCCCTATCCTCCGTATTGCAGTATTGTAGGCAGTAACAGCCAAGCAGATAAAGTTTAACCTGAACCATAATTACGTAACACCATAGAAGAAAAACAGGCGTAAAGCGATACTAATTTCAGATCGCATCAGTCGGGCTAGTCGGGCCAGTTATGAGGCCAACAAGGTACTGCCATATTGAAACCTAAATGGGTCAGTCAAAACAGTACAGAACCGGAATGTATTTCAACGGGAGTGCTGTAGTGATGATATGCTTCATTTACCCGCATTCTCCATGTTGCTGGTTCCGGATTTCTTTCACAAAATCCTCTGCCGTCTTCACCGTGTCAAAAGTGTGGCGCTTCCCCTTGAAGGTGATCAATAGTGTAGCCGGGTGAGCAACTCCATATCGCAGCGTCGGAATGGAGAGGGCCGCCAAGTCTTTTTTCACTGGGTCGAAGGCTTTCCTGTGTTTGCGAAGGTCAGCGGATACGTCGGGAAAAAACACTATTCTCTGGTTGTCCAGTAGTATGGGTCCCTTCAACCTAGCCGCTCTTATGATTCGTGTCTTGTCCGCGTAATTCAGCAGCTTCATTATCACCACCCTGGGCCGTGCCGACTGCTGCGGTCCATCACTCTTAGCCCTGCTAGCTTCGTTAGCACTACCGAGCCTGTGGGCTCGCTCTATTAACAAGGGACTGGGAAAAGTATCGGCACCAAGCACCTTCGGCAGCCATTCCTCAAGATACATACACATATCAGCCCCTTCCTTGCCTTCGGGAATGCCTACCAGGCGCAGGTTAGATCGTCGACTGCGGTTTTCCAGGTCGTCAACCTTGAACGCTAACTCCTTAATGGTAGCTTTCATGGACGTGTTGTCTGCTAGCAGTGACACGATGTCGTCTTGGTTGGCGCCAATTCTGTCCTCGGCCTCCGTTACACGGACTATAACCGCTTTCACGTCAGCCTTTAGCCCCTGCACCGCGCTTAAAAGCCCATCAAGCCTCGCTGCGAAGTCATCCTTCAACGCCTGAATTGCAGTCAGAATTTGGTTGGAATCAGTTGCAACGCCAGTCCCCGCGGGTGCTTCGCTAGCACTGTTAGCTTCTTCGTTAGCTTGTTCTGAAGGGCTCAGCGTGGAGTCAAACTTCAAAAGTTTTTGTGTCTGCTTGGGTGGATTTGGAGCCATCGGAGCAGTCGCCGTATTAATGAAACTTAAGGCAAATGTACGAGTTAATTAAGACTGCTTAACTGACTGTCCACAGCAAATTCCCAGGGGGGGCTCAGAAACACGACCGCTCAGCACCGTGCCATAACCGGAAGTCAGGAAGTGTGCATTTAATTGTGTTTCCACAACTATTTTAGTGAGTAAATCTACTGAAATGGCCCCCACACCATAACAGAGGAGTGGGATGCGTCAGATCAGAATGCAGAGGTTTAGTCACGTATGTCATTGCTGTAAAAAAACAATGGGAATCTGTATATCTTTGCCAAGTGCAAACCAGTGCAGAAGGTATTGATAAATTGCAGAGGTGGAAAGTACCAAAATACATTTACTCACGTTACTGTATTGAGTAGTTTTTTTGTGTATTTTGTATTTTTTAAGTAGTTTTTAAAATCGGTATTTTAAAATGTACTTGATTACATTTTGAGTGAAGGATTGTATTTCGCTACATTATAAATCCCATCCGTTACTGAGTAAAAAAAAAAGACGAAAGGAAGAAAAAAGATCGAGCCCTGAATGACTACACCAGACCATAGACTGTAATGCAACCTGAATGCACCGGCATTCTTTATTTTGCGCGAACCTATGCAGCTTCTTCTTCTCTGGTTGTAAGTCGCAATTAAAAAGAAGTAGAAGAAGAACTGCACCGTCGGACCAAAGCCGGTCTACGATATATTAGAAGTTCTTTGGTCGGACCCATGGATGTCAAACCTGGAACTGAGAGGGAGACTTTAGCATGGACGTAAATCAGCTGTTATCCCTAAAAACATGACTTGACTGAAGCAGAGTGCGCACCGACATCTGAAGCTTGGCTAGATAATTATGCTCCAAAGCAACAATGATCCAGGGATGCAGCAGTCAGGACCAGTTTTGTGATAAACTACAAAGTCGCCAAAACAGTAAGCCATTTTCTGAAGGGAATTTATTAAAGAATGTTTGGTGGACTCTGCTGCGCTAATATTCCCAGAGGAAAAAAGAGATGTTTGAGAACGTGTCGCCTGACATAAAATTAATATTGAGCAGAATTAAGTTTAGCCTATTGGTCCACAACAGTCCCTGTTTCTCATGTGGCCCATTGGGAAAATGAATTGCCCACTCCTGCCAGGACAACGTATGTAGGAGACTGGCTGAATTTATTCACATACATCTAATTAGCTCATACGGGCTACTTAGGTGTGTAGAAGCTAGCTGCTAGTCTGGGCTGTAACATTAGGGTCTGTTTATAATATACAGTATCTCACAAAAGGGAGTACACCCCTCACATTTTAGTAACTATTTCATTATATATTTTAATGGGACAACACTGAATAAATTACACTTAGCTATAATGTTAAGTATTAAGTGTACAGCTTGTATAACACTGTAAACGTGCTGTCCCCCTCAAAATAACTCAACACACAGCCATTCATGTCTAAACTGCTGGCAACTAAGGTCAGTACACCCCTATGTTAAATTCCCATAGAGGCAGGCAGATGTTTATTATTAAAGGCCAGTTATTTCATGGATCCAGGATACTATGCACCCCCCCCCACATCATCACATACCCTTCACCATACCTAGAGATTGCCATGGTTTTATGTCAGCTAGCCTAATAGCTGGTTTGATTTGCATTGAGAGATGATTTTATGGAAAGTACCCCATGCCAATCTCTAGGTATGGTGAAGGGTATGTGATGATGTGGGTGGGGGGGGCTATTTTAATTCCAAAGGCCAAGGGAACTTTATCAGGATGCATAGTATCCTGGATCCATGAAATAACTGGCCTTTATAATAAACATCTTCCTGCCTCTATGGGAATCTAACCTAGGGGTGTACTGACTTTAGTTGCCAGCAGTTTAGACATTAATGGCTGTGTGTGTTGAGTTATTTTGAGGGGACAGCACATTTACACTGTTATACAAGCTGTACACTTAATACTTTACATTGGAGCAAAGTGGAATTTCTTCAGTGTTAAAAGATATAATGAAATATTTACTAAAATGTGAGGGGTGTACTCACTTTTGTGAGATACTGTAATTAACAGTCAATGGGTCTAACCGATTTATGGCGTATAACACGTGATTTGGCCTTGATTTGCATTATAACTGTTGTTTGTTTGTGAAGAAAAGAAGGATGGCCCTCAGAACTAACAATGTATGGTACTTTTACTTTCAATTGATTGTTTGAAAACATTTTATGGGATGGTCCGAACTAAAATTGCACATTATATCTTTCTAAGGGTCTTAAATAACGTGTGACATGGGTTATGTTGTTATTACATGTGTATACATTTGTATAGATGTTTCTACCCTTGTATAGATTTTTACTTAACTAGTTAAAATCAAAAAATAGTTTTGGATTTATGACCCCTTGTCCTATTTTCTCTACATGGGAGAGATCGCCCCGCTGTTTTACATTTAAAAAAAGAAAAATGTAACTAAGTAACTTTTACTTAAAGTACATTTTAAATGAGTTACTTATTACTTTTACTTGAGTATTTTTTCAGATAGGTATTTTTACTTGTACTTGAGTAATGATTAATCAAAGTATTTGTACTTTTACTTGAGTACAATATTTTGGTACTTTTTCCACCTCTGATAAATTGTTGGGGGATGGTCATTCGTTTTTTCCAAATCGTTTTGGAGGGTCATAGAAAAATTATTACTGGCAAGGGGAGGGTCATGTCTATTTTGACTAAATGTCCCAAAATTCCTCCGGTGGCCCCTGAAATAAATAACAAACAGTCCCTTAGCAGAGTATCTTTGTTGTGTTGAGAGAGAGGTAAAATGTGTAAAGTCCAGATGCTGAGAGCGTTGGTGGAGCAGCGACTAACTGCGGCTGCTGAAGAGATATTTGGGCTGTTTGAAAGAACGATAGCAGAGTACGAGGAGGAACTTTGTCGTTCAAAAGAGGAGAACGAGCGACAACGGCAGCTACTGGACGCTGTTTTCAACCCTCAGCTTCGGTTACACAGAGCAGGTTTGGTCATTAAACCTTCACGTGATCCTTTTTGTGATCTGTTCTCTCAGCAACGATATGACGAAAGGATGTTTGTAAATAAGCATTTGTAAGTATTTTTATCATCGTGAAATACACTGCATTCAAAGTGGACAGAAACACAAAGCCGTCTTGGTTCATCTTTCCACTGTTCCAACAATCAGCACTCTGGTTTGGTTGAAATAAACTCTTAATTCACACATTTACATGTGGTAATATGCAGAGGTGGGTAGTAACGAGTTACATTTACTCCGTTACATTTACTTGAGTAAGTTTTTGAAAAAATGATACTTCTAGGAGTAGTTTTAAATCACTATACTTTTTACTTTTACTTGAGTAGATTTGTGAAGAAGAAACTGTACTCTTACTCCGCTACATTAGGCTACAATGAGCTCGTTACTTTTCTTTTTACCTCTTTGGTATTCTACGCGTCATTGTTTTTATCCCCCCGCGTACGCCTCATTTTAATGTTTTCTTTTGACAGAGAGAGAGACTTCCGCTAAAGCCTCTACCACGTGACTGTGTTTCACCCAATCAAACGTAGTTGTGCAGTCTCATCACCTTCCTCAAACCTAGCAGCAGGATGGGTTAGCTTTTACAGTCGCAGCAAAACAAAAATGGCAATGTCAGAAACGTCACAGACGAGGAGGAACCGCGCCCTGTACTACGAAGCAAGATCAACATGCCCTGGATTTATTTCAGTTACCCGGCTTCACCTAACCTAACCACCGCGGTCCCGCATAAACTGTGTCATGACGGTGATTATCAACTAGTTCAACCAACCCAGGGTTTCCCAATCCAGCGGCGCCTGTTCACATAAAAGAGGTGATGTTTGCACAACATGACCAACAATAGCCACATATTTTACATAAGAAGAGCAAACTATAATTCTACATAAAAATGAAAACATACATGGTTTTACATGCAAAACGCAATACAGTCGCTGCTTCCTAAAACGGGAAGGAAAGCTGGCGGCAAAAAAAAAAAATTGCCGACGCTGTAGATGCGCACAACTCGTATCAATATCACTTCCCCATCAGTCAGGCACAAGATCTGACCATAATTACACTTGTACTTTCCATAAACTGTCGTTGCTTTAGCCTTTTATTTCAGTTGCAACCATGGCAGTGAGAGCGATCGTGAGAGCAAATAAAAAATATAAAAAACATAAAACCGCTGTGCGCATTACACACGGCAAATATCGACATCAGGGAATGATAACGGGGCTGTCGGTCTCTAAATATTTTTTGTATGATCACACCCCTCTCTTTTTCTCTCTCCCCCTCTCTCTCCCCCTCTCTCTCTCTGCGCACCGAGCTCCACCTGATCTTCTAAGAACGGTGAAGCCGTTATCAGTGGAGTATTGATCGGTCAGTAGGCGGTGCTTTCACACCAGTTGATCTCTGATCTCCAACTTAGCTCCCAACCAGGCTAGGCGTCCAGCATAAGTTACCACGGCGATTGAACCCGATAACAAGTGATCCACCTTTGTGAATGAAAGCATGTTTACCTTAGTAAAAGTACCAAACAGCAGCTCCATTACCTTGTTCTAGTTCTGCCTGCAGAGTCTGGTAAAAAAAGTATAAAGGTTTGGAAATTTGTGTTACTTGTGCTTATTTATTTTTTATGTATTATTATTTTATTGATATTATTTTTTAAGTACTTGAATTTACCTGGATTATTTTAATTTAAGCTATTTTATAATTAATTAATTAATTAATTTAAATTAATTGATTGGATGAACTATAATTTGTCTAAATATGATTATTTTGTATTTTTGTCTGTCTGATTGAATGCTTATGTTAAAAAATAAATCAGACGTTACTCAACAGTTACTCAGTACTTGAGTAGTTTTTTCACCAAGTACGTTTTTACTCTTACTCAAGTAATTATTTGGATGACTACTTTTTACTTTTACTTGAGTCATATTATTCTGAAGTAACAGTACTTTTACTTGAGTACAATTTTTGGCTACTCTACCCACCTCTGGTAATATGCTGGCTCTATACACGCTAAAAGTCCTGATTATTTACATGGAGTCTGGGTTTGGTGATGGGGATTTCGGGTCTGTTTTCTAGATAAACAAAGGTTCTTATTTAATAGGTATTCCCTTACGACTGTATAGGTGATGGTTACATAGTAGTGATGTTCACCATGGAACACAACAGCACAGTATTGTAACCACTGAGAGAGAGAGAGAGAATGTGTGTCTCTGTGTGTCTCTGTCTGTGTGTGTGTGTGTGTGTGTGTCTGTTTATGTGTATGTGTCTCTGTATGTATGTGTGTGTCTCTGTGTGTGCGTGTTTCTGTGTGTGTGCATGTGTGTGTGTGTGTGTGTGTCTGTAACAAGAACAAATACAAGATACAAAAACATAATGACAATTCAAGTCTTCTTATCCGGTACTTAGACATAGTCATATTTTAAAATCTCCAGTTAGCTTGTAGCACTCATTTCATTTTCATTTATTATACAGGAAAATTTAAAAGCAACAATTAAGTTACAATATAAACGGGCCTGACTCATTTTAAAAACTGGTTTCCAGCAGGTTCCTGTTCTGCAGCAACATAGAACATTGAACACAATTTCGGCACATTTATACAGGGCATTATCATGGACTAGGCAGATACAAACAAATCAAACATTAAATACGGACCAACAAGACTAGAACAATAATTTTATTATTTATATGACTTTTTAAAATATGTGATGGATGATAATGTTCGAATGTGATGGGGAATGTCATTCCAAATTTTGGTATGTATATAAAAAAAGGATTTTTGACCGTTTTTGACTTCATGTAGGGCCCTATGGAGTCTTCTAGCTTTTTTAGTCTCATTTTCACACTGGCCACCGAGCTAAACAACTTTTCTGGGGCAAACCCTGCAATCTCTCTCTCAGGAGGGAGAGCAGCTTCAAGGGCTGGAGGAGGCTGATATCACCAAGTTCCCATTCACTCCTGTCCCTGTGAAGAGTGAAGATGATGAAGAGGAAGGTAGGAACAATGTTAACAGGGTTTTTAGGGGGAAAAATCTGCAGAAGTCAAGAGCATAAAAGTTCAAGAGAACCTGGTTTATTTTATTTTAGGAGTAGGGTTCCTTTCACACCAATCTTGCATGTCCAGACCTTCCTCCACAGCACTGCAAAGGAAGGTCTGGCTAGTCCACACAGCATTCCTGGATGGGAGAAAAACCTGCTCTGGTTTATTGGCATTTCTTTAAACCAATCACAATCGTCTTGGACGGTTCTGAGCTCCGGACGGAGCCGCGGGGCCTCTGCTAAATAGTCTCAGAAAGGAACTTGCTTTGGTGGAACATGTCTTTTTTTTTTTTTTTTTTAAAGGTCCCATGACATGGTGCTCTTTGGATGCTTTTATATAGGCCTTAGTGGTCCCCTAATACTGTATCTGAAGTCTCTTTTATATAGACCTTAGTGGTCCCCTAATACTGTATCTGAAGTCTCTTTTATATAGACCTTAGTGGTCCTCTAATACTGTATCTGAAGTCTCTTTTATATAGACCTTAGTGGTCCCCTAATACTGCATCTGAAGTCTCTTTTATATAAACCTTAGTGGTCCCCTAATACTGTATCTGAAGTCTCTTTTATATAGGCCTTAGTGGTCCCCTAATACTGTATCTGAAGTCTCTTTCCCGAAATTCAGCTTTGGTGCAGAACTACAGCCACTAGAGCCGGTCCCACAATGAGCTTTCCTTAGGATGTGCCATTTCTGTGTCTGAAGCTATTGAGGAGGAGAGTGGGAGGGGCAAGATGGAGGGTGGGGGTGTGGCCTTGACCAACTGCCACTTTTCTCATTTGAAAGCCATGATGTCTCTCTCTCATGGGTTGGCCAAATTCTCTGGGCGGGCAAAGCAGAGAAAGGGGAGGTAACCTTGCTTGTTATGACCTCATAACAAGCAGATTCCAAAACGGCTCATCTGAGCTTTCATTTTCTCAAAGGCAGAGCAGGATACCCAGGGCTCGGTTTACACCTATCACCATTTCTAGCCACTGGGGGACCATAGGCAGGCTGGGGGAACGCATATTAATGTTAAAAAACCTCATAAAGAGAAATTTTCATGCCATGGGACCTTTAAAGATATGTTTTGGGCATTTTAGGCCTTTTATTTGACAGGACAGCTGAAGACATGAAAGGGGAGAGAGAGGGGGAAAGACACGCAGCAAAGGGCCGGAATCGAACCCGGGCCCGCTGCGTCGAGGAGCAAACCCCCACACATGGGCGCCCGCTTCACCAAATGAGCTATCCGGGTGCCCGGTGGATCAAGTTTACGTTCAAAAGAACATCTATGAAAAATACATCTCTGCTGTGTGTGTGTGGGTGTGGGTGTGGGTGTGTGTGTGTGTGTCTGTGTCTGTCTCTGTATGTGAGAGTGTGTGTGTGTTAGGGCTGTGACGATTTTTACTTTTTGCTCGCGGAAGTTACAGGAAAACAGATATCGTGTGATATGAAATATAATGAAAGCAATAATCAGTAGCTGCTTTCCGACCGGAGGGATTTTTGCAGTTCCTAGAACATAACATTCCTAGAACCCTTTATTTTCTCATGTTCTGACTGGACCAATTTGGGGATTTTTAAGTTCCTCTGACTGCAGTTCCTGTAACTATTTCCGCTCCTACTTCAGGGTCTTTTCGCTGTTCCGTTTTCAGCACAGGAACCTAGGTCAACGAGCGTCGGGTTTAAGGTACAGACAGACCAACAACGGGACAATTTTAACAATTTTCGCCATCTTATTCATCACTAAATTCACTTCTGACGTTTTAAGCGAGAAATGATCTGTTTAGATTTCGAATATAGGCAGTCTTGCGAAAAAAAACACACACGGTCACAGCGCAGCAGGCAGAGACGGGGGAGAGAGAGATACACGTTTCTCTTCGAGAGACTTGTTTAAATTATGACAAATATGCTATATACATTAGATTTAGTATTTAGTTCATACTTTTTTTGGTGTATTTGTTTTCTGATTTTAACGCTATGAAGACCGTTGCCGTGCTTGCATCACTCCATTACCCCTCCTATAGTTCCTATGGCCACTTGGCCAGTGCGAATGCAAATGGAAAAAACTGTTTTGGGGGAGAGTAGTTAGTAGATCTAATTAGAAGTAGACTTTTCCTATAACTACGTTCCTGTAACTACTTGGTCAGAAAGCGGCTATTGTGTAGTTATCCTCAGTGACTGTCTTCTATCCTACATTCAAGAGTTTATGGAGACCACACGGGCACTGACGTCACTCACTTAAGGCACCCTCCCATTCTTGCTCTAACTTATGCTTGTCTCGTAAGGGGGTTGCGGTTAACCAACATACCGTGATACGTTGCTTCGTCACCTTTGTAACAAAACCACTATACTGGGGAGGAGGGGTCAACTTTGAATGTTGTGTTTACAAACTGCAACAGACAAATCCAACTCATTCTGCCTTTCTAGTGTTTGTGAGAGACAGTCACATCCATGGAGCCAGTCCTTTCTTTGCATGGTTCAGCTCATACCTGGTGAACCCATCATCAATGTCATCATAAAATGAAGTTTTTGCTATGTCAGTTTCTTTCATTGAGTCATTGTAGGCCACTGACTCAGTTTGTCCCTGATGTATAATATTGCTTTTGTGTCAGTATATGCCAGCTGTCCAGTTGGTACTATGTATCTGTAGATCTCCTGAGCTTAGGTATTAGGATCCCAGAGAAAAGTTTGATTGGTGCACCTTACATGGCATAATTTTGTCTAAAACAAGCAAATACGAGTAATATACAAGAGAATTAGGATGTTTTAAATGAACCCAAATTTTCATTTTGTTTGGCACCTGTTTTTGTGTTCTTTGGGGGTGCCATTACTGTTCAGAAATATTACTCTTGGGTAGGATCTAACAATGGTGATGTGTCAAAGTGCAGGCTACTCATTTACTTTAGAGCACATGTGTCAAACTCAAGGCCCGCGGGCCAAATCCGGCCCGTTGCAGATTTAGAACCGGCCCGTATATCAATTTGGGTTCACAATAAATTTTGGCCCTCCAAAACCAAAAACACAGGAAAGTGTTTTATAAACTGCAATTACCTGACATTCAAAGCAGACATATGGCAGACTTGCCGACTCTGAGTCTCAGAAATTCATATTTCATATTCAGGCTGTGAAACAGGTTGTTGTCGTTGTTTTAAAGTATCATTGTTTGCTTGATTTGCTAAATTGTATGGCTAAGGAACTCTTTTGATGACTTGTGTAGGGCTTCATGTCAACAAAAATGCGACAAAAAGCGTACAAAAATGTTATCATGTCAACAAAAATGCAACAAAAAGTGTACAAAAATGTTGGAAAAAGCAACAAATTTACAAAAAGGTGACAAATGTCTGAGAAAGCCACAAAAACATCAGAACAAAAACAACAAAAATGAGGAAAAAAGCTATCAAAATGTAAAAAAAAAAAGTGACATGCAGTAACAAAAGAACGTCAATAAACTCTACATGTCTGGCCCTTGTGTGTGTGTGATTCTCTTTTTCCAGTGTGGCCCTTAGTGAAAACGAGTTTGACACCCCTGCTTTAGAGGGACAACTATGTTGATTCAGCTGCAAAGCTTGTGAAAAAACACACAAAAATGTGACCCTGTTTCAACTTTTACAGCAGCCCAGTCCATATCAGGTCTAATGTCTGCCTTGCAGCCCTTCTTTAGAACTGCAGGAGGGTTGGTACTATCATTCAGCTATTACTTACTATTAAATCCACTGTTTGGCACTGTGTAACATTACTTCTTCCGCAGCAATCCAACCACAATCGGTCCAAAAACATCCCAGTTAGTGATAAAATGGCGTAACGTTAAACATATTCTTTGTAAATCTTTACAATTATTTCCCAAAAGAACCAAGCAGGCCTGCCTTGTTGCACGATCAAAATGTTTTTCAAAACTTACAACTTCTAGCAGGACTAACCCTTCAAAGGAAAGGAGCATAATATGTAGTCGTAGTCACAATAACATACGTACATGCTAGAGAAAACAGCTTGGCTCTGAAAACGTGTTCACGAGGCAGTGTGAATGCGCTGGTGTCTTTTAAGGTGACCACTCTGAGAAAAGGTTTTCCCACATTGTTCACACCAGTACGGCTTCTCTCCAGTGTGAACACGTTTATGGCTTACAAGGTGAGTACTCTGAGAAAAGGTTTTACCACATTGTTCACACCAGTATGGCTTCTCTCCAGTGTGAATGCGTTGATGTAATTTAAGGTATTCCTGTTGTGTGAAAGCTGCCCCACATGGATCACAGCTGTATGGCTTTTCTCCAGTGGGAATGCGTAGATGTTTTTTTAGGTTACTCTTTCGTGCGAAAGCTGCCCCACATTGATCACAGCTGTACGGCTTTTCTCCAGTGTGAACGCGTTGATGGGTTTTTAGGGCACTCTGTACTGCAAAAGCTGCTCCGCATTGATCACATCTGTATGGCTTTTCTCCAATGTGAATGTGTTGATGTCTTTTTAGGTGACTCTGTTGTTTAAAAGCTGCCCCACATTGATCACAGCTGTACGGCTTCTCTTCAGTGTGAATGCGTTGATGTATTTTTAGGTCACACTGTAGTGTGAAAGCTGCCCCACATTGATCACAGCTGTGTAGATTATCTCCAATGTGAACTCTCTGATGAATCTTTAAATATCCAGATGATTTGAAGGATGTGTCACAGTGCTGACAGTGGTGACGTTTGGGTCCCTCTCCTCCTCTCCATTTCTATAGCAACAGACAAACAAAGAGAGTTAGTGAACAACCTTCTTTAAACCCTGAACTTGGTCTCACTCACAATTGTAACTCTTCATACAATAATTGATGACAAAATGTAGGAAAATATGTGCGGGTTGTAGACATGTTATTATGGAAGCAAATGTACTGTACTTTATAACTTTTATTAGTTCCAAAATATTGTAAATTTTCAGCAAAGTTGTAATGAAACAACTGTAACGCTGTAATGAAACAGCGAGAGAAAGCGTGGCAGACGGCCGCGGACCGCCTGAATGCATAAGCAGTACTCGTGCTTACCTAGGTACTGCGCATGTGTGACTCCCAACAAAGATGGAACAGAAGTGAGATGCCTCACTCTGTAGCTAAAACAGAGAGCTCAACACACAGCGTGAAAAGAGGAGCTGCAGCAATGTGCAGTACAACAAAATGATGGTGTTTTTTGAAAATTAAGGTGTTCTAAGCGATGTTGGGTTACGTAACTTCTTGTTGACGTTCAAAGTATTTTCAAACTAAACAAGACTAGCTCGCCCCTCCCTCCTCCTCATCCTGTCCCCTCCCCCTCCCTTCCATGCTTCTGCACACTAACCTCCCAACCCCCACCCCCCAAATCCTTCTCGTTTATTATTGGCTGGAACGCTGGAACACAATTTGTGTATGTTCCGAGGTGCAGGTTGGCACAGTTTATTTTTGTTGGCAGTTGTAGAGCCTGGACTGTCTACAGAGACTGTGTTTTTTTACAGTGTGTTCAGGGGACATACAGCTCACAGACAGTGAGGAAAACCACATAAAACTATTCTGGTACAACCTCTAAATACAATTATGAGCAGAAGATAATGTTACTCAGGACATTTACCATGAAGATCAATTACAACCATTTATCTACAATTAGGGGTGGTACGGTTCACAAAACCCACGGTTCGGTTCGTATCACGGTTTTAGGGTCACGGTTTTCGGTTCTGTACGGTTCTTGTTATTTTTTCTTTTTATCTTTAACACTCCAGAAATATACTTTAACATATGATATATAGCTTAATTATACACAATGTAGGATACAGTATTAAATAATTATATTGTTATATCATGTAATCATGCACAAACTGAATTTGACTTGACTTTAAGCACATTATTAAGACCATCTCTAACACATACGGTTTGATAAAGTACTTATTGGATTTATCATTGCACTTACAATAACGACCGTAGCTGTCAGGTCCTCCTGCATCCACTGTGTGTGTTTGTGTGTGTGTGTGTGTGTGTTTGTGTGTGTGCGCGCGTCAGTCGTGGGGAGAACTGAGCATCCCCGCCTGCTTCAGAGACCCGACAGTATCTAAACTGCAGCCGCTTTACTGACTTTAGAGTGAAAAAACATTACAGCGTACATTGATGTTAAAATGTTTAAAGGTTGGCAGGACGGTCTGAAATGTCTTTCGCTGTACGTTTTGTTGGTAACTTGTCCACATCTCTTCTTTCGCGGGAAAGGGAAACACAGCTGTCTGAGGTCACATATACCTGCCGTGTACGAGGCTACATTGCGCATGCGTCGAAGCCATGCGGCACACACGCTCCGAACCGAGACAAGCGGACCGAGTGGTTCGGATGTTTTTTCATGAACCGTACCACCCCTATCTACAATGCTAGAATATTATGCATAGCCTACATACTTCACTCTCACTGTCGTATGGGCTAAAATATACATTTCTTAAGTAAAATATTAACTCCCACTGCTAGCTTTTAAGGCAAAGTGTACAGCTGTTTGTTTGTGAAAACTGACAATTGACTCCTTCATAATTTCAGTTAACAGCAGTAGTTCATAAATGCATATTTTTAAACTAGCATTCAGTCGGTCTGCTATTATCTGCGACCAGTGTTGGGGAGTAACGGAATACATGTAACGGTGTTACGTATTTAGAATACAAATTATGAGTAACTGTATTCCGTTACAGTTACAATTTAAATAGTTGGTATTTAGAATACAGTTATAAAAGGCAACTCTATCGCATGTTCCAGAAGCCCCGATATGAAATCGAAAAAATTTAGCTCCGTGATCAGTCACAATGGAGTCGGAACCGGCAAGACATAGCCAGGGCAGGAATAAGTTTCTATCTTGGAAATTCAAACAGCATTTCACATTAAAGAAAGAACAGGGAGAACGAAATATAAATGTGCAGTGCAGCCTCTGCTTGCCAGCAACCAGCCTCCTTTCAGCGTCCAAATTACTCCACCTCCAACCTGAAGAAGCATCTTAAAGTAAGTTATTTTTTTAATTAGCCAAGGGTAGTCGTCTGCTGTAGTTTTACTGTTCACCTTGCTATTTTAACATTGACGTGGGACTTTCCATTCTCCTATACGTATACGTGATTTACTAGCTCCAGAGCCATTTAAAGACTGACAGCCCCATTTGACATGCTAGCTAACGTTAGCTAAAATTAGCTCGTGGTAGCGGTTAGACCACTGTTAGATTTTTGTAGTGTAACCGAGCGTTTCTTAATTGTCTAAACTCACTGTTTGACTCTAAAATGAAGACACGGGCTTCCAATGCCGGAACCAAGACGGCACTGCACGTCTCACTTTATTTTTCAAAACTCAACCCAGACCAAAAACCAACGTCCCCCAATACAAAGCTTTCTTCACTTCCGTTTTCCCCTTCAAAATAAAAGCTCATGTTTACTTCAACTTCCTAAGTTTCAACTGAGAGGTTAGCCTACATAATAAAATATCTTACATACCTCCCCTCCTCCGAAAAGAAACGTCCCCGTTTCTAACCAGTAACAGTCATAATATGAAGAACAAAAATAAACAGCATAAACTCCATAACCATAGAAGAAAATAAAAAATAAAGACAAATCCCAACTGTAACAACAGTATGCAAATTCCTCACCTACAGAGTCAACATGGACAAATATTAACGATAGGGTGACAAAGTCCATGAAACAAACTGGTGGTCTCACAGTCCGTCCAAAGCGAGACATAGTCTGTCGTGGCTCACTGGGGCCCGTATCCTGAACAGTCTCTGTGCCCCCAGCGCCCAGTGGCTTCCCAGGTTCACAGTCCCCATCCTGCAACCCCCCGACCAACAGCAAGGGAGCATGAGAAGGAGAGGAAGTTGGGAGGTCGAGAGATGGAGCAGTCGGCACCAGTCCAACAGTGTAGGGTTTAAGCCTATCATAATGAACAACCTGCTCTCGTCCATGGGGGCCTAAAGGACTGCCAATCCGGTAAGTGAGCCCAGGTTCCCCCTGAGAGCCCATGACAGCCAGGACTCTGTAGGGGCCCCTCCAGTGGGGAGCAAGCTTCCTGCGGTCCTCAGTGGGGTCATGCAGCCACACCAGATCACCCACTGCATATGACCGGTGACGGGCAGCTCTGTCATAATACAGCTTTTGAATTTCATGGGCGTCGGCACCACGCTGCCTGGCATTGCCAAATGCCGACTCCAGCCTCCCCACCAGGGAAGTCACAAAGTCAGCATGAGAGGAATGAAGATCTGAGCTCCCTGTCTGAGAGGGCACCAAAACATCCACCGGAACGCGAGCCTCCCACCCATGAGTTAAGTAATAGGGGGTGAAATTGGTGCAGGTGTGAACAGATGTGTTATAGGCGAAAGCCACCTGTTTCAGATAATCATCCCATTCACCCCCACAGGCGAGCAATAATTTGGCCAGCTGATCTATGAGAGTCCGGTTGAAGTGTTCAACCATGCCATCTGATTTGGGATTGTAGGGCGTTGTCCGCGTCTTTTTGATTCCCAAAAGTTGACATATCCGCTGCACAATTTCGGCCTCAAACTGCCGACCTTGGTCACTGTGGATGACCTCAGGAACGCCATGCGCCAGCACATAATCCTCAAACAAACACTGGGCCACAGATTGTGCTGTCTGATTTGGGAGGGCATACAGGTTCACAAACTTCGTAAAGTAGTCCTCCACTGCTAAAACATACCTGTTGCCCTTGGAAGTCACTGGTAGTTCAAGAATGTCCGTTGCCACTCTTTGGAATGGCCGAGTCGACTGGAGACCCCCCATTGGTGCTCGGTGCTTAGGCACAGGCGCCCTGCGAGTCTGGCATGGAACGCACTGCTCACACCACTGTCGAATGTCTTTCAGCATTGAAGGCCAGTAACAGGTACGCCTCGCCCGCTCCCACACTCGTTCCACAGAGAAATGTGCTGCCGCAGGACCCCCATGAAGATGTTGCAGCACCTCAGAGATGAGTGGGGGAGGCACAACCACTTGACACTGAGAATCCCCTGTGAGGGATGAAGTCACAGTTCGGCAGAGCAGTCCATTCACAACTGAGAGGCAAGGATATACCGTCCATAATTTCCGGAGCCATCGAGAGCTGCCTCTTAGGTGCCCCCGAGGCGGTCGAGCCCTCCCCAGAGGGATCCAGTCCAACACTGTCCCAATATCTGTGTCGGCCTGCTGCAGTTCTCTCATGCCCATCCCATCATGTGACAGAGCATGCATAACAGACAGGTCATCTGCGTCACCCTCCCTTCCCACAGGCTGCTCCTCTGTGAGAAGATCAGATGGAACCAGGACAGTTGAGGACATGGAGTCCTTGTCCGGCACACTTAGCTCTTTGTCCGAGCCTATGGCATTCACCTGACTGGCAGCTGCTGGAAAGGTATCGTTTTCCATACGAAACTCAGGGTCGGGAGGCATTAGTGTGCTTTAGTCCATCTTTGTGTGTTATGACCCAGTTAAACGGATCCAGTTCCAGTATCCACCTTGCTATTTTTCCTGTGGGGTCTTTGTCAATAGACATGCCACAGAAGCGGCTTATGATCAGTGATTATGGTGAATGCGGCTGATCCAATGTAATGGCTGAACTGGCGTACAGCCCACAGTACGGCCCACAGTTCTCTGTCAAATGTGGACCAACGCCTTTCAGCGGGTGAGAGAGACTGACTGGCATACACCACCACTCTCTCCAATCCTTCTCGGTCCTGAGCCAGCACAGCCCCCACTGCTTCCAAGGAGGCGTCAGTATAAACTTTGAAGGGGACATTGAAGTCAGGCATGGTGACCACTGGGGCAGATGAGAGCACCCCTTTCAGGTACTCAAAGGCCGCATCACAATCAGAAGTCCAGTGGAAAGGTGTGTCTTTGCAAGTTAGGCGGTGCAGGGGTGCTGCATGTTGGGCAAAGCTCTTAACAAAACGTCTATAGTAAGAACACAGGCCCAAAAACGCCCTCACCTCAGTGGGGTTTCGTGGTGTAGGCCAGGTCCTGACCTTGGAAGTGTTACGAGGGTCTGGCTGCAGGCCATGACGAGACACAATGTGCCCCAGAAACACGACATGGTCTCGAGCCAGATGACATTTTTTTTGGATTAAGTTTGAGGCCCGCCGCCTGAATCCTGGAGAAAACTTCACGCAAACTGGAGAGGTGCTGCTCAAAGGTGGGGCTGTATATCAGAACATCATCCAGATACACCATACACACCTGCCATGGCAGCCCTCTAAGTACCAGCTCCATCATGCGCTGGAACGTAGCAGGTGAGTTGGTGAGGCCCATAGGCATTGATCGCCACTGATACAGGCCCCTGCCAGTCGTGAAGGCTGTCTTTTCCCTGTCCTCTTCAGCGACCTCAACCTGCCAGTAGCCATTTGAAAAATCTAAGGTGCTAAACCAGAGGGAGCCCGCTAATGCATCTAAGGTATCATCCACCCTTGGGAGGGGGATGAGAGTCTTTCACAGTTATACTGTTCAAGCGACGATAGTCGATGCAAAACCTCCACTCACCATTTTTCTTCTTTACAAGAACGACTGGCGAGGCCCAGGGGCTGCAGCTCTCCTCAATTACCCCATCAGCTAACAGGGCGGTCACTTGTCTGTCTATCTCTTCCCTCTTATCTGGCGAGGTCCGGTAGGCACGCTGTCGCAGAGGAGGGTGATCACTCATTTTGATGTGATGTTTGATAAGCCTGCACTTGCCAATCACTCCTGTGGATGTGCTGAATATCTCCTTATGCTCTTCCAACAATGCATTCAGCTGCGCTTTCTGCTGCTGACTGGCCGGGGACTCCTGCAGCGACAGAAGCGGCCCAGCGGCTGGAATAGTAGAAATTGTATCGGCTTGTGTCTGTGGGAGTGACACAAGCTCCGACTCATCCACAGAAAAAAACTCTCCCAGGTGCATGCCCTCTCTCAATATGATATCCTGATTAGTAGGGTTCAACACACGAGCTGTAGTAATCCCGTTCCTTACTGAGGTCACTGTGTGGGCCACCACACATTCACTTTTATTCTGGGGATTAGGCTCTAGGTAGCCCACAAAGTCAGGGGGTTGGCCTGGGCCAACTGAGGAGACATTTACAGGCACCAGCATCTCGCTGAGTGGAGGCAATGTCCTGGCAGTGGCAATGGAAACATTACAACATTCAGGAATCAAGTCTTTGCTGCTTAACAGTGGAATGGTAGTGTCCCATAACAGCAGCCTGCCACGAGCAAAGTCCAAGAGTGCATGGTTGGCTATAAGAAAGTCCAGGCCCAACAGTGCTGCTTGTGTAGACCCCCTAAGTACATGGAACACATGCTGCCAGGATTCGTTACCTAGGTGTAGAGTGGCTGTTATGGTGCCCAGCGTGTCCAGCATCTGACCGTTCACAGCACGCGCAGCAATAAAATCAGCATTGAGGGGACGTTTGCGAAGAGCTGGAACTGACATGCGAAAGTCTGCACTGATGTAGGAATCTGTCGAGCCTGAATCCACCAGTATGTTCATTTCAGTCCCTTCTATGTTGCCCCTCACATATGAGGTACGCTGCAGTCCTGGGGTGTCTTTACTAGGTCCATTACAGGTGGAAGAGATACGTTTTTCAACAATCAGCTACAATTCTTTTCCCGACTGGCTGGCTGGGTATTCCCCTTTGGGGGAGAGGAAACGCACTCCACGCCTCCTCTGTGTGTCATCGTTAAATGGGGGCATGGCAGGTCTCCGGTCGCGGCCATTTGGAGAGGGGGCTCGGTCACCGCAGGACACCTGATAATCCCCTTTTTCCCCGGGACTCCTCTCTGCTCCACGTTCACGCCAGCCACGGTTAGGGGAACGCCCTCTCTGTTCACTCTGTGAGCTACGTGACTGACAGCCCTGTCCCCCACAGTCACACTGACATCGATACATGCGCCCCTGGGGAAGGGCTTTCCATTCATTCTTCCAGCCATTGGATCTCAGTAGGTTATTTTCCTCTGCCATGCGTCTCATTTCGACTCTCATTTCTTTCATGTCCCCTGTAAGGCGATCCATAGCTCGATACAAGCCTCCATCGGATATGGAGTGCACCGTCGCTGCTGTGCTATTCACAGTAGGGGCTTGGCGTGTATAAGTGTTAGTATAGTCCATCCTCAATGTCTCTCTGGCTATCTCACATCGGCCGGCGATCGTCAGGGCTTCATCCAAATCAGTAGCTCCCTGCTCGTGACATTTAGCTCTCAGGGCTGGGTCGAGTCCGGCCAGAAACCTGCGGAACTTTTCCTCTTTCTGAGCTATTTCACCATAGCCTGGGAATGCTTCATGCACTAACTTGCTGATATCTGCTGCGTAAACTTCCAAACTCTCCCCTGGAGCACGAAGGCGCGCAGAGAGGTTTGCTCTGAAACAGTCCAGAAAATGTCTTTGTCCTCTTGTAGTTTATCCTTGACTGCAGAGTAGTCTGACTGCACGGCTGCTGGCAGGCTATCCCACAGGAGAAACGCAGCTTTTGTAAGCCGTGTTGGTAAAATCCTAGCCAGTTCATAGTCATGGTCACGCTCGGTGCCTCCTACCAGCGCCTTCACAGCCACTTCATACTGCCGGGCCCAGCAGGGAAAACTTTCATTCACCTCTCCAGCGAAGTGTGGCGGGAGTTCAATCCTGACGTTGTTTGAGAAGGGCCCGTCCCCACGACGCTGTCGGCAGTCCAGCGGGTCTCCTTCAAACTTCCACATTGTGTCGTTTATTTTCTCTTACTACCCTCTCTAACTCAAACGAAAAAAAACTTCGAGGTACAACGAGCGGAACTAATACTCGTGCTACTATACACTGTAAAAAGCTAAGCTAGCGCGGAGTTAGCAGTGGCTAACGCTACCTGACTTTACTTGACAACTGCCTACCGATGTAGCTAGTAAACTTACGATAAGCGTCAATGGAGAAAAGATCCCACCGCTGCCACCAATGTAACCGAGCGTTTCTTAATTGTCTAAACTCACTGTTTGACTCTAAAATGAAGACACGGGCTTCCAATGCCGGAACCAAGACGGCACTGCACGTCTCACTTTATTTTTCAAAACTCAACCCAGACCAAAAACCAACGTCCCCCAATACAAAGCTTTCTTCACTTCCGTTTTCCCCTTCAAAATAAAAGCTCATGTTTACTTCAACTTCCTAAGTTTCAACTGAGAGGTTAGCCTACATAATAAAATATCTTACAGTAGTATGCAGTTCGGGACTACCAATACAATAATCTATCTGCTTGTTCAGGTACACATTCAGCCAGTTGGAATGAAAAGAACACACCATAATATGCCTGTTTAGTAAGCTGGATATGATGGTCGCATTCCTACACTTATAAAACGCAATTCAATGTGGAAGAAATCCTGAAGTAATCCAAGTATTCAGAATACGTTACTCAGATTGAGTAACGTAACGGAATACGTTACAAATTACATTTGTGGGCATGTATTCTGTATTCTGTAACGAAATACGTTTTGAAAGTATTTTTCCCAACACTGTCTGCGACTTTTGTTTTGTTTTTACAGAGGCTGAGTTTCCTTCTCTGTACTGATACTGGCTATACAGCCAACATACAGAGGGCGCTGTTTTTACATGTTGCATTACATTGCATGTAAAGAAGGGCAACAAAACGCTTTTTTTCAAATTGCAGTTGTTGTTCACAGTCTAGTCAATACCAGGAGTAAACCCAGAAAATGAGTGTCATGAATAATATTCATCCGCCTGATGAAATTAACGGCCAACGTTCACGAAAACTGGAAAGCCTTCAGGCAAAGTTTAGAGCTTTATTTGGTGGCGATAGGACTGGAAGAAAGGAACGACCGACCAAAGATAGCTCTGTTGCTAACTGTGGCTGGCCATGCATCACTGGATGTGTAAACACGTTCACCTTTTCAGAAGAGAAAAGAGTCAACTTCCATGATAAGGGATCAGATTGTCATAGGAGTGGAGGACAAAAGAATCAGATTACTGTTATTAAAAGAAACAGACCTTACCTTTGAAATGGCAATTAACATTTACCAGGCTGCTGATAGTACGAAGATACGGTCTTTTGACAATGAGCATGAATCAGCCGCGGTGGATGCATTGCAAAACCCCAAAAAGAGGCCAGATAAACGGCAGTCACAGAAACCCAAATGGAAACCACAGGGCAAAGACTGTGGGAGATGTGAGAGTAAGCATGCCCCAAAAGAGTGCTTGGCATATGGCAAAGACTGTCGGAAGTGTGGGGGGAAAAAATCACTTTGCCAGGTTCTGTTTAACAAATAAGAATTACATGTCATCGGGCAGGCAAAAGAGGAAAGTGACAGTGAGGACAGAGAACCACTGTATGTGGACTGATATGGATGACAATGAGGACGAATGGATAGCACCTTTGACTGTAGATGGAGTAACAGTTCCAATGAAAATTGACACCGGTGCACAGGTAAACATCCTGCTAATGAAATACTTCAAAAAGCCAAAGCTGAGACCCAAGAAACTGAACTTAACTCAACCGATCCCATACAAGGGTGTTTTCAGATCCACTCTTTCAGGAGGACGCACTATAAAGTTTGCCCTAGTCAAGGAGGATAGACACTAGGGGTGGTACGGTTTATGAAAAAACACCGCTCGGTTGGCTTGTCTCGGTTCGGAGCGTGTGTGCGTCGCACGGTTCGTCAGCACACTGTTAATGTGCACTAACCACTTACTGCCGTAGTGCTCACTTTCGACACCTATGTTAAAACACTAACTGGAAATGACGAGCGGGATGAGCGTGAGCTGATTGGACGAACGTTTCACGTGGGTCTGGCTGCTCCCGAATTTCAAAATAGACTCTAATGGTGTCTCGTTCTGAATACAATCTTGTATTTTACTAAAATAGTATACCGAAACGTGTTTCTGAAAACATTTTAAGCGAGAAATAGGCCATACAGTTGCTAAATCTGTTTTATTTGATCGACAAAGGTCAGTTTAAAAGATTTTGTCAGATTTTGAGAGTCGGCGAGCCCAGCCAACCACTCCTCAGGTGTAGTGTGGAGTGGTGCAGGTCACGTGACATGTAGAAATGTCAGGTGGGAGAGAAAAGGAAGGCTGCCCTGAGCTGGAGGATGCGCCAGCGTCGTATAAGTCTGGTGTGTGGGAACATTTTGGAGTTCATGTTACCTATGATGACAGCGGAAATAAAACAATACAAGGAACTGCCACTGTGTGCAAGCATTGTTCAATACATTCAATATGCTAAGTTTAGCTATATATCATATGCTGAAGTATATTTCTGTAGTGTTAAAGATTAAAAGAAAAAATAACAAGAACCGTACAGAACCGAAAACTGTGACCCTAAAACCGTGATACAAACCGAACCGTGGGTTTTGTGAACCGTGCCACCCCTAATAGACAGCCAATCTTAGGTCTAAAAGCAAGTGAGAAACTTGGGCTAATTAAAAGAGTCCATGTCATTGATAGCACTATAGTGACCCATAGGAGCGCCGCTAAAAAGCATATGGACATGAGCAGATTCCACTGCAGAGATAGTAAGAGAGTACAAGGATGTATTCCAGGGTGTTGGCTGCTTACAAAAACCGTACAAGATAGAGCTGAGAGACAATGCAGAGCCAGTGATACGCAGCAAGGAAAGTGCCCGTGGCTCTGAAAGAGAGACTGAGAAAAGAACTGAAATCCTGATAGACAAAGGGATATAGGGAAAAGACTGTGTATGTATGTGTGTATGTATATATATATATATATATATATATATATATATATATATATATATATATATATATATATATATATATATAGAAGGAAAAAAAAGGGAGATGTATTGATACTGGCCATACAGCCAACATACAGAGAGCGCTGTTTTTACATGTTGTTGCATTACTACACTGTAAACATGACTGTAACAGTGTATTCATCAGTTAAAAAAAAACCCATTGAGGTGTCCTCTTCCAGTTGTTTCATGAATTTCAGTAGGCTACACCATATTGTTAATGGTCCAGTGAACTAAGACTATAACTAAGGAGGATTGTACAATTAGGATAGGTTTGTACAATCCTCTCAAATTATAGTCCCAGTTTACTGGACAGAACACACACTGTGTGATAAGAATGCCAAATGCAATGCACATGGAAAATGAATATACTGTACATGATCCTTTATTGTCAAAGAATGACATTTTTTTTTAAAATCATCTAAAAATATGTATTGGTCTCTGACCAGTCTGCCGTTGTTAGAACCAAGGGCGTAGGAACCGGGGGACGGGGGGGGGGACGTTGTCCCACCCAAAAATTATACCGCGGAGGAGACAAATATTTTATTTTGAAATCTTTAACTCGCATGCTTTTATTTTGAAAGTGCAATACAGCGTCTTGCCACCGGCCCGCCCCCTCAACGGCAGACTGTTTGGGAAGCGGAGTCTGCAGCTGGCAGTGGCGACAGGTAGTCAGAAGTTAAAGGAACACGCCGACTTATTGGGAATTTAGCTTATTCACCGTAACCCCCAGAGTAAGACAAGTCGATACATATCCTTCTCATCTCTGTGCGTGCTGTAATGCTGTCTGACGGCTCCAGCGGCATCAGGCATGCACAGAACATGCAGGTGAATGGTTCCAGCAATCCTACTGCTCCGAATAAGTGTCAAAATAAAGCCAACATGTTCCTATTTACATGTTGTGATTTATAGAGTCACAGCATGTACAAAAAACAACGTAACATGAGACACAGCCGTCTTCTAACTGTAAACAAACCGGGAACTATATTCTCAGGCGGAAGAATATAGTAGCCTACTTGGGCAGAGTGATATGCTCACAGCAAGCCTGTCTGAGAATATAGTTCCCGGTTTGTTTACTGTTAGAAGACAGCTGTGTCTCATGTTACGTTGTTTTTTTGTACACGCTGTGACTCTACAAATCACAACATGTAAATAGGAACATGTTGGCGTTATTTTGTCACTTTTGTCACAATTCGGAGCAGTAGGCTAGTTGGAACCAGTTACCTGCAGGATCTGTGCTGGGCTAAAGCTAATGCTGTGTGTTGCCCCTCTAACCCACTTGCTAATGATTTTAAATCACTTTTAATCTCTTTTGGTCTTAATCAGTGTGTGAAAGGGCCGACACATCATCTTGGACACACCCTGGACCTCATTATTACTTATGGGCTTTCAGTTTCACTAAGTGAAATAAAAGAAACTGGCATCTCAGATCATTTCCCCATCAGGTTTGAGATCAGTGTACCACCACCTGCTAGTAAGCCTGTCTCCTCAGCTTCTAGGCGCCGCTGCATCACCTCCTCTTCAGCTGGAGAGTTTGCTTTGGCATTCGGGGACTCACAGTTCTGTGTTATGAATGGTGTGGTATCTCCCTCTTATCCAGATAACATTCTCTCTGTGTTCCACTCCACGTGCACTGAAATTTTATACTTTATTGCCCCTGTCCGGACTAAATCTATTAAACCTAAGGCTGACCCCTGGCTAAATGACTCCACAAGGGCCCTTAGGCAACACTGCAGGCAAGCTGAACGAAGATCAAGTATCACTGGGTTTATTAAGAGACAGTCTGGCCACATACTAGAAGGCTGTGAAGGTGGCAAAGATGCAACATCTCTCTTCCGTAATAGCTAGCAGTTGCCATGAACCCAGAGTGTTATTTAATACTATTAACTCTGTTGTAAATCCATGCACCTCTGATCCGACAGAGGTTTCAACTAGTACCTGTGAGAAGTTTCTCTTTTATTTTATTGACAAAGTTGCATCAGTCAGGCAAAATGCCAGTGTTAGTTTTAATGTGTTTGTACCTGCTGCTCCTATGCATTCTGCTGTGTTTGAGGAATTTCAGCCAGTTTCTCTGACATTGCTTTCTGAGATCGTGCAACACATGAAACCTACCCACTGTCCGTTAGACATTGTTCCCGCCAGGATAGTGAAGGAGGTTTTTAATGACACCATTGGGCCGAGTCTACTCACTTTTTTTAATTCTTGTCTTAGTTTAGGTTCTGTCCCGGCTGCCTTTAAACATGCTGTGGTCAGGCCCCTACTTAAGAAGCCTAATCTTGACCCTACAGTGTTGTCCAATTTTAGACCAGTCTCCCATCTGCCTTTTATGTTAAAGGTTTTGGAAAAAGTTGTTTTTATACAGTTACAAACCTTTTTGCAACTGAACTGTGTGTTTGAAAAATTTCAATCTGGTTTTAGATCACGTCACAGCACTGAGTCTGCACTGCTTAGAGTGCACAATGATATTGCCCTGTCTGTAGATGCCGGGAATCCGACTGTTTTAGTGCTATTGGACCTCACAGCGGCGTTTGATACGGTAGACCATGCAGTCCTCCTCTCTCGCCTTGATCAGTACGTAGGCATCCGAGGCTCGGCACTTCAGTGGTTTAGCTCCTATTTGGCGAATAGGAGCTTTTCTGTTATGATTGGTGACTGTTCCTCGTCAACCACTTCTCTCTCTTGTGGGGTACCCCAGGGTTCAATTCTTGGCCCAATCCTGTTTTCTTTATATATATTGCCGTTAGGGGCTATAATAGGAAAGCACAACTTATCTTTTCACTGTTATGCAGATGATTTGCAAATATATTTGCCTATCAAACCAAATGACCGTGTCGCATTAGACTCCCTGCTTAGTTGTATCAATGACATTAAGTTGTGGCTGTCACAAAACTTTCTAAACTTGAACGAAGATAAAACGGAGTGTATCATCTTCAGTACTTCAGGCACGACAAACCGTCCATCCTTGAGTTTTGGGAGCACTGGCTTCATATTTTAAGCCAGCTGTCAGAAATTTGGGGGTTACTTTTGAATGCAACATGAAGTTTGACAAACAAATCAGCAATGTTGTTAGAATGAGCTTTTTCCAGCTCCGTCTCCTGGCTAAAGTTAAGCCATTCCTTAACAGGCATGATCTAGAAAAAGCGATCCATGCTTTTATTAGTTCAAGGTTGGATTATTGTAATGCTCTCTATGTTGGTTTGAATCAAACCTCCATCTCACGTCTTCAACTTGTGCAAAATGCTGCTGCTCGCTTTTTTAACAAATACATCTAGACGTGCACACATCACTCCCGTTCTTTTCACCCTACATTGGCTCCCCTGTGCGTTTTAGAATAGATTTTAAGATTTTATTTTTTTGTTTTTAAGGCCCTTAATGGCCTGGCCCCGGAGTACCTATCCGAGATTTTAACCCTGCGTGAGCACAGGCGGTCTTTGCGGTCTTCTAACCAACTGGTTTTAGAAGTGCCAAGGTCAAGGTACAAACAATGGGGTGATCAGGCTTTTGCGGTTGCTGCCCCGAGACTCTGGAACAAGTTACCCCCTGATATTCGCACAATTACAGATGTTGCTCTTTTTAGGTCTAAACTCAAAACCTACCTGTTTAGAATGGCTTTCAATACGCAGTAGTGGTGGGACAATTTCCTCTTTCTGTTTCTATGTAACCTTTTTATGATTTTACTGTTTTCTACATTTCATTCTTCTTCTTATTGCAAGATATGTTGTCTATTCTTAGCTCAAGATGTGAAGCACTTTGGATACCTGCTGGTTGTTTTAAAGCGCTATACAAATAAATTTTGATTGATTTGATTGATAATGCTGGAACCGTCAGACAGCGTTACAGCACTCACGGAGATGAGAAGGGTATGTATCGACTTGTCTTACTCTGGGGGTTACAGTGAATAAGCTAAATTCCCAATAAGTCGGCGTGTTCCTTTAAGATGAAAAGACAGCAGCAGCTCAGTTTAAGTGATTTCTTTCTCATGGGGAAGAAAAGAAAGAAAGGAAATGTGAGTTGGTAATAATTTTTTCCAGGAGGATAATTATATTTTCTGTGTAACCAACGTTAGACTTGTTGATGTAAAGCTGATGTTGTGATTCAACATCTAGCTAACTAGTACGCTCTTGCTAGGTAAACGTTGTTACTATTAACGTAACGTTACTTAGCCAACGTTGGCAGCGATTTGACACTAACAACAGTATTTAAGATGATTGTAAAAGAACATGAGTTTTCTATTAACTTAACCCATGTAACTTGAAAACGAGTAAAGTTACACATCTCTCACATTTAGAAAGGAGTTAGTCTGTCTGTGTGGGTTTTCACTTGTTCTTGACATTCCCATCAGTATTTTTCTATACCTTATTCATCTCCACTGCTTTCATATTAGAGATCAGATGAAGTTCAGCTGGAAACTAACGGTGGTGACACTGGTGAGGGTGATGCAGGGAGAGCCAGCACTGCAGAGCTGCAGGTAGGTGTTATATGAAGGGTGAGGTGATTTTAGTTTGTTGAACATCTGATCTGAAGCCCAAACTGCCTTGACAAAGCTGTCTGTTTGGAATCAGCATGGCAGGTATTTAAACATAACGGCCTTGTCCCAGAGTCTAGACGTCTAGCTATATGAAAAGATAAACAATGCAACGTTTTTAATGAACGTAAATAAAGCAGCTAATATCAACATGGACAAAATCATGAATGTACTAATTCTCTTTTTTGATGACCTGTCCAAAGTAGTAAAGTTTAGTTTTCACAATGATTCATTGTAGGATTGATATTATTGCAATTATGTAAATCCACATTGACTCTTTATTTAACATATGGTTGGAAGAAGTAAAAATTTTTAGTTTTTAGACTTTTATTATTGTGTAATGTCAGAAGGACTTTAACTGTTTTGCCAGTCAAATTAACTTTAATGAGTGCATATTGAAATATTACAGTGTTGATTGGCAAAAAATGCATCTCAAAATGCATCAGATTGATGCTTTAAAATATGGAATATTTAACATTTTCTTCCGGGGGAGCATGCCCCCAGACCCCCCTAGAGGGGTAATATCCTTCTCAGCTTTTTCACCCCTGACCCATTTTCATGCCCGATGTTAACATTCTTGATGCTGTTTTTGCCTTTCAACTTAACCTTTGCGTGTATCTGTGTCTGTTCATTGAGGCTTAAAATACTAAACTAAGAAAAGAAAATGTATTCAGAAAAGTTTGGATCAATATGCTATTTATTAATCTACAAAACTGGATGATTAGGCCTGCAATTAAAGAATTGATTTGATATGTATCAGTTAATTACTGCCATTCAAAATGTGTTTTCCTTTATCTTTACAACTGAATCTTTTTAGTAGAATAAAGTAGGTTGGTGAATGTTTTGCAGTGTAGTTAATTTATGACATTTCTGTTCAAACCATTTGTCAGGTTTCCGATATGTGTCCCCCCCAATGTTCAACTCATTCCTACGCCCCTGGTTAGAACCATTATAGAAACACATGTATAGGACTTTACATATTATCCTTCATCACTGACTTCATTTAAAAACACATTTAAAACTTTATCAGCCTTTTCTAATTATCTCAAAAACTGTCTGACTATATTCACCAAACAACTAACAACAATATAATAACAGCAGTTTATTAGTCTTCATAAAAGGCAATATAAAAGCACCAATGACTGCACTAAATGAATATTTATTTAAATAATGGTCACAATGTTAAAATAATAAAAGGACTTAACTGAACAGCAATATATACCTGTTGTATTTTAATGCAGGCTAATAATAATAAGGTAAAATATCTGCTGAGTGAACAGAAAAGGCTCCAGGATTAATAATTCCTGGCTGTTAGCCTGTTCAGGAGCAGGCTAACTGCTGTGACTGATCAGTATTTTGAAGAAGACATGAACATCATTAATACATGAGAAATCATGATGATTCATATCCTTAATTGATGCATTAATTAACATATTGTTCCTGCATTAAGTCATGCATGTGATCTAGTAATCCTTGTACATTACATAACTACATTAATTATTTCATGCTTTTAATGTACCCTTATTATAACGTATTACCAGTCATTGGCCTCAGGTATAAAAAAGCTGTTCTTTAATGTTGCCAACTGTCTTTTGTGCTTTTTTAAGTATCAGGTTTAAAAGAATTGCTTTAGCACCAGTATCTGAAAAAAACCCAAATGATAGCCAGCCCTAGTCATGGCTAGAGAGTTGAACAAAACCGCCAGCAGTGTTGGGGAAGTTACTTTTAAAAAGTAGTGTTTACTCATTACTCGTTAATCGTTTTTACGTTACTCGTTACTTTTAAAAGCAGGCATCTCTGGCAGAGACTGAAGTTAATCATACAAAAACTATCTTTGGCCATAAAGCCAATCTATGGTTTATCAGTGAAGTGTCTGAACTACACTGCAGACTGGATTCTCTCCTTGATTCATTATGAACGAGTCCAGTGCGGGTTGAATGCACATCGGCACATCAGTCCACTGTGTGTAGCCTATATATATGAGCCCATCTCCACTGCAACCATCTATGAGGATGTCAGCTTTGTGTCTGCCTGGCATGCTCTGTTTGTAGGACGGCCGATTTAACCGCCAGTCCTCAGCGATGTTGTGGCATGTGTCACGTAGCTCTCCGCTCAGAGCGCCGTCCAGTGAAAAAGCCACAAAGCTTAAAACGCTCGCAAAAGTTAGCGTTGGCTGCAGCATTGCTCTGCTACCAGCCTCTGTCACGTCCCGTGTGGAGCTTGTGTGCGTGCAGCTGAGAACGCAGTGTAGCTGTCCCTGGGAAAAGTAACGTTGCGCCGAATTGTAAAAGGAACTACGTTTCATTACCAACATTTTCAGTAGTAGCGCCTTACACTACTTTTTACCCGAAAAAAGTACGTTACTGTAACGTGTTACTGTAACCCAACACTGCCTGCCGGTGAGTTTAAAGCCAGCTTGGGTGGTGCATACGAATGTTGTGGCGTAATGAATTGTGTTTACGGAGGACAAGCTGAGTTTCAAAACAATTCCAGATGGTTCTCTCCACAAGACTAAAGGTATTTGCATGAACTTTCCATGTGAACGGAGTCACCACCGGAGAACGTTAAGTCTCAAATACCACCTGAGCATTACAAAGTTCAAAAACATATCTTTTTAAAGTACATTTAGAACAGATTAAACAGGTGTGATTAATAATGAGTTAACTATGGACAGTCATGCAGTTAAAATATTTTAAGCGATTGACAGCACTAATTTACATAAAATGATTCAATATGTAATAATAATGTCAATCAACTAATATTAATGCTGCATTGCTGTGGCCTTCCAGTTTATTTTGGGGAAACTTAGCCAGAAAATATTATTCTTTTTCTTGCTATCATTTGATTGAACTGTTGAAATACTAAGGTTGATATCTAAAGTAAAGAGGAGATACATGTAGCATACAATGACAAAACAAATAGAAACACTAAACACTTTGAGTCAAAGTGATTTCACATTTTGTGGAGAACTCATTCTTGTTCTTCGGTGGGAACTAATTCCAGATGGACTTCCTTAAGTCAGAAGTGTTTCGTCCCACAGAGGAGCTGTAAAGTCAACAAACAGAGACACACCATGAGACAGGAGACACTCCATACCAGAGGTGTCAAGTAACGAAGTACAAATACTTTGATACCTTCCTTAAGTAGAAATTTTGGGTATCTATACTTTACTGGAGTAATTATTTTACAGCAAACTTTTTACTTCTACTCCTTACATTTTCACGCAATTATCTGTACTTTCTACTCCTTACATTTAAAAAAATAGCCTCGCTACTCCTATTTCAGTTCGGCTTGTTTTCATTCTGGCTTGTCATCGTTAAAAAAAAAAAAAACCCTATCCAGATAAATCGCGCCATCCGGATAGAGTGAATTTGATTGTGATTGGATGAGAAGTATAAACATATACCATTCCGACACCCTATTGGTTTGTACGCGATCCATCGCACCTGCACAGACCTGGGGCCTATTGCACAAAAGTAGAATAAAGAAATCCAGGATAAATGAAAAAGCGCAGCTTGACTTAGTGTGATCCGCTCATCGCAGCTCAATCGGTTGCACGTTTGCCGAGCCAGGATAAGTAGGTGAAGCTATGTCAAGCCAGGTCTACATAGCTGGGATAAGTGCACGTTCACGGATTTCTTAAATAGACCACGGTATCGATCACAGATTTACTGATGCAGAAATGGAAAAGACGTGTGCAGCGTATGTTTCACCGCTGAGCAGCAGCTTCTAATGGAAATTTACGAGGAGGTGAAACATGTAATATGCAAAAAGGGAATTACGGCTGTTTTCAAACGGAAAGAAAAAGCCCGACAGACAATAGCGGACCGACTGAATAGTATGGATTTAAAAAAAATCTACTTAGTCACTCCACGTTTTAATTGCTTTAATATGCTTGTTTATGTGTTGGTTTTATTGTAAAGTGTCTTTGACTAGCCTGTAAAGTACTATATAGCCTAAATAAAAAAATAATAATTCTTGTTCCTGGGAAATTTATAAGGACTAAGCTTAATTTCAAAGCTTATTCATAATGCGAGAATAAGTTTTACAACCATATGCACAGATCTCCATAAGCTATGTCTAATTCTAAATATCTTTCTACAATTAATGTTCATACAGAACAAGCATGACTGGACGAAAACTAGAAAAAGAAGTGACTTCAATACACACTGTAAGCATATCTATAAAACAATGTAGCCTGTTATTATTCATGTTTTTTTTACAAGTGACAGCCCCAAAATAAAATGATTAAGAAGATTTGTGGCATTCCAACACATTCTCACTCCCATTTGGTAAAAAAGGACATTTGATCAGGTGCCATTTTCGTCGTTATTGATGTTAAAAGTCCGCTTTTAGAGTCCGCTGCACGGTGTGGGAGGATCCCCCTGCCTCCCCCCGCCTCCCCGCGTTGCACGGGTGGGGCACATTTGACGGGGACAGCAGCGGAGGAAAAGCCCATTTCCTCCGTATCGTCCCACTTTTTACCATTACCATCTCAACAACTGCAGTAGGCCTAGTAGGATTTAAATCAAACTCGTGACAGCAATAGTGACAAGTAATGCATGTTAATAAAATGAAGCAGAACACATTCAGAAGACAACGGAATAACTGTTAAACACGTTTATTTCTGATCAGAGCGTCAGCTGATTTAACACATCAGACTCCAGGATTAATCTTAGCCTGCCTGTTAGCCTGCTCTGGACCAGGCTAGCTGCAAAGAATAAATTGCCATGGTTACTTGGCTGGGCTTAATTCAACCTGCTTTTGTGCAACCAAGTCAAAGCTAAATTCATCCAGGATAACCTGAATATCCCGGCTTAATCCCTTATCCTGGTTTTGTGCAATACCCCTCAGGTGCCTTAACGTGCCTTAACCGTTATCTACTGGACCGAATAGCAACACGGATTTCGGTGCCTTATTAGGTGCTACTTAAATGACTGTGCTGCTCTCTGATGCTCCGAAGACGGACGTTAGAAGGAACTGAAACATCGTTGCACCGGACGCTAGTTAACAGTACACTGGAAAGTAGGTAACGTTAGCCTACCGTTAGCTAGCAGCTGGAGTAAACACGGTTAAAATGCTGACAGCTAAACGGTGTTAAAGTGTGTCTGTATTTGAGAGGATTCTAACACCAGACTGTAGCTTCGGTTGTGTGAAAAACACAGAAGAGATGTGTCACCTTTTTCAGCCCTTCTGATAGCAGGTATGATTTTAATATAACATTATTATAGTCGTAGAGTTGGGGTAGTGCACTATAGGCCCCTGTGGAGCGGGCTAAGCTTTTGTCCTTAATGGCATTTTCCCCCCCTTACATTACTTTTACTTTTATACTTTAAGTAGTTTTGAAACAAGTACTTTTACACTTTTACTTGATTAAAAAGCTTGAGTTGATACTTCAACTTCTACAGAAGTCTTTCAAACCCTAGTATCTATACTTCTACTTGAGTAAACAATGTGAATACTTTTGACATCTCTGCTCCACACTATAACATCACTATACTCATATACTATCTGCTGATCAACAGAGACACACCATGAGACAGGAGACACTCCACACTATAACATCACTATACTCACATACTATCTGCTGATCGAGTAGGTATTTTCCAGGTTTTTCTTCACATTGGGAACCATATTTTTGTTTTAATAATATGAAAAGTTACTTAAGCTATCAGATAAATGTAGTAAAAAGAACAATCTCTCCCTCTGAGATTGAGTAGAGGTACGGCTGGGCGATATGGCCGATATATATATATGGTGATTTTTTCTCCCCCTACTTAAAGTGATGGTTTGGAGTTATTTCACCCTAGGGTCCTTTGCACTATGATCTCGAGCCAAACACCCCCCCAGAAGCTTTTTTCAGCTGGGTCGAACATTGGGAGAGTTAGCGTTATCAGCTGAATAGCTTAGCGCAGGGGCTAATGGATCCACGTTTGTATCTCGTAAGTTACTCTACGAATAATGCCCGAAATGATACCAAACTTCTACACTAGTACAAATAGGTTATGGACTCATAAAATGATGGATTGGAAAGTTTGTAAGTACACCAGAAGTTTAAATTACAATTACAACACCGAAAAGAAATACAAGAAAAGTATTTATTAATTTAACTTTTTTTTTTTTAAATAAGTGCTGTATTATAACTAGCAGGAGACAAGTTATAATTGAGGTACGTTTGGAGACATTACCTTATTTAATCATTAAATTAATAAATATTTTTGTTGTATCTCTTTTCGGTGTTGTAATTTGTAGACGGCCCTAAGCAGACTTACTTCCCGGTAGCATAAGCAGCAACAGAGACCAGAAGCCAACAGGCACATGTTATTTACATAAACTTCTGGTGTACTTACAAACTTTCCAATCCATCGTATTATGAGTGCATAACCTATTTTTACTAGTGTAGAAGTTTGGTATCATTTCGGGCATTATTAGTGGGGTCATTTACGAGATCCAAACGTGGATCCATTTGCCCCTGCGCTAAGCTATAAGCTAAGTATAAAGTAGAATACAGGGATTAAAGTGGAAAAAAATCTTTTGACTGAACTTTTTTTCAGGCCAAGTCATAAGCTGTTCTTTTCTACTGCAGCTTTACCTTACACTCTACTTACTTCAGGCCAAAAGTGTTTAAAGGGAGATTTTTTTTATTGTTAATATGAAATTCAACACGAAGTAAAATCTATAAAATCAAGTTTGCAAGACTTCACTGTTTTTATTCAAGGGCTACTAATAATGAAACATATATAACTTTTCAGTGAAAGCTTTTTTCGGGTTTTGTGCTATAAATTAATAATATTTTATAGCAAAGTTATAAGTTGACTATTTTAATCTCATGATTATTTTATGTAAACATACAGTCATAACCTACTGTCATTAAAAGTGAAACCAAAATAGGCTATAAGGCTGTCTGTGCGTCATAGCACAAACAAAATTGACCCTCTTACACAACGGTTCGCGAATGACTAATAGTTATTATTATTATTATTATTATTATTATTACATGTTAACACGCTTAATCAAAACCTTCCGTTGCAAATTGCGAAAGATTGTGGACATTATTTAACAGACGGGATAATTGCATTCGGTAGGGTACCCCCAGGATTCTTCAAGTTAAATGTAAGACTTTTTAAGACCTTTATAATACCACCTAGGATGAAATTTAATGCCAACTTCACAGCCATATAATGAAAGATCAGTGTGGATTTTAGGCCTGAGAAAAGAATGATTTACCAGGTAATGAAATTTTATTATAATAATCATATTTAATTCACAATAGCTTTGTAAGGCGTGTTTGTAATCTAATAACATCAAATAATAAAGTATTTGTTGCATGAATTGCTACTATGCTATGAAACTTTAAAAAACAAAAATAAATAGGATGATAAAAATAAAATGTGTGCATTATGGAGGTGTCACAATTAGTTCCATCTTGGCTAGATAAGACAATATGTAATGTAATATAATATGCCAATGTAAATGCCAATTGCTTTAGTGATTGTTTCATCCCATCCTGCTATGTATCTAAAGGCTGCTGCAGCGGGAATAAGGAGTTGGGCTCAGGGTTTTTTTTTCTCACCCCGGTGATCGGCACGTCTGGGTGATACCGTCAAATGTGCGTTAGCATGTTGGCTGCGTTTCAAACATACCCTACCAAAGGTGGAGCACTGCTGACACCGTCACCGTCTTATTCACAACCCTCTCTCCGTTGGTAGCTGATCAGGAACCAGCAGACGGCACGTTTCATTAGCGCTACACTGACTCGCACGCCAATCCACTTGCTTGTGCTAACCTCAGCCCCACTGCTCTCAGCCTTATCCGCCAGCTGGTCCACATCTCTGGCCAGACATTCAGATACTTGCCCATTCTAACCGACGAGCTAACGTTAGCTTGTTAGTACCACGGTGACGTTTTGTTTTCTTTCTTGACAGATGATAGATTTGCGCCCAAGCTTGGATGTTTAGGGCCAGAGCATTGTCACCATGTCCACGGATTTAAGATGAAACACCATGTTGCGCCGTTATTATTGTTATAGCCTAGCTACATCCATGTGTCATGCACCCCCTGTCCGTGCACACTCCATGGTCAAGAGCATAAAGAAAAACACTGACCTAAATAATACCTGTACTGTCATATTACATCCCAGTCACACAGAGTAAATTGTACACACACACACACAAAGCATTTATTTAGGACGTTACGGTAATTATTTCATCCTACCTTTGTAAACGAAATGTGTAACTTTGTGAACGTTATTCAAGACTTTTAAGCCAACCCCCACCTCATTTTTTTCTCATCGGATCTGCATCGATCTCAGACATGGCATTTCTAAAATCAAATTGACGGAAATCCGTCACGCGATGGAGAACTTTAATCCCTGAGAATAACATGGATATACTTACGTAATAGTACCTCTGAATTGTCCTAAAGCAGAGAGCAGTTGAGTAAAATACTTTCCACCACTATTCTTGTGAAGCAGCTGCTCTAAACAAACAGTTAAACTCTCAGTTTCTCACCGATTCTTCCAAAATGTTGACTCCACAAGATTTCCATGCTTTACTTCTTAGAAACAGCCAACGAGAGGAGAGGAAACAGCCAACGAGAGGAGAGGAACAGCCAACGAGAGGAGAGGAAACAGCCAACGAGAGGAGAGGAAACAGCCAACAAGAGGAGAGGAAACAGCTAACAAGAGGAGAGGAAACAGCCAACGACAGGAGAGGAAACAGCCAACGAGAGGAGAGGAAACAGCCAACGAGAGGAGAGGAAACAGCCAACAAGAGGAGAGGAAACAGCCAACGAGGGGAGAGGAAACAGCCAACGACAGGAGAGGAAACAGCTAACAAGAGGAGAGGAAACAGCCAACGAGAGGAGAGGAAACAGGCAACAAGCTGAGAGGAAACAGCCAACAAGAGGAGAGGAAACACCCAACAAGAGGAGAGGAAACAGCCAACGAGAGGAGAGGAAACAGGCAACAAGCTGAGAGGAAACAGCCAACAAGAGGAGAGGAAACACCCAACAAGAGGAGAGGAAACAGCCAACGAGAGGAGTTTAAATGAAATGTTCTTCTCAAAGCAGATGAAGTGTTGAAGATTGTTGATCCAATGAAGCAGAAATCAGTCAGGCAGAAGTTGATCCTCGAGTTCAGACCCAGAGATCTAAGTTGAACTCATGGGGAAGGACAGGGGGGTTCGTACTCTCTTACCCAGGGAAAAACATGAGATATGTGTTTTACTCCCCCCTCCATAAGCCTCACAGTGGTTTGGTTGGCTGCCTACCATCCCCCAACACACACACTCTGCAGGGAGGGACTCTAGGAATGTGAGATATTCCTGGAGGTGGGGTGGGACATGTTTTTGTTGATTTTTATTCAACGCCTTTTTTAATACATAGTCAATACACCTAATGTATTAGACATTATACCTACTTTTTGTGGTAAAACAAGCAGTAATTCTGAATTATTTTGACTAATAGTTCAGAAGATGTTGAGTGGATCACAGACTGGTATCGGTCAGTAAGTTCTTAGTTTAGGATATTGTTGAGTTTAAACAAGTAACAACAACTCTGATCTTTGATATCAATGTGCTTTAATGTTTTGATGTATTCACAATGTACGCTGCAGCCGAGTTAGACAGGAACATTGCAACCCAATCAATATCCTCTTTCATCCTGATTCCACTTGAGCAGTAAAAATGAGCTTCTGTTAATGAAATCGAACAAATAGAACAAAAGGATGTGTATTCCTGTAGCTTGAAAGGAATTGACACCCACATGGTAGCATCTTGTTTGTGAACAGAAACAGAAACACATGGATTTGGAAATAACGAAAGAGAGAGAGAGAGAGAGAGAGAGAGAGAGAGAGAGAGAGAGAGGTTGTTTAGGTGTACTTGTGACGCCCCTGAAAAAGGGGAGAAATAATCACAAGAGTGATGCGCAGGTGTTTCTTCACTGAGAACTTTAGTGTAATCCATTTTACAACAGGACCACATTTTACAGAACAGATCTACAGGAAATAGTTTTGTAGGGTACAAGGCTTATAAAAGTTACAATAGCGTACACTGTAATTCACTAAAACATATAAAACATTTTCAATACAACTGTTAAACAACAATTAGTTTTAGCTCAGTAAACCATAACTAAATGTATCACAAATGTCACTAAAGTGCTTGAAACACATTGAAACACATTATACAGATAACACCGCAAAATAGATTATTAACTACATACATGTTAATTCACAATAGACATAAAATGGCGTCTACTCTCAGTACGGAGCTATTCTTCTCTGTACCAGAGCGGGGCTCCGCTCACACGCACGCACGCACACACACACACACACACACACACATTACGTTCTGCAAACTTAACTCTAACTTACTTAAAATTTTACTAACACACACCTTAGACACTATTGACATGTTAGAAAGTAGGAAGTTATTAAATGAACTCCGTTTTATCAATAACATACCTGAAAAAGGGGAGAAATAATCACAAGAGTGATGCGCAGGTGTTTCCTCACTGAGAACTTTAGTGTAATGAGGAAAAGACCGCGATTTCCCCGGGTGGGTGGAGACCAAAGCAATCGATCTCAGGCTCATAGATTAAGAGCATTTAGTAGATCACAGATTACCACTTTTACCCTTAAATTATGCACCACAAAATAAAGTAATGAATATGTTTACACATTCTTCTTACAATTTATATGCGTGACAGATTTTAACACAATTATATGAACTTTATCACTCTCTGTGAACTATGTACTGAGTGCATGATCCTTTTAACATGAGCTATTTTAGAATCCTCACATGCTATAAACTTACTAATACCTTTTAGTGTATTAAAGGCTATGAGTATTTCCTTTACCCTGTCACATACTAACTTACACTAATAACTTCACCGTCGTCAAAATGCTTCTGCTATAAAGAGTCTGGTTGGTTTGGTACGGTGTGATAGCTCATCTAAACTCGGGTGTAGATCAAACATCAAAACTCTGGTCCCCTTGACAACGGGGGTCCCGGTTCAGGTGGGAACACAATCCGACCCAAACACAGGAAGTGGACCAAAAACAGAGCCAGCAACTAGCCACACAGTTTACGGACTTAAATATCTGATTTAAGGGATGATAACTTTCAGATCCATATGTAATGCGTTAGTTCACCCAACAACTGTGAATGCTTAATGCTGAAACTCATTTCTCAACAAGCAATTTATTCAATTCATAGCTTTAAAAAACATTTGTCTTTTCCAGAGAGTCAGCTTACAATAAGATTACAGTTACCTCAAAACAGTGGTCTAGGTTTTAACAGACACTCTGCTCCAACTCCTCTTTAACACAACAAAAGAATAAGAAATTTAATGATACAGCCAACACTGTAAGCTGCTCACATTGTTCATCTTGTTCTAAAATATTAGAAACACTAAAGCAGAAACCCCAAGACGTTATAAATTCAGTGTCGCTTTGTCGGCGAGATTGCCTCTGACCAATAAACAAGCGACTGTTTCCACCATGTGATGTGTGTTTACAGTGTTTTCTGCATTTTGTAAAGTGCAGTGTGATGCAAACCGAACCAAATGAAAAATGCAACAATGTTACAACTTCCGCCCCGAATCACACCGAGTCCACCGAGCTATAGAGAAGCAACACTGAAAAAAATGTTGAGTGTTATTTACTTGGGAAAACCTAGGAAAGTTTTTGCACTTAGAAATTGTAAGTAGATTCTACAAGGGCGATCATCAAGTAAACTTAGTAATTAGTAAACAAGTAATTCTTGCAGATATAAGTTTTTTTTACTAGCAAACTTAAGGTAATTTACTGATGTTTATTAATATGGTTATTGAGTTTTACTCTCCCATTCTTTGTAAGTTTTACTTAAACTCTGACTGCTTCAAACTGAAAAATCTCACCTAAAACCAATGGTTTTCAAGGTAATTTTTAAATACTTTTTCTAACCTATTTATGGACTATATTTAAGTAACATTTACACAACATTTTACATACTTTTTCTGAAGTTTAAATTGCCTAAATTTGTTCTTAATGTTTTTGTTTATTGAAACAATGACTTAAAAAAATGAGACAACTGTTTAATTTAACAACCCATTTATTTTTAAGTGAAAAAATATTTTTTTCAATCAAACATTTTCCAGCAAGTTTGCATGGCAAAACAACAAAGTATAGTTCACCCTAAGATGAATTTTGTTATTATTTACTCACCCCTTTGTCAATAGTAGTGTTCTTCTGCAAGTTTGAGAGACGTTTTTATCCACTCAACTGCAGTGAGCGGTATCTTAGCTTCAAACGTCCAAAAAGACAAATAATCAATAAAATGTCTCCATACTGCTTGTCTGAGGTAATCCAAGTGTCCTGTAGCTCACACATGCCAAGACGTTTGTAAAAAACATTACAAACTGCTCTTCCCATGCGTGCTCCTTCCAACGCCGCACACAAACTTAAACACTACTAACTTCCAGCCAGCCCATCCGTGTTCATGCAGCACCACAGAAAAAGCAAAGCAGAGCAAACACAGATGAGCAGTATGGAGACATTTATTTGATTCATGACATATTTTTTGGATGTTTGAAGCCAAGTTGCCGTTCAATGCAGTTTTCTGAGAAAAAAACATCTCTGCAAACTCCCAGAAGAGCATGAATGTTGACAAAACTTCAGTCCCTTCGGCATCGGGGTGAGTAGATGACAGAAATTTCATTTTAGGGTGGCTAAAATGGGTTTGAGGTAGCTTGTTAAAAAGGCACAAGGAAACATTCAGGAACTGTTTGCATAGAGAATACGTAGCCTATCTTTTGGATAGGCTTTTTAACCTTAAACTCTCAAAAAATTTGACATGCTTCAGGAACCTTCAGTGCATCTTAAAAGACATGCTTATTATTGGTTCAACCTTAAAACATTTAATTTTAAAGAACAGTGTTTTGCCCTGAGGTTCTAAACATTGTTTCTGTATCATGAGTAATATCCTACAAAAAGCAAAGCATCTTGAAACTAAAAAGTGCGATATTTCGCCCTTCGCTCTTTTCATGCCCACACTCACATCTGTTGAAAATGACCATTGAAAATGGCCCCACGACCCACCAGTTGAGAACCTCTGGTTTAACTTGAAAATGCTGATCTAACTTCTTTTCTTTTGTCCCCAAAACTTAGCCACTACATGGCCACATGTTTAATACAGTGCAACAAGTTAAAATAAAAATTACATAATTAAAACAAGAGAAAAATAGGAAAATAGAAAAATAGCCACATAAACAACTGTGCCGTATTTTTCTTTTAGCGCCCTCTTTGAAACTCATGGGTCAAACATGTGCACTCATGCTTGTTTCGCAGAGTCAGGATTTTCGGGGACAGCTTAAGGACATCAAGCTCTAGAAGAAGCTTTTGAAAAACTTCAAAAGTGTACTTCGTTTTTGGGGGGTAACTCAGGTTCATGGCATATATGATGCCCATGAGCAGGAGACAAGCCTTTGCAACCCTTTCACAGTTGTCAAGTACCTCAGTCCCTTCAATAACAATCGACACATCAGTTTCGGATGCACCTTCATCTTCTTCACTTGTGTGGAAGACACAGATCTTCAGGACTTGCTCAGCCTGGTCCTCTTGAGCTTCCTCTCTGCTGATATCCTGTAAAATATATGTGAATCCATGTTCAGGTGCATAGTACAGCTTCATTTTTTATTCAAGTTATAGACTGGTGTCAAAAATATCAATATTTCAATACCTATCGATCTTAAACATTTGAAATAATTTCACTAAGTTTAGGAGAAAAGAAATTGAGTCTATCATACAAAAAGGAGGAGAATGCCAACTGAGGAGGAAAGGGGTAGCAGGGAACTAGAGAGTGCATCCTATATGATGAGGATGTTGTTATTTGTCTCTTTTATGTATGCATTTGTGTTGTTAGGGTCTGGAAACATATCAGCTTTACTTATTCCAACCCCTGTTGTAGTACTGTCTGCTGCGGAATTCAGTGTGAAATAAATTTTTCTGATTCTGAAAATATTCTTGTTCCACAGTACCGATAACAGCTGAAGTTTGCACTCGCTTTTACACCAATCTGTAGTAAATCAGGCCTTATGGACCTTATGCACAACTCTAAGGATTCCTGAACTTTGGTAACACTGAATAATACAGATGTGCATGTAAAATAAAAAGTTGCGAACCACAAAGTGAGCCAAAAATAATTATAACTTAAGTATTGTGACTTTTTATCTCATTGTTATTTCCATGGGGATTTCTTTTCATCATTTGTTTTCCATTGGCAGAAATGGGCTCCCATAAACATTACATTTTTGTTTGTTAAAAGAAATATGAACCCTTTTTGAAAATCAAATTTGGAGAATATTTGGGGGAAAAAATAATTTGTTCAAAGGGGCCAATAAAGACTCCATTTTAAAAAATTTGAATTTTCTGACAATTATTTGATGGTTCAAGCAAGTTTTATTTAAAGGGGAAGTGAATAAGCATTCAATATAATGTACTCAAGTGAACTTTGTGATCTGAAAATGTTTGAATTTACCTTGTAATCCTTGATGAGTTCCCCTGAAGACTCCCCCAGGAATTCCATCAGGGCGTGAATAATGGCCTCCCGTCTCGCTTCAACGTGTCGCTGTTTTAACAGACAGAAGATACTATATGAATTCACTAATCTAGACATGTCAATAGAAGCAAACTCATACAAAACTTTGATATCCTGGATCTACATTGGTTGGTCCTCTAAGTGCATTACTCTGAACTGCTGTAGGTTAATCCACTTCAAAGTAACTGTATGCATTTGAAACTTTAACTCAGCCTTTCCCAAACTATGGGTCGGGACCCAAAGTGGGCCGCCGACCGATTTTGCTTGCGTTGCCAGTTAGAGTGAAATGTCAATTTTGTGAATTTATTTTCCAAATTAAAATAGAGAGCATGATTTTTCACTGTCTGTTCAGCTCAGGTGCATCTCTCTCTATGTCTATTTTTCGCCCTCTCTCCATTTCTCTCACACTCACAAACCCTTTTTGTTCTCACTGTTCTGTAAACAATTAAATGTGAACAATTTCAATAAATAAACCATTTTTTCCCCCCAAAAAAAGAAGTTATTTTCAGTTTTTTTTCGAGGCTTGGCCAGTAAGAAAAAAATGTTATGTTGAACACACACAAAGCTACTCCACCTTTTGCTGAATATCTCCTGCATTTTTGGAGTGTAGAAGTCCAGCTTAGTGAGAAAAGTTCTTTCCAAGGGAACCGTTGTGATTCTTTTGAATTCGTCCTTGATCTGAAAAAAGGAGGTACTATTATGCTATTTACTTTTTAAAAAACACTATTTCTTAATGGATTTATAAATACAACACACAGACACTGGTTTTACCTGAGCTTCAGAGAAAAGAGCAGGCCATCTCTCCCGGAAATCTTTGATGGCGGGGCACTGCTTTACAATTTCCTGTCTTCGGAAGGAGAAAGATCTTTCAGATATTGATTGATTCGACTTTATTATCCACCTTAGTGGAAATTTGTCTTTGACTTCTCCGACATGAATGACATATATAATATAATATATATGTATATATATATATATATATATATATATATATATATATATATATATATATATATAAAATTACATTAAAATACACACAGTTAACAGTACAACTCTAATACCATCAACATGCAACAACAGGAATGGAAAACAGTGCAGACAATTAAGATAAGGTAGGTTTCGATCTACAATTAACACATTTAATATTTTTAGTTAAGTTCATGTATGGCATGGGGAATAAAAGATCTCTTATAAATGTTCCGACTCACCCTTGGAACCCTGAATCTATGGCCAGATGGAAGCAACTCAAACTCCAAGTTTAGTTGGTGTAGGGTATCTGCTGATATCTGTCCGGCCTTCCTGAGTACTGCATTATCAAATACATCCCCAAGCTGCCTTTGTGACCTTCCCTGCAATATATTAACAATTTTGGAAAGCTTGTTTTTATCTTTCACATTCAGATTACCATACCAGGCAGTTATATTAAACTGTAAAATACTTTCTACTAGGCCCCTATATGCCATCTCAAGAATGTATTGACTGACCCCGAAACTCCTCAATTTTCTAATTAAAAACAACCGTTGGTTAGCTCTCTTAAAAATAGTTAACATTAAAACTTAAAGTGCGATCAATGATTGTACCCAAATACTTGAAATTTTCAACTACTTCCACAGGCCGGCTGTTAAGTACAACAGGGTTGAAGTTACTGGCCCCTCTCGGTTTCGTTTGTATTATTAGTTTTTTTGTTTTAGTCACGTATATTATGCGCTCATTGTTTTTCTTCTTAACTTCTTGCAGCATGTCTACCCTCTCCTTATCTAAAGTGGCTTCCGTGTCCCCAATTGGCAGTGGAGGCAGGTAGTTTACCTCTGCTTTCTTGGGCTTTTTGATGCCTTTGCTTGAGCCATACTCATTTGACCTCTGTCTTTTCAGCGAGTTCGATTCCAGCTCTAGACAGGGAAGATGACAGCCTCTCAATTTTGCACGGTAATTCCCCATTTTCCATTTCATCCTCTGCTGCCACCCATAAAGACAATTAAAAGACCCTGGTTCCCTGAGACATGGGAACTTTTCGATTAAGGCTTCGACCACTGTCAAAATTTGAATCCCTGTGGGGTATGCCGTGTAACCAAAAACCACCTATGCAAGCTTCTCCAGTATGCTGCTTTTCAAACTTGGGTGGTTGAGCAGGGCAACATCCTTCAGGAATGCTTGGTTTCCAGCCAGCAAATGTTGTTCTACATCAAAGGAAAATGTCGGTATTTCAAATCTGGCCGGCCATGGTTGGGAGCGTTGGGAAGTGTCTGATGATGATGAGTGGGTGGAGATAGTATCAGAGGATTGTGGTGGAGGCGAGTCAACCTCTATTTCTTCCACTGAACTGAGAGTGAGCAAAAGTGGTTTTACTGGCACAACTTTTAATGTTGCATGATCCACCACATCTCCAATGTGGGTTAGAGTGAAAAACTGTCCATTGGAATCGATATCATGATAATGCACAGAAAATTCCCCAGGAATATCAAAAGAATCTCTGATAGCACAAATAAGGTCTGTGAGGCTGCTTGGTATGCCAACAGGTAGAATGAGTTTGCGAATATTGTCGTCTCCAAAAATGATGCAGAGCTTTGCTAGGGTGCCCATCCTGACTGAGAAAGCTGCATCATAAACACTAAATTTGTTTGTTAATCTTTACAGACATTTATTCTGATGTTAAGTTTCAACTATATACAGTGGGCTGATGTTAACCTTACTCATTATAACATCATTATCTGCAGTTTTTCAGTTAAGTCCAGAAAAAAGTACTCATTTATGACCAGAAATAAATGCTGGTTGTTACAAATATGATTAGAGATGATGAATAATCTGTGCAGCATCTAAGGCTGTCGACTTGAAAACCCCTGTGAATGCATGTGTGGATGGAGACAGGATTGGGGTGTTTAATGTCCAGACAAAAATAAAGCTTGAACTTCAACAAACATCCCGCATTTGTGTCCACTAATAAGGGAGGCAAATGTGGTGCTTCAAGGTTACCAGACGTCTTCCTGCCAGAGTGTATGCCGCCAAAGGATAAAAATCTGGAAGATCCTTTTGCTCAATTACTTGCTCATTGCTTGTGTTCTCCAACTCAAAACTTCGAAGGTGCTCATTGTACCATGCCATTTTTAGTCTGATGACAAACACTGGTTTGTTATGAACTACCATAATTTGTAGCACCTCTGCAAAGTCTGGTAACCCAGCAGTAGAACCATGGCACACCACCATTCCAGCAGCATAGGTTGTCCCTGAACAGTTCACAGAGTTGGCAATATGTACTCTAGTGACACCTGGAAATCTGCACTTCAATGAGTCTTTAATGCCATCCTTCAGAACATCCAAAGACACCTCTGTTGTTTTTGTAACCAAGAGTGATGGTTTGACTGCATTCGATTCGTGGAGATGGTTTGCAATCATGAGCTGATGCTTGTTTGCAAGAGAAAGCAAGATATTCTTGAAACATCCTGTGTGTCTGACAACTCTCTTGAAGACTCTGTGTTTCGCTTCGAATCTCATGGTCCACAGAGCAGCTACAGGACCAAATTCTCGGATAAGCTGGGGATAGTGCTCAAGAAAATGGTGCTTAGGGATGAGCTTCTGTTGAGGAAAAGCTTCAAGAAGTCTGCTGCGATGTTCAGATATTAAACTGTCAAGATAGCAAATGCTTTCCTCTGTATGGCTTGGTGACATAACAAGCTCCACAATGCTTTTCAAAGTCATTAGCATCTGCCACGCATCTCATCGGCTCATCTTCAGGTACTTTCAAACCTAACATCAGAGGCAGCAGATTTTCATGAGCATTGCCTCCCACCGATTTACGGTTTGAAAAGTTGCTGGGAACAAGATGAGGGCGATTTGTCTTATCACTCCACTTGTAAGGGAACTGATGGATGACATCATTTAGTTCAATGAGAGAAAAATACTTCTTCTTGATGAGGACATCAAAAGAAAACACCAATTCCAATGGAATGATGCCTTCAAGAAGGTCATGTAAAACAACTGGAGGGTACCCAGATGTAACATGAAAGTGCTCAAGCTTTTCAGACAGTGCACACTGGTTTTTCACACCATAGCACGGGGAATTATTCAGACTGGACAAAGCAGTCTGAACATGTACTGCATTTTGCTCCTCAGTTCTCTGTTGAAAATAATCAGATCTCACCTCTCTTGACTGATACTCCGACCGCTCAGCAAGACAAAAACAGCAAGCATAAGAACCAGAAAAGCTTTCAACATAGCCTGCAACCGAGTGAGCTCCTAGGTTGTCTGCTACCACACACATAACAGTTCCTTTGACAACTTTTCCCAGAGCTGGAACAAATAAGCCATCTCTTTCTAAAGTCCTCAGATCCATTAGCAATGGCTCTAACACTTTCTGGTATCCAAATGTCTCGGTGTCCACTGCCTTACACAAAACGGCTAAATTAATGGATGTTAATGCTGATTGAGACTGTGCTGGAATGTTTCCCAAGATCCAATACACAGCTGTCACTTTGGGTTTTTTCCTTGAAGTTCCCAAAGGATTGCACACCTCAAAGTCATCAATGTAAAGGATAAGACTAATTCTGTCCTCTTCAGAGAAAAATCATTCTTCTGGAAGTTGGATCCATCATGAAAAGATTGGTACTGTAAGGCTTTTGCCGAATTTCCATCAGTATCCAATAGTTTTTCTTGATTGCATTTTTTGTTCAGAACTTGTGATAGAGATTGCAATATTGGCACATATTGGAATGTTTTGCCCTCTTTTTTATCGAGTATATACTCATTTGGTTCAACAACTGAAAATGTTTCCTTTATGAATTCTCTTCTCTTGTAGGATGTTGAAAAGGGACCATTGCTTGCCAAAGCTGAGCTGATTGGGTGTGACTTGCTGAGAATTTTAACCAAATCAGAGATTACAGCTGTGTCCAACTCACAGCTATGGGTCCTTAAAGTGGACTCGGTCAACTCTCTTATAACAGGAACTGATGCTGTGTATGATATGAATTGAAGCTCAGCCACAATTTCATCAATGCACTTGTTTGACACATTAAAGGGTGCTCTCTAACTTAAGAAAAAGGCTGCCAAACTTCTCCTTAATGATCCGAGATAGATCCTTGTCTTCCTCAATCAAAGGTTCAGGATCCTCCTCAGTGTCAAACAATGGCTCATCCTGAGCAACAACTGGATCTGAGTATTTTTTCAATACTTCATCCTTAAAGTCTTCAAGGCCATGTGGAGAATGTTTCCTATGTCTGTGTGAGGCGAAGGAATGAACAAGGGCAATCCTTATAAAGGGAAGGCCCTGTCTGTCCATGGCTAACCATTCCACGTCTTAGTCTGTAGTGTTTCAACAGTTGTTTCTGTGTGTCAACTTTGAATCTACATGTTTTACAAGGCCATTTCATCTTTTTTTTAAATCTGAAATAAATCAAACCTCACTGAACTACATTTTCATATAAGTATAAAAGTCAACTTAAAACTAAGAAAGAGAGGGACCTAGGGTTTTAGATGTACCTAACATTAGCCGTTCAAATCAAATACTGTAGCAGGAGAACTTTTCCAGTGGAGGCTGTAAAATACAAAGAAGTCTATTAATGCGTCATACTCAAAGTTACTTTAATACCAGGGATGATGGAGAAGCAGCATTTCTTGGGCTATATTCATATCATTAGAATGGATATAACATCAGATTCTCCTTTCAACTTTTGTATACATTTGCGGCGCAACACATAACCTCACAATTAAAAACTATATTCTGCTTCATTTTAATTTGGTTAATGGTATGTATATTCCGGGATGATGGTAAACCAATTTATGAAGTGCAAAACACTACAAATTTTGTTTTTACCTGAATAGCCAGATGGCTTTGCTTGTGACACAGCTTGCTGTAGTTGCTGCTTGAGAGGGCGCTGTCAAATGTAGAAAGTTGTTGCTTTGGGCTTAAGGACAAAGACACAAAGACAAATTAATACATTAAAACTACAGAATCATGTAACCAAAATTAACTGTACCACTGTCAAACCAATGTATTTTTGATAATGCTATTTTTGAATATGCTGTCAAAATATTTGAAAATATCACTCTGATCTAAAAAGTTACACATCTTTCATTCAGAATCAAAACCATTTCTACATATTTTAAATCTTGTGGAAGCAAATTATCACAGCACATGTTTTTGGAGAGATCATTTTAATTTTTTCAAATTCCCACAAATTAATCTGAATTTCAGATACTTAAGGCTAATCAGTAGCTATATAACAACTCAAGATGGTAAATGCATAATTTCAACAAGTGGTGGTTCTTTTAGTTGAAATATGACACAAAGTATTTTCATATATGGACTATAAATATACAGCCACAGTAAGAATCAAATCTGAAGTTTTGTGGGAATGAACATCTCTCCCGTCCTGTGTTTGCTCTGCAGATGCATAGACTGTCTCAGCAACTTTTCAAACCATATTTTAGATTTGTAGCAAACATAGTACACTGCAAAATAACAAAAACGATAGCTTCCTCTTTAGCTTATATATAATAATTAGCATCAGGGTTTTGGTGAGGTCTGGCAGAGGTTGCTGTGAAGCTCACGGCCTCTCCAAGCCGACCTAGAGACGCTGCGGATATTTGAAACTTTTTTTCTCCTTTTCCCGCTCCTACAGTACAGGCCAAAAGTTTGGACACACCTTCTCATTCAATGTGTTTCTTTATTTTCATGACTATTTACATTGTAGATTCTCACTGAAGGCATCAAAACTATGAATGAACACATATGGAATTATGTACTTAACAAAAAAGTGTGAAATAACTGAAAACATGTCTTGTATTTTAGATTCTTCAAAGTAGCCACCCTTTGCTTTTTCTGATAACTCTGCAAACCCTTGGTGTTCTCTCAATGAGCTTCATGAGGTAGTCACCTGAAATGGTTTTCACTTCACAGGTGTGCCTTGTCAGGGTTAATTAGTGGAATTTTTTCCCTTATTAATAAAAAAAGCAAAGGGTGGCTACTTTGAAGAAGTTAAGGTCACTATTCGGGGTTTCTGAAACATTCGGAATAACCCGTTTACATGCGTGAGCAGAGAGAGTTACTTCTGTATACATGGAATTTGTAATCAATTGGCAATATCCCGATGTAAATGGCGACGCACGGTTAGCGTCTGGACGTACGGACAACATTAAGACGCAATAACTTTTCGGTCACCTTCTTAGAAATCTCTCTATCTCGGTACTTTCTGCTGTCAACAAAAGACATTATATTCATGGTTTTCTCCACACTAATAAAGAAATTGGTTTCCTCCTCGCTCCAAAAGTGTGGTGCTGTGCTGCGTCTCGCCATGTTTACCTCTACTTCTTGTTTACTTCCGGTATACTGCGCACAGGTTTTCTGCATTGACATATATATGTAACTATATTATTATAGTATATAATTATTATTATAACTATGTTCTCTGGCGCATACAAGAAGTTCCTCTACTCAAAAGACCAAGATTCCTTGCGAATAGAACATGCGCAGAACACAAATGTTCCTTTTGATGGGGATATGCCGATACCCGTTTACATGACCAAAATTTCGGGTTAGAAAAGGGGTTACCCAGGTAGCATATTCGGGTTTTTAAAAACTGGAATGTTTTAAATGTTTCCACCAGACTCCATTTAAAAAAATTGCAATTTCATGACTGTTAAACACACTTCATTTATAGTCAATAGAAAAAGAAAAAATACATGTCAAAAGCCATATTGGTTCATCTTTCTGCTGTTCCAACGATCACCACTCTGCTTTGGTTGAAATAAACCTTTAATTCACCCATTTACATGTGGAAATATGCTGGCTCTATAAACGCTAAAAGTACTTATTATTTGGGTTTGGTGATGGGGGATTTCAGGGCTGTTTCATGTTAAACAAAGGATCTTACCCCCAATTTGGTGCTCACGGCAGATCATATTTCCCTGCACTACACCTTGAAAACACAGCACAGAGTTGTTTCCCCTCTACTCTTCTTGATGGAAACAAACTGTTTTCGCCTTGTGACTTCAGCTGTCAGTCATGGCCGCAGCAGTTACGCAAGAAATCCGGACCTGGTGGGTATTGACAGACAGCGGAGCACGGAGCAGACACGCAGCAGAGCCAGTGCACAGACATTCTGCATTCAGTGGAAATCCCCAGTAACTCTTTAACTAAAAGGTCTATCTCTGTCGGGATCCTTTCCATAATGTTGTCAGACACTTAGACTAATCTGAGTCTGTCAGCGGCAAAAACAGAACTTTTAGTGGATGGAAACTTTACATTTTAATTTTGAGTTTAAACTCAGACGTTTGACTAGTTTATTACTGAACCCAGCCATCACGCACCGTGCCTTCATATCTTGTGAAAACACTGTTAAAAAGAACTTGTTTGAACATGGCTTTGAACAATTTTGAGAGTTTTTGTGCACCCTAATGTCCTTAAACATGTACGCAGAATAAAAATTAGCGCGCAAAATCTAAGATGATTGACTTCCTGTCAGGCAATTTTTTTTTTTTTTAAATATTTCTATTAGGGATGCACCGAATAGAGATTTTTTGGGGTTCGGCCGAATACTGAATCCAAATACCGAATCCTACTCCCATCCTCAGTCCATTAACACAGAAAACACATTAATGAAGTAAACATCCACAGCCTCTAAAATAATTAAATGTAACAACTTAATGTGGACTTCACAGTCTTTTCACATCGTAGGAAAGCACATTGCTATCGCCAGTGTATGATGAATGTGTTGTGATATTTTTTGTAAGTTTGTTTAAAGCACTTGAATGAGAAATGTTGTTTAGTTTAAAGCAGTTTTGTCACAAGCTACAGGAAATGTAGGACCCAAATGCAGAGACAGACGAGGAATGGAGAGTTTGAGGATTTAATAAGCAAAAATAAAGTCCATACCAAACAAAAGGAATCCTGTGAACAGCAGGCAGAGTAATCCAGAATAAGTAAAATACAAAACAGGAATCACAGGTAACAGGAACCAAGACCTACGCGACAAAACACACAGCCGCTCAAAACATAATACAAAGACTTGACAACAGAGAAGGGAAAGACAGAAACTAAATAGACCAGCTAACGCGGACTAACAAGGAACAGGTGAAACAAGGCTGGGAAACACATTAGGGCAATCACAAGGGAGGGAAAACACAGGAAGGAAAATAAGACAAGACAAGAGAGAAAAATTTTTCTAAATGAGAGTACCCCCCCCCTCCAAGGGACGGATCCCAGATGTCCAGAAACCAAAACCGAACAAAAACCAACCCAGGGAGGGCGGAGGGGGGACCGGAGGAGGGCCGAACGGAGGAAAAAACAGTCAAACAGGGCTAGGGAACTGGGGACATTGGGACAGAAAAGCCACGGACAGCAGGGCTGCGGACAGCAGCAAAGATGGATCCCCACTGTTGTGCGTCAGTGAAGGCAAATCCCCTCTGGAGGCTGTCTGTGAAGTCGATACCCCTCTGGAGGCCGGTGGCGAAGGCAGAAGCCTTCTGGAGGCCGGCGACAGCTGACACCCACTGGAGGCCGAGCAGGCTGGCGAAGGCAGAACCCTTTGGGCAGGCGAGGGGTCAGCTGGGCTGAAGACAGGCGATGGGGTCAACTGGGCCAGTGTCTGCCAACAAGGTAACAGGAACAGGAGTCAGCAAATCCGCCCGGAGGCAGGAGTTGGCCGGACCGCCGACAGAACCCGGGGGGCAGGAGTCGGCCGGACCGCGGACAGAACCGGGAGGGGCTGGACCAACGACAAAGTCTCTGGGGCGCCGGAGACCAGCAAAGCCTCTGGGGCGCCGGAGACCGACACAGACTCTGGGAGGTCGGGCGACGCAGACTCTGGGACGCTGGTCCGCTCTGGCTCTGGAACGCTGGTCCGCTCTGGCTCGGGGCTGAAGAGAGGTCAAAGCAGGGAATGGCGTTGGGATCCATATCGGCCAGGTCCTCTCTTGCGGCCTCCACGGCTCCCTGAAAATATGGCCAGACGGGTACCCTCAAAGGACTGCTTGTTGCTGGGGTTGTCCGCAAAACAGGTTGCACTAGAGCTGACAGGAGGTCAGGGGAGCTGTTAGTAGCTGTACTGGGCTTCACTCTACCAGCTAGAAGGCCGGCTGCTTCAGCCTCCTCTGTCCTTCTAGCACACAGCAAAATATTGGAACACAGTAATATAAGTCTCGGGCTTTCCTCCAGGTGGAGAATCTTCATGACTGGGAAAGGCAGGCAAAACCAAGGTTTTTCCAAAACCTTCTTACGAGCCAATGCCATAATAGCCTCCTTCTGGCAATCATCGTTAGCCTTCCCCCACCAGGCTTTTGGCTCCATCAGTTCACACAAAAGGTACAAAGGACATCAGAAATCATCTCTGCTGGATCCATGTTTGGTCAGGTCTTTCTGTCACGAGCAATAATAAGCAAAAATAAAGTACATACCAAACAAAAGGAATCCTGTGAACAGCAGGCAGAGTAATCCAGAATAATTAAAATACAAAACACGAATCACAGGTAACAGGAACCATGAAGAACTGCGAGACAAAACACACAGCCCCTCAAAACATAATACAAAGACCCGACAACAGAGAAGGGAAAGAAAGAAACTAAATAGACCAGCTAACGAGGACTAACAAGGGACAGGTGAAACAAGGCTGGGAAACACATTAGGGCAATCACAAGGGAGGGAAAACACAAAATTCTAAGGTTCGGCAGAAACCGATCCCCGTCAAAAAGCCTAATATTCGGCTTTATCCGAACCTGAATCCTGGATTGCGTATCCTTTGCGCTCTCAAATCACCCACAATCCTATGCGCGTGGCTTTGCCGGCTCGTTAAAAAAAAAAAGACCTAAGCAGAGTGGATCGGCATTGCTGATGGCGCAATAATCATTTAAATGTAAGTATCTTTACTGTTTGCTGTACATTTGTTATCACCATTAATGTGTTACATCATCGTAAAGCTTAACACTTTATATACTTATAATAATTAGGTAGATACACCTCGAGGTAACGTTAGGCTAACTGAACCTATCATTTAACATTAGGCTGTTAGCTGGGTCTTTTGTGCCATTTGTGTTTGTAAAGTTTAGTGTCCAGTGGCATTTTCATCTCTTTTTTTAAATGCCGTTACTGTATATGTGTAATGTTAGCAGAGATTTAGAAATTGGTGTGTATATATTAAACTGTTTTTCAAGCTGACAGCTTGATTCAGTCTAAAATAACATTAACTTAAACTAAACACAAAGAAAACAACAAACAAACAAGCAGGCTACAGCTAAATTAACACGTTACAGTAATAATAAAGACAAGTATTGATTGATTGTATTTAAAGTAGAACTGACATAAAAGCTGTTATATATTTTATTACATATATAATATTATTTTCAGGTTTTATTTTGAGGGTCTTTTAAAGTTATTACATGCTGTCTCAGCTAGCGGTTAGCCAAATTAGCTGTTAGCTAAACTAACGTTAGCTTCCCGGTGGAGGCTGACAGCAGACCACTACAAATACAACCGGAAGCGGGGAACAGATCGTGCAGTGTCGTAAATCCTCGTAAATCAGGATTATCATCTGCGCGTGCGCATGACAGACCGTGCAGGCAGCACAGATCGAGTACCGACAGTTAGGCTGAATCCGAATCCTCCCCTTATCCCTTACCCTTTGTCTTATCCCTCGTTGTGCGCGTTCACGTGAGAGCTAGTGCTGTCCGAATCCTCGTCTTGATCGAGTGTTAGGGCTTAGGGGGAGGGTCAGATGTCCCTTCCGACCAAGTAAGGGCGCAAAGCTTACTTCGACAGCAGGGGTACATTGCATACATTGCACAACAAGGAACATGGCTGCCAGGTCGACCAGAGACCCATAAATGTAAGTATTCTCGACTTAAAAAATTTATTTTAAAAATTACGACAGTGTTGTTTTGTGCTCTACACAGTCCTGTACATATATAGTTGCAACCATGTTCTTAACTGAAACGTTTTTAAAAATCGCTAGTTTGCTATGCTAATGTTACATTGCGGATTTTCACAACAGCCCCACACTTCATTTGAATGTACTCCATGCATATCTACAGTTTTTTGTACAAGTCCAGTCCTGCTAGCTAGCTAACGTTATGTGCTTTGTTCTGGGGGGGAGACAACTCTAGCTAGTCACGATGTGTTTTATTTTGGAGGGAGACGTAAAACTGTAGCCACTAGCTAGCTATGTGCTTTGTTGGGGGGGGGGAGGCAACTGTAACTACGATGTGGGGAATGGGAGGCGTAAATATTATTTTGTCATTTTACTGTACATTTACCATCCTGTTTCCCACAGGGACGCCAGAGGAAACCCGGCAGCTGATCCACTTTAGGTCTGAAAAGGAACCACTGTTTCTGAAATCCAAATATGCTGCAAAGCAACTTTGGGAGTGAGTCATACATTCATTATTGTATTGGTACTGTATATTTGTAACTGTTACTATATTGTAATCATTTGTAATTCATTCCTGTTCATTTACATGTACATTGTTGTTGGTTATGATACAGGACGCTGGTGAAAGAAATTGGGTTGGAGGGGAAACTGACTGGCCAACAGGCAGCAAGGAAGTGGGAGGCATTATTTTGGTGTTTGTTGTGTGTCCTTCCAGAAACTAAGAACTCCAAGAACAGGGTCAGGTACAGACAGGGGGGAAGTGACCGCTGCAACCTGGCAATTCTATGAGGACATGCACGAGGTGTTGGGGTGCCAGGCACTCAGTCGACCCTCCTGTGTTAGTGGCATCCTGTTCTGTGGACACACTTTCTCATTCAAAGCGTTTCCTTTTTATTTTCATTACTATTTACATTGTAGATTCTCACTGAAGGCATCAAAACTATGAATGAACACATATGGAATTATGTACTTAACAAAAAAGTGTGAAATAACTGAAAACATGTCTTATATTTTAGATTCTTCAAAGTAGCCACCCTTTGCTTTTTTTATTAATAAGGGACAACATTCTAATAATTAACCCTGACAAAGCACACCTGTGAAATGAAAACCATTTCAGGTGACTACCTCATGAAGCTCATTGAGAGAACACCAAGGGTTTGCAGAGTTATCAAAAAAAGCAAAGGGTGGCTACTTTGAAGAATCTAAAATATAAGACATGTTTTCAGTTATTTCACACTTTTTTGTTAAGTACATAATTCCATGTGTTCATTCATAGTTTTGATGCCTTCAGGGAGAATCTACAATGTAAATAGTCATAAAAATAAAGAAACACATTGAATGAGAAGGTGTGTCCAAACCTTTGGCCTGTACTGTGTGTATATGTGTATATATATATATATATATATATATATATGGAAATAACATATGGTATAACACACACATATCATTCCCACATGACATGGTCAGAAACATTTGTGGATTGTAAATCAAGATCTATCTTGTTCCTTTAGGAGCCCTCATCCCCAGCAAGCAGCTCCAGCAGTAGCAGCTCTGCAGTCAGCAGGTCACCACTGCCAAGTCCCTCACCCGCACAGAAAAGAAAAAGAAATGCCATCCTGGATTTCCTCACTGAGGAGTCCAACAGGGAGCAGCGGCGCCATGAGGAGAGCGAGGCCGAGAACAAGGCAAACACACGGCTGTTGTTGTCCCTCCTTGAGAGGATTGTTGAGAAATTAGTAGTAGTAGTAGTAGTAGTTCAGTTCAGTTTATTATTTGTCCCAGAAGGGCAATTTGTGTGCAGCAGGAAGACATCACATGGAAATATACACCACAACCACGCAACAATTAACTTACTAAAAACAGCAATAAGCAGCAATAGCAGAAATTATGTTGGGGACATAATAAAAAGTAATAATCAATAATAATACATTTAAAAGAAATATATTTAAAAGAAATACAGGGATAACTAAGATGAACAAACAAACAAAAGCTATCACCTCCTCTTAGCTAAATTGAGTGCCTGAATGGAACGAGGAATAAAGAGTTTTTATATCTCTGTTTACGTGCTAATGGAGAGCTAAAACGTAAGCCAGAAGGCAATAGCAAGTATTCTCCGTACAGAGGGTGAGTGGAGTCCTTGCAAATAGACATGGCTTTTTTAAAAATTTGTTTGTTAAAAATGTCTGTAAGGCTACTGAACCTCACACCCACTATCTTGCTAGCCACATTCACAATTTTTAAAAGCGCATTTTTATCCTTAACGGTAAGGTTTCCATACCAGCAAATAATAGAAAATGACACGACAGACTCAATAAAAGCTTTGTAAAACAAATTCATCAATGTTTTATCCACCTGGAATTTAGCAAGTTTCCTGAGTGCGAAGAGTCTTTGTTGGCCTCTCTTGCACACTGAAACAGTGTTCAGTTGAAATTTTTGCTGATTGTCAATCAAGGTGCGCAGGTATTTATAGTATGGCACCATGTCTATGTCCTGGCCCTTGATGACACTACTACGTGGGGGATTGGGATGATGTCTGAAATCAATGGACATATCCTTAGTTTTTGTAATGTTTAGATGTAGGAAAGCATCCTCACACCAATCAACAAAATCATCAATTACTGGACCATGGTCATTTTCATGTGCACTAAGAAGGCTAACAATAACAGAATCATCTGCAAACTTGATAATATGTCTATTTCTATGGTGGCTACAACAGTCATTGGTATATAGGATGTACAACAGAGGGGACAAGACACATCCCTGCGGGGATCCTGTGGATGATATTAACTCACTGGAGAGCTCACTATTTACCCTCACCCTCTGACATCTCTGAATGAGAAAATCCAGTATCCACCCTACCAAGCTCGGATTGAGGTTAAAATGACTGAGTAATTTCTCTGCTAACAAATGAGGTTGTATGGTATTGAAGGCAGATGAGAAATCAACAAAAAGTAGCCCTTATATAGGAGGTTGAGTAAGGTGATGGTGGCATCTTGTACCCCACTCTTGGCCCTGTAAGCGAACTGAAATGGATCTAAAAGGAGTTCCGTCTTAGCTAGAAGATCAACTTTAATAAGTTTCTCTAAGGCACCACCACAGACTGTTTCCATAAGAATGGCACTTTCTGCTGGGAAAGTGACAGGTTAAATATATCATAAAATATTGGACCTAGTTGCTCTGCACACACTCTCAGCAAGTGGCTGCTAATATTATCTGGGCCTGGACTATCTTGGGTTTACAGTGTTTAAAACAGTTGATGACACTACGTTCATTAAAAGAAGGGATGAATGGGGGAAATGCCTGAAGACTATTTTTTAGTTCAGAATGTTTGTTACTGAAATCATGATTGTCAAATTTGACATAAAACCTTTTCAGGTCCTGTGCCAGCAATGAGTCAGACCTATAACTGTTCAGTTCAGGCCTACTCCTCCCCCCTCCCTTTAGCCCCACAATTATCTTCATACTGTCCCAGGCAGAGCCCAGGTTGTTCATCCTGAGCTGAATTTCAATTTTATCTTTGTACTTAAGTTTACAGGCTCTAATTTCCCTTTTAATGTCCTTTTGGAGCTTGTATAGTATCTGTAAGTTTCCTTCCTTAAAAGCCCTATTCTTTTCATGCAGTAACACCTTAAGGGACTTTGTAACCCATGGTTTACTGTTTGGATATACTTTAATAACCTTGGTTGGAATAATAATACTCTCACAGTATGAGATCCAACTACTGATTACATCTGTTAGTTCATCAATATCAGAGCTGGACTCCTTAAACATATTCCACTCAGTGCAACCCAGACAGCCCTGGAGAGCCAAGCAAGCGTCCTCTGACCAGTCTTTTACGTGCACAGTCCGTACTTTACCCCTCTCCAGGGCAGTACGATATGAAGGAACGAGATGTACACAATTGTGGTCAGATGAGCCTAACGGTGGAAGAGGGATGGACTTTTATGCGTCTTTAACTGTGCTGTAGCACAGATCCAAAGTTTTACTGTGTTGTTTTATTTTTTATGGCTGCCATTTGCAACTTTTTTTGCAACGTTTTTTTTTAGTTTTATACATTTGAGTGCCTTTTTTTACTGTCATCTACCAATATTTTTAATATTATTGCCATTGCACTGAACTGCCTTGCACTACATTCATATTTAAATCTCCGTACACTTGATATTGCATTATTTCTACCCTCTTTTCAATTACTGTATATGTTTGACTTTTTGACTAATGTCCTGTTTTTATTCTGGCCAATAAAGCTATATTGTTATATAATGTTTTCCCCAGTGTTCATACACTGGGGAAACTCCTACGCACTGTTTGGATACTGACTCATATTGAGAGACAATAATTGTGTTAAGTTAAAAGCCTCTGATGTAAAGCGGCTGACAAAGCTGGTGAGTGAAATAACTGTAAACAATTTGTAACACACACGCGTATCATGAGCCTTTCATAAAGGCAAATAGAATCATGCCAACAGAACACTTTTTTCTTATTACTTAAGCACATCATTTAAATGAACAACCACAGAGACTAACCATAACTTAGTAGTTGAATAAATCTGAGTCAATAGTCAAATAAATCAATGTCTTTCTGAACATGTGACATTCAAAACCATGGTAACTGATAGTGGTGTCAACAATAATCGATTCGGCAATGCATTGCAATGCGGGGCATGCACGATTCAACATCGATGCGGCAAAGTGCCATAATCGATTATGTCACTGTTTATTTTCTGGCCTTGATTGGACAATAAAGTTGGGAAGTTTCTGGCCCGCACGGGCCAGTCACTGTGGCTCTGTCTGCTGCATCAGCACACGTCATACAGAGCGGCACGAAGCGTGTGAATGTTAACATTTCACATTTTCACCTCAGGTAATTTATAACCAATTAATTTGGATACAAGCGTTGCATTTTGGATTCTGAACAGCGATTCTCGCGCTGCGCGCACACACACAGCAGGGCTGAGGTGTGTGCGTTTCACGCAGCACATGTAGCTAACTGACTGGAAACGTTACCGGGGATTATTTACCGCCGATGGCGCAGATGAACTAACGCTACACTCGTTAGCCTACTGTAAGTAGCCTACAATAAACCCTCAATGATTACAGTGTCAATACTTATCAATACCCACCTACCTGTTGTACAGGCAGAAAGCGATATTTTATTCTGATCTGTCTGGCTGTCCACTCTCGTCCACCGCGCTGTGCAAACACAGCTCTACTCTGCAAATAGCGACTTTACAAACAAGCTAAAATGAAAGATGTAGTTTGTAGTTAAAGTGTTTATCTTAATTCGCAACCAATCTTGAACTTTGGACAAACTCTTGTAAACGTAGCTGCTGTCTAAACGAGCCATCCTCTCCGCTGGAGCGGTAAACCTATGGATGTATTTTAAGACCAAAACAAATACATGCGGCTACTTAATATGCACGTGAATGACGCCGCGTTCTTTATTCTTGATGATGTTGGCGGTTGTATTATTTAGCAACAACATTGTCTTATTTCAAATGAGGCATACAGGAGGAATGCTAGCCTGCTTATCAGTCCATTCATCATCACAGCTGCTGTTTTCCACAACTTTTCACTTCAGGCTCTTGACAGTGACATGTTTACCTGACAACAGGACTTTCTTTCTGTAAGCATTTTCCACCAATCAGGACACGGATTACGTTTCAGTAATCAACAGTGTTTGGAATAACGCCGTTTAAAAGAACGGCGTTAGGTAACGGCGTTATTTTTTCAGTAACGGGGTAATCTAACTAATTACTTTTCCCGTCGTTACAACGCCGTTAACGTTACTGGACGTTAAATGCGGCGCGTTACTATGCACTGATTGAATAAACTGTGTAATCCGAACGCACCCCTGGCTCGCAGCTAGTGAGGAGGTGGGTTAATAACGAGGTAAGCGATTATGATTGGCTAAGGCAGAGTCATGTTTCATGGTAGCCAATCAGAGCCAGTGTTTTTACACACACGGCAGCACACACGCAAGCTAAACGAGATGGCGAGTCAGGAGCAATTCGATGAAAAGTTGGCGTTTTCAAGGTGGAGATATAAGCACTACTTCAAATTCATTGTGGTCAAAGGCAAGAACGTGCATGTAATGTGTACATTATGTCCAGGAACGAAGACTTTGTCGACATCCGTTGTAAGCAACTCTAATTTAATGAAGCATCTCACAACGACACGCATCTACAAAGCTAGTGGCCAAAACACCGATACCTCCACCACAGATGATAGCTCGCCATCCTCTAGCAAAGAAGGACTCGGAGCAAAGTCCTCCAAGCAGCAAAAGCTAGATCTTTCTGCCTCACAACAAAAACCTATGGCACAGGCTGAAGTCAACCGTATGCCAGGTATGTTGTTAAAAGTTGGCCTATGTGTGTCATATAAGTTTATATGGAGCAACTTTTTTTTAACAGTAACGCAAATAGTTACTTTCCCTGGTAACGAGTTACTTTTATTATAGAGTAATTCAGTTACTAACTCAGTTACTTTATGGAACAAGTAGTGAGTAACTATAACTAATTACTTTTTTAAAGTAACGTTCCCAACACTGGTAATCAAGTCTTTAACCATCACTCCTCAGTGAACTGCCCCCTAATCTGAGATCATTTTCTAGTTAAGTAGCCTATTTAGTTATCATTATGGATTTTCCATGTTTTTAGGGGTTAGCTTACACTAATACATGTAAAAAATATGTTTGCTTAAAATAATTCTGGCCCTTGGATAAATGTAGTTGATGACCCCTGGTCTAGCTTTACTGCTAATGGCACAACATCCAGTGGCAGTGGCTAGCTGTGTGGGTTAGAACCATTTTCTGAAGCTTCATGGTAGGTGCGGCGTATATTTTCCTGCTTTTTTGTCCTTTGCCAATCACACCTATGATATTTCTTTCAGGGCCAGTAAAAATGTAGAAGGGGCCAGCAAAACTCTGATCTACTGGCCCCGGGGGCCAGTAGGGATTTTTTTTTAATGTTGAGACCTGCTCATGACTGATGAAAAATTTGCCTTGTGTGCAGTAGAATGTTGATGCATTGCAATGCATCGCAATGCATCGTAGAATCGAATTGAATCGAATCGTTACCTGGTGAATCGTAATTGAATCGAATTGTGAGGGCAGTGCCAATGCACACCCCTAGTAACTGACACAGATATACAAAACACCATGCATTGTGTATAAAAATGTTTATTGCAAACAGACCTAAGTAGTACAAATACATAAAAGAACAAGCTCTGTCTGTCTGGGACTGGTAGGACGTGCTGACGTGTAAGGTGAGCGTATTGTGTCACTTCCGGTGTTCCCGTGTTACAAACGCTAGTTTGCTGCTCCGGCAATAACTTACTGAACTCTGCTTTACTGCTTAAATTAGCGGCTATTTGCCTGGATTGCATTTGAATTACAATTGTTTTACTCAAGCACTTATACTTAGTTTCACTTACAGTGACTGACTCGCTGAATTTACAATTGTTAAAACGCTGTTAGCTACTTTAGCTTAGCCATCAGCAATGGCTAATTCCTCTCCCTCTCCTGCTCTTTCTTGCTCTGTGTGTCAAATGTTTAGCTATTCCTCTGCCTCCTTTAGTGATAACGATACATGTAATAAATGTAGTATATTCGCTGCTCTGGAGGCGAGGCTTAGTGAATTTGAGTCACGGCTACGCACCATGGAATCAGAATCGTATGCTTCCGTAGCTAGCCAGTACCATGTAGTTAATGCGGACCACCATACTGTAGCTTCTCTAGCTTCTTTAGCTTCTGCTAGCTGTCCCCCGGCAGACCCCGAGCAGCCGGGCGAGTGGGTGACTGTCCGAGGGAAGCGTAGCGTTAGATCTAGACCAGGGAGTGCACATGGTGACGGTCGCTCTAAACCGGAGCGTCTTTGCCTTTCTAACAGGTTCTCCCTACTCAGTGATACACCCACTGAGAAGCCAATTCTGGTTATTGGGAGCTCTATACTGCGATATGTGAAGCCGGCGGCCCCAGCGGCTAAAGTACCTACGGTCATATGTGTCCCCGGGGCTAGAGCGGGCGATATAGAAACCCATCTAGAGCTGCTGGCCAAAAAGAACCGTAAATATAGTAAGATCATACTTCACGTAGGGGGTAATGGTCGTAAATCGGAGATCACTAAATTGAATGTTGAGTCACTTTGTGCATACGCAAAGACAATGTCGGACTCAGTAGTTTTCTCTGGACCCCTGCCAAACCTGACTAATGATGAAATGTACAGCCGTACGTCATCCTTCCACCGCTGGTTGTCGGGGTGGTGCCCAGCTAATGATGTGGGCTATGTGAATAACTGGGGGGCGTTCTGGGGAAAGCCTGGTCTGATGGAGAGAGACGGCATTCATCCTACCTGGGACGGAGCCGCTCTCATATCAAAAAATCTGACCAAGTTTATCAGACATAAACCATGACAACCCAAGCTTGATATTAGTAATCAGAGGTGCAGTATTACGCGCCCCACTGTGCTTCCGTTGGAGCAGTCACCCACTCATAGTCTAATAAGCACGGTGTCTGTTCCCCGACTTAGATCGGTTAAATCAAAGGTAAACAAAAGATGCGCTATACTTAACAACCTAATTGGAATTAAAACGACTGCAACGATAGAACAAAATAGGAAAATTAGATGTGGACTATTAAATATTAGATCTCTGTCTTCTAAAGCAGTATTGGTAAACGAGTTGATATCAGATAATAACATTGACTTATTTTGTCTTACTGAAACCTGGCTGGGCCATGATGACTATGTTAGTCTAAATGAAGCCACTCCTCCCAGTCATATTAATGCTCAAATTCCTAGAGGCTCAGGCCGAGGAGGGGGAGTTGCAGCCATCTTTGATGCAAGCCTGTTAATTACTCCTAAACCTAAATTAAATAACTCCTTTGAAAGTCTTGTTCTTAATCTTCAACATCCAAAATGGAAAACATTACAGCCAATTATATTCGTTGTTATTTACAGGGCTCCAGGTCCGTATTCTGAATTTTTATCTGAATTCTCAGAGTTTTTATCATGTTTAGTCCTTAAATCAGACCAAGTACTTATTGTAGGTGATTTTAATATCCATGTGGAAGTTAACAGCAATAGCCTTACTACTGCTTTCAACTCATTACTGGATTCAATCGGTTTCAGTCAGAGTGTGCTCAAGGCGACGCACTCTTTTAACCACACCCTCGACCTTGTGCTGGCATATGGTATTGAAATTGAGGATTTAATAATATTTCCGCAGAATTTGGTATTATCAGATCATTCTTTAATCACTTTCGAATTCTTACTACCTGACTATATTAAATTAGATAAAAGCTTCTACACCAGATGCCTATCTGACAGTGCTATAGCTAAATTTAAAGAAGATATTCCAACAGCATTCGACTCTATGTCATGCCTTAACATAACAGAGGACCTCTATGTTAACCTCAGTCCCTCTCAAATTGATACATTTGTAGACGGTGCTACGACTTGCCTACGGACGACCTTAGACTCCGTTGCTCCCCTGAAAAAGAAGATGATGAAGCAACGGAAATTAGCACCTTGGTATAACTCCCAAACTCGCAAATTAAAACAAATCTCGCGAAACCTTGAATGTAAGTGGCGTTCCACAAAAGTGGAAGAATCTCGTTTGGATTGGCAAGAAAGTCTCAAAACCTATAGGAAGGCCCTAAGAAAGGCCAGATCAAACTATTACTCATCATTAATAGAAGAACACAAGAACAACCCAAGGTTTCTTTTCAGCACTGTAGCCAGGCTGACAGATATTCACAGCTCTACTGAGCCATATATTCCTCTAGCTCTGAGTAGTGATGACTTTATGAGCTTCTTTAATGATACAATTACAACAATTAGAGATAAAATCTGTCACCTTTTGCCCTCAACTTTTAACGGTTTACCTTTAAACGCAGAGTCGCTAGAAATAACGACTAGTCCCAACATATACTTAGACTGCTTTGATCCTATAGACCTTCAACAATTAATGTTAAAGATATCCTCAGCTAAGCCATCTACCTGTCTCTTAGACCCCATCCCAACGAGATTACTCAAAGAAGCGTTACCCGTGGTAAACACTTCATTACTAGATATGATCAATATGTCCTTATTAACAGGTTATGTACCGCAGTCATTTAAAGTAGCTGTGATAAAACCTCTTCTGAAAAAACCCACCCTAGATCCTGAGGTCTTAGCAAACTATAGACCTATATCTAACCTTCCCTTTCTATCCAAGATCCTTGGGAAGGTGGTTGCTAATCAGTTATGTGATTTTCTACATAGCAATAGTGTATTTGATGACTTTCAATCAGGATTCAGAAAGCATCATAGCACAGAGACGGCACTGGTGAAAATTACTAACGACCTTTTTAACTGCTGCAGACAAAGGACTTGTCTCCATTCTTGTTTTACTAGATCTTAGTGCTGCATTTGACACTATTGACCATTCAATCCTGTTACAGAGATTGGAACACTTGGTTGGCATTAAAGGAATCGCACTAAGCTGGTTTAAGTCTTATTTCTCTGATCGATCTCAATTTGTTAATGTTAATGATAAATCCTCCAAGTACGTTAAAGTTAGCCATGGGGTTCCTCAAGGCTCAGTGCTTGGACCAATTCTTTTCTCCCTATATATGCTTCCTCTAGGCAATATTATTAGGAAACACTCAATTAACTTTCACTGTTATGCAGATGACACCCAATTATACTTGTCAATCAAGCCAGACGAAACCAGTCAGCTAGCTAAATTTCAAGCGTGCATTAAAGATATAAAATCCTGGATGACATATAATTTTCTGATGTTAAACCCTAACAAAACTGAAGTTATTGTACTGGGACCTAAACACCTCAGAACCTCATTATCTAAAGACATAGCTACTCTGGATGGTATTGCCCTGGCCTCCAGCACTACTGTCAGAAATTTAGGAGTTATTTTTGATCAGGATATATCCTTTAATGCCAATCTAAAACAAACCTCAAGAACAGCATTTTTTTCATCTTCGTAACATTGCCAAAATTAGGAATATCCTGTCTCAAAACGACGCTGAAAAACTAGTTCATGCATTTGTTACGTCTAGGCTGGACTATTGTAATTCCCTACTGTCAGGTTGCTCAAATAAGTCCCTTAAGACTCTCCAGCTGATCCAGAATGCTGCAGCGCGTGTTCTCACAAGAACTAAGAAAAGAGATCATATCTCTCCCTGTATTAGCTTCTCTGCACTGGCTTCCTGTAAAATACAGGATTGAGTTTAAAATCCTTCTCTTGACCTACAAAGCTCTAAATGGTCTAGCACCATCATATCTAGAAGAGCTCCTAATACCCTATTGTCCCACTAGAGCACTGCGCTCCCAGAATGCAGAGTTACTGGTGGTACCTAGAGTCTCTAAAAAGTAGAATGGGAGCCAGAGCCTTCAGTTATCAGGCTCCTCTCCTATGGAACCAGCTCCCGATCTGGGTTCGGGGGGCAGAAACTGTAATCGCTTTCAAGAATGAACTTAAAACTCTTCTATTTGATAAAGCTTATAGTTAGGGAGTGAGGAGTTGCAGTGTTCACCTAACTGGCCCAACTGCTTCTCTTCATAATTGTTGGATTAATAATACATAACAAAGTAGAGGGAGGCAGGCCAGCCAAGCCCGATCCGGCAGGGGGAGAGATCTAAGCCCGAAAAAGCTACCTCTCCTTATGACCTGTCTCTCTTAGTTACGCTGTTATAGTTCTAGACTGCCGGGGGACTTCCTTCCTTTGACACACTGAGCTGCTCCCTCCTCTCCCTCTCTATTACTATTACTATTACTATTTGCGTGTATCCCGTCCCGGAAATGCTAGTTACTAATCCTAGCTTCTGGGAAGTTTCCCCGGAGTCCTTTTGTTTTTTCCCCCAGCGTATTTCCTTGGAGAACGTTGGCACCAAGATCCTGGTTCCAGCTGTCGCCGTGGTCCTGCTGCAGTCCTTGCTGAGCTCAACGGTGCCCTGCTGCATCCTGCTGAACCCACCCCCAACCGGCCCGTCAGACACCGCCTACCAAGAGCCTGGGTCTGTCCGAGGTTTCTTCCCAAGAGGGAGTTTTTCCTCGCCACTGTCGCACTGCTTGCTCTTGAGGGAATTACTGTAATTGTTGGAATTGTTGGGGCTTTGTAAATTATAGAGTGTGGTCTAGACCTACTCTATCTGTAAAGTGTCTCGAGATAACCTATGTTATGATTTGATACTATAAATAAAATTGAATTGAACTGAATTGAACATAAACTATAAAATGTATACACTGGTCATGTACATGGGGCTTGCACATTGCCTGAAACTAAGGCAGCCAGTCTGTGTCTTGCATCATTCCCAGAGGTTTCATTGTATGCCAACGGGGAGGTTGGGCTTCATCCATTAAAATGTCTTCATCCGTCACCATTGTCCATACACACATTGTGCAAAAAGGCACATGAAAGCAATTACTTGGGGTGCAAATTTGGGCTTCACCTCCAAAGCTCTGAAAAGCGTTGACCTCCATCTGGTCTTCATCATGCCGAACGCCCTTTCAATTATGCTGCGCCCCCCCTCGTTGAATCGCTGTTGTACTTCATGCACTGGTGAGTGCCTCTTGGGGGATACCGTCTTGTGGTGTAAAAACTGCTGTTTTTCAGTATCCGTGTGTCATGGACAGACCCCGTATACCCCACAAAAATGTCCAGAAACCTGCCATTCGAGTCACATATTGCCTGCATGTTGATTGAGTAATAGCCTTTATAATTCAAATAGTCCAATCTGTGACGCTGTGGTGGTTTTATACGTATGTGGCTGCCATCGATTGCTCCAATCACATTGTGGAATGCAGGGGTTCCAGAAATGTTGACAAATCCCTGACCCACTGCAGGCAGGTCCACTGTTTGAGGGAAGTCGATTGCTCTCCTCAGATTGTCCCATATGTTCTGGGCCACTCTGTGGATGATGTCATGAACTGTGGCCTTCGGCACATTAAAGACACGGGCCACCACCCGATAAGAGAGTCCATATGCCAGCCATTAGGTGTATACGAGTACCTCAAGCTCATTACCCCAGCCATGGTCCTGCTCCCTGCACTCAAAAAAAAATTTCATTGGATGAACATGATTTAATCATGCCACCTATATTCCATCTAAACAAACCAAGTTAAGTCAACCAACCTTCATCATGTTATTTGAACACAGCATACATGTGTTGGTTAAACATAATAGCAGTGTTTGCATTCAACTCCTTCGCATCTTGTTGAATTTATACGTTTGTTCTTAGTTAATTTAGTTAAATCAATTTGAGTATATTCTACATTTGTCAAATACTTAAGTAGAACAAAATCCCACCTTGACATATCAACTCATATAAGGCTTGTCAGTTATAGTAATGTCAGTGTTGTTGAATGAACTGATGTCAATCTTGTTGGTTTAATTAGTGTGGTTTTTCGTTACTAGGACAATAATGTATTGTATGCATACAAAATGACAACATGCAAATCCATTTTACATTTTTCATTAATGTAACATTGACCTTATAAAACATTTTGCCTGCATTACACACACAGCCAATTTCAGCAAATGGCTACTGACTAACTGGGAACAATTTACCAGATAATGTAACAAGATTTTCCAATACAAATATCAGAATAGTGCCTAAAATCCTGGCATTGGCAAGTACTGGAGTTTATGTAATAATAATGCAATCCAATACGTAATTTAGTAAAGAAAGAAAATGTACTTTAAAACTGTTACACTCCCTGTCAAACTACATAAAAGAAACTTCTATGGCATTCATGGTTTGTGTATGACCACAAAAAGTTTAACCTGGGCCACATACAACAACGATAGCAATACTATCCCATCCATTACAGGCATAAAAGCTGTTAAACATAAAATGTAAGCATTTCTAACACACCGGTATGGGATCGTATGTGCCGATACTCAAGTTTGGGTATCGGAATTGGCAAGGGAAACATATCGGAACATCTCTAAATTTAACGCTTCTACTGGAAAAGTACAAACATGTTTTTCACATAAGTAGAAATATCTCAGTCATGCTAAAAGATTGTTTAACTTGTAAAATAAAAGTCCTTGTGAAAACTAGGAAAACAAAAACTGAGCTTGTTTTTTAGGAATTGTGCCTTGGACGACAACCTCTGCCCATCCAGATTCATGAGAATCTTCTGCATCACTTCGAAAGTGCATTTGAGGTCTGCTGGGTAACTCAGGTTCAGACAGTATATTAGTCCAAATAACAAAGCACAGGCGTCCCCAATGTTTCCTAATTCACGGAGGACCTCCACACCTTCGATCAGGACACCGATGTCTTCTGGGTTACCTTCAGGCTCCGCGCCCTCCTTCAGTATGACATACACCCCCATCACAGTTTTCTCCATGGAAGCACTGGCCTCGAGGTCTGTGTTCTGTGGGATGTAATAGGTAAAATGTTTTATGTGTGCCTGAAGCTATGTCAATTTAAGCTCTGCACAGAATAGATTAAAATGGTCAGTCCAACGCAAATTCCTGGTACATACTGCACCTTAAATACCTCAACTTAAAACCATTAATTTCTCCTCTGAATTTATCATACCAAGTAGGGATGTAACAATACACTCAACTCACAAATTGACGATTTAAAGTTTAAGAGATTTTCTCACTACTTTAACGAAATTAAATGACTAAAAAACATTCCTTTATTTAAATTGTGCAAAACAAGAGATGTGTCCTCTTACCAAAAGTGCAACTGAAATAGTATTTTATCTTAAATAAAAAAATGAGACTTGTTTATTGCTAAGGCCATATGGTTACATCTATATTATTTAAAATTAACTGAACAATTTTTCACCACTCATTTGCTTTTTTTAAACAACAAAAAGAAACAGAAGGGTATTTTTTAATATTGAATGCAACACAAGGTTACGGAGCAGGACCCAAATGCAACACCAAGTCCCTTATCCAAATTTGGCTACGGTGTCTCAAAGCGCAGCAAGTCTCCTCTGTCTCTTTAGCCGCAGACTGTTACACGTCCCGGTGTTGGAATCCTTTCCATTGAAATACAGTCACACGAAAGACCATTTAACCCTGATTAAGCAAGCTAAGGTTACCTGCTGTAGGTTAACTGACGTTAAGAGCCAAGCCCTAGGCTGTTGCATTGCAAATTTCTTTTATCTCAACCGGTTGTAATCTTAACACATTTAGGTAGCACTGCATATTACGACTCGGTAATAAGATGGTAATAGTGGGGTAACAGTGAGATAATAAAGAGGTAATATATAGGTAATAACATGTAATTACCAAAGTAATAATGTGGTAATACATCACAGTAATAAGATGTAATACTGGGGTAATAAGGTGATAAGGTAACAGATGTAATAACATGCAATTACCAATGTAATAAGTAAGAAAGGGTTTAACAATAACCATATCTATATCTAGGTAATGGTAATATACTTATATTTATATTCTAATAACGTGGTAATAATGGGGTAATATATGTTGATGTTTTCACAGTATTATAGGCTACTATCAGCGTAATACCTTCCAAATTAGATAAAACTTCTTGGAATTTAAAATTGGTTATTACCATATTATAATGCTGAAATGTATCCACCCTTTATGTTCCAAACATTTCCCTTTTGTTCAAGGTAATACTTTATGTTGATTTATGGTAATGATGTTTAATCTTGTGGCTTCTTACCTTGAAACGCTTCTGGTAGTTTCTGTTTAACAACCATGAATCAGTACCGTAAAATGCAAAACTGCCTGTTTCTATTGTATTACATGGTAATATTAGAATAACAGAGGTGTAGCTATTACCTGGAAACGCTTCTGGTAGTTTCTGTGTAACTACCATGAATCAATACCGTAAAATGCAAAACTGCCTGTTTCTATTGTATTACATGGTAATATTAGAATAACAGAGGTGTAGCTATTACCTGGGGTCCGTTCCAGGTAGGAGGTTTAACAAACTCTGAGTCTAACCCTGATGTCTGAGTTGATTTATTCCACATGTGTGTGTGTTCCTTTAAGAACTGTAGGACATTTGCACCATGGGACTTCTCCATACAATCCGCTTCAATCTTCGACGTTCCATGCCTTTGGTAGCATTCTCGGTATGTGAAACAGATGCTGACATACTGTTCTGATATCTTTGTTAATTATTGTCAGAAAGTTTGATGTGCAATATGTATATTTTTGATGATGATTGATAGCTCAGTACGCTTCATTATGCTAGTTTGCCACTGTTATCTTGGGTTGTGCTACATGTAAGTGTATTTTAGTTTATTTAGATAAACAATATATATGTTATTCTATGTACACTATAACAATACATTACGTATTTCCTTTATTTCAGGTTACATGTTAGCTACTGTATATACTGCTGCATTACAGTGTTGTGTAGTTATATTGTTTTTACAATTATGATTGTATAATGTTTGTGACTCATCAATACGTAAGCAACTGGTCATTGTGTTTCATTTCCCAGTTTCACCCTTTCTAAATAAACTGAGTTACGACAATCCCAGTCTCCAGTGCTTGATGGTGGATGGTGTTTAGCTGCTGATGCACAGATTGCACAGGGTTACATGCATGCAGGAAAAGAAACATTTCATGGTAATATTAGAATAACAGAGGTGCAGAGATTACCTGGAAACTACCAGAAGCATTTCCAGGTAATCTCTGCACCTCTGTTATTCTAATATTACCATGTAATACAATAGAAACAGGCAGCTTTGCATTTTACGGTACTGATTCATGGTTTTTACACAGAAACTACCAGAAGCGTTTCCAGGTAATAGCTACACCTCTGTTATTCTAATATTACCATGTAATACAATAGAAACAGGCAGTTTTGCATTTTACGGTACTGATTCATGGTTGTTACACAGAAACTACCAGAAGCATTTCCAGGTAAGAAGCCACAAGATTAAACATCATTAACATAAATCAACATAAAGTATTACCTTGAAACAAAGGGAAATGTTTGGAACATAAAGGATGGATACATTTCAGCATTATAATATGGTAATTACCAATTTTAAATTCCAAGAAGTTTTATCTAATTTGGAAGGTATTACGCTGATAGTAGCCTATAATACTGTGAAAACATCAACATATATTACCTAATTATTACCATGTTATTAGAATATAAATATAAGTATATTACCATTACCTAGATATAGATATGGTTATTGTTAAACCCTTTCTTACTTATTACATTGGTAATTGCATGTTATTACATCTGTTACCTTATCACCTTATTACCCCAGTATTACATCTTATTACTGTGATGTATTACCACGTTATTACTTTGGTAATTACGTTATTACCTATATATTACCTCTTTATTATCTCACTGTTACCCCACTATTACCATCTTATTACCGAGTCGTAATATGCAGTGCTTCCCACATTTAAATAGATTTTTTAACTGATTCACGATACATTGTTACATCCCTAGAAGCAAGTAAATATGTGCTCTTTTCAACTGGTTTACAGCTTCTTTGCCAAACATATGTAACTCACCATGTGATCCTTCACAAGTTTCTCGTGGTCTTCGTTCAAGTAGATGCACAAGGACTTGAGGACACACGCTCGTCTCGTTTGAATTGTGTCGTCCTGAGGAGAAAAAAAAGGAAACTCCTTTAGGCAATATTCTTTATTTTTGAGAGTATTTTAAAAAGGCAACACATGGTGCTTTTTGAGTCCTACCCCAAAGGTTTACCATGGGATTTTATCCTTTACTTTAAGATCTCAGCAGACATAATATAATAGCAGCTGCACACCAAAGGCATAAAGTAACGAATTACATTTAGTCATGTTACTGTAATTAATACTTTTGTGTACTTGTAGCTTTTTAAGTACTTTTTAAAATCTGTAATTTTACTTTATAGCACATTCGTAGATTCAAGTAGAAAAAATAAATAAATAAAACTACTGCAGTGTATGATGGACAGAACAAACTGGCGCTGTAGCATTCCAGTCAAAAAGAAGACAGGGCTGATGCCATTTTTATTTTTCAGGTCCTAATGAGGTTCACAGACCAACTTAAGAGGTTGTTGCCATTTCCAACTGGAGTTCTTAAGCTTAAGCTTTTTATTACTTCTCTGTTGACGCCTTTCCTTTCTTCTCCCATTACATGTCAGAGCTCAATTTACTGTTGACATTCTTAGTGTCTTTACCAACTTAAAAATATAAATTATATATCTTACAGTGTATTACCCGTAATAGACAGCACTCAGCACTATTCCAGTTTGCAAAAGCAGAGCACAAAGCAGGGACAGAATCAGAGAAGATAAACTAACTAGACTTCATTCAGGAGAATAATTTTGTTGCTACCCCGTGCTCAGCTATGTATCTCTGTTTCCTTCAAAAAGGTAGAGTGCTTACCGCTGTCTACTGAAGGTAACACTTAGTAGGCATAACTAGTGCAGTATCTCTAACTTACTTAGTAACTTTGTACCTCCCTCAGTCTTTTAGATATGGGTCAGTGTTTTATTTTGTTATTGCAATTTAAATTTAGTAGATTTTTAGATGGGTAATTTTACTTTTTTAATTTATGGTACCTTTTAATTAAGTATAATATTTTAGTACACTTCCGAGCTGGGTTGCAAACTCTGTTTAGAACATTGTACTATAAAAAAAAAAACAGTGTATAAGCATAAATCAACACATTTCACGACAAACCTTGGAAATCTCCACCATGACATTTCTTATTTTCCTTCCAGCTGCTCCACCTTTGCCTCGAAATATCGCCATCAGGCATGGAGAGTACTGGTCGAGAGCAGCACAGAATGTAGAAAGTAGAGGTAAAGTGGATATGCGATGGAACTCCCTATCGATCTGGAAATCATTAATGCACATGTCACTAACCTTGTCAGAACATCACAACAACAAACGTAAGCACACACAGGACAATCACCTCTCTCGCAGTGAACAGAGCTGGCCATCTGCTTTTGAAGTCTGCAATCAAAGGCTCTCCTTTAAGGATTTCTTGCCTCCTGTATGAGAAAGTCTTCTCCATTTTCAACTTCACGATATGCTCATTGTTCCTCTTTTTGATTTCTGAAAGCAGTGCGGCTCTCTCTTTCTCCAGACTCTCAGTGGTTTCTCCTTTTGGATGCTGCGGACAGTAATTGACTTCTGCCCTTCTTGGTTTTTTCACATTCGACGCTGCCAAACGCTTGTCTTGGTTCTTGTTCTTTAGTGAATTTATTGTCACTTCAGGGCATCCTAGGCCTCTCAGTTTGGACCGTAAGTTGGCCATTTTGTATTTAAGGCTAATCTTCCAGCCATAACAGCCATTGAACGATCATTGCTCTCTCAGACAAGGGTGCTTTTTTACAAGTGCTTCTGCAACGTCATTAAGATCATTGTCAGTTGGATAGACTTTGAAATTAAGAATTTCTTCAGACAGTCGTTCCAGAATGTGAGATTTCAGCTTTGGTGGCGGGCTCAAATAAGTTCTACTTGCATTGCATTCAGCATTGGCAGTTTCCAGTTGTAGTTCAGACTCATAGTTGAAGGGAGGGACTGTAAAAACACTTGGCCACATGTACAGCCGTGTAGATGGCGATGACCCCGATGATGAAGCAGGCTCTGTATTATCCGTGTCAACCGAGGAGACTGATGAGGAATCAGTAAGGCTCTGGACTGCTAGAGGTTGACGCATCATTGAGTCGTCTTCTGAAGAACTTTGCAAGTAGACCACCTTTAAAGTCGCTTTGTCATCAATTTCAGATATCACGGACAGATTTATGAACTCCTTTCCAAAATCAACATCTTGATATTGAAGACGAAAATCTTGCTCTATACCAAAACTAGTCTTTATAGTCTGGTACAATTCTTCCATGGATCCTGGTATCCCTGCTGGCAGGATTAGCTTTCTGGCATCATCTTCACCCAGAATGATCCTCAGTCTCATAGGATGGCTCATTGTGGAGACCGGAACACACACACAAAAAAATAAAAAAAATGACAAACTGTGCCTTGTAATGTTAAATCTATTTCACGGGTACAATACACATGTCCTTAGCATTAACAGAGTAGGCTATAAGTTAATTTTCCTATGTCCCTCCCTCAGCAGGAGTGAGACTAACATCTTTGTGGAAAGGAAAACCTAACACTAGGGCTGTGCAATTAATCAAAATTTGATTTGATTATGGTTTTGCCTCCCAATGATGACAAAAACAGAATAATCGAGACAAATTATTTAGCTCATTACGTTTTGCAATAAACTTATTTTCTCTCGTGTTCTGAATGAAAGAAAAAAAAAGTTTCAATAGGGCAAATTAAGGCAAAGTTTACAGTTGGATGTGTTTTTTACTGTTGATTTATTTTACTTTTCCCACAGTTTTTTAAGCTCAATAATTGCAAAATCTTTGCAGAAATCGAGTAATTGTGATAAATTATCGTGAATTCAATATTATTTTTTTAAGATCATTTTTTTCGGCATTTATAGGCCTTTATTTGGATAGGACAGCTTAGACTTGAAAGGGAAGACAGAAGGGGAATGACCTGCAGCAAAGGGCCGCAGGTCGGAGTCGAACCTGCGTTCGCTGCATCGAGGAGTAAACCTTTATATATGGGCGCCCGCTCTACCAGGTGATCTAACCAGGGGGCCCGTGATTTCAATATTGACCGAAATACTCATTATTTTATTTTTTCCCCATAATCGAGCAACCCTTACACAGTAGTATACAAACCCCATCACAAGACTAACTGTAAAACACAACACAATTTCACAACATTAAAACACCAACAATAAAAAAAAGAAATCACAAAATTAGGACACCACCACAACAAAACATTAAGATAACTGAGTTTATGCGTGATGGCTACACAATTGGATTGATTGTGGGGGAAAATACTTACAAAATTCTGTATTACTCCCATTTTCCGTGCAAGTTAGGGTGTCTCTTTAGAGAAACCAGACGCAGGCCTCCCACTGAATAGGCAGCTAACGGGTAGTCATCAAGTAGTTCCCCATGCTCAATCAGAGCCACCTCTTTCACATGTGACGTGTCCAGTTCAAACGCTCTAAAATGCTCTCTATACCAACTGGAGAACTTTTTCACAATAAAATGGATCTGACCTTGCAAAACACAAATCTGCAGAATTTCAGCTAACTCTGACTTACCAAATAATTGCCCATGGACAAGAATCATTCCCTTGTTGTAATTCATACCATTGTATGAAACACAGTTTGTAATGTGGACATCGTTCTCATCTGGTAGTCGTTGCTTTATAGAGACACGCGTTACCACCAAAGGTGTCCTATGATCAAGAGAGGGCAAGTCAGAGGCAATCACAAGCTGATGTTTTCTGGCAAGTGTGAGAGGTATGTTTTTAAAACAGTTGGTATGGCGAGCAATCTGTTTTAAGACACTATGTTTTGCCTCAAATCTTAATGTCCACGTATGGACAAGAGGGCCAAAAAGGCGAATCAGAACAGCATAGTGCTCCAAAAAATGATGTTTAGGGAGAAGATTGTTATTGGGAAAAAGCTCTTGGTATCTCTGACGATGTTCATCAATTTTGCACTCAAGGTAAGATATTGACTCAGCAGTGTGGACAGGGGCTACAACAAGCTCCACTATGTCTTTGAGATCCAAAACAACATGCCATGCAGGTTCATCCTCCGGCACAAGTGGACCAACGATTAGAGGTAACAATCGAAGCAGAGCCCAATTCTCGTGTGCGTTTCCACCAATGCTTTTTTTTACTGAGAAAGTCTGAGGTATTGCGTGAGGCCTATTTGTTTTATCTGCCCATTTATACTCAAAAGTCTGGTTCAAATTGTTAAGTTTTTCTAAACTGAAATACTTTTTTGAAATCAAAAGAGAAAAACAATACGCTAGCTCTACAGGTATTATGCCCTCAAATAGATCATGGGCAAGATCAGGAGGGTAGCTTGCAGTAATATGAAAATGGGAGAGATTCTTACTCAACACACATTTACGTTTAACACCATAGCATGCACTTGCTTTTTCCAATGCACACTTCAAATGTGCTTCATGGAGTTCCCGCGTTCTAAGCTCAAAACGACTAGCTGTCATCAACTGAATTTCTGTTTTCTTAGCTGTACAGAATCTACAGAAGTATAAACTTTCTACAAAACCTGCCAGGCCATGGGCCCCCAGATTATCAGCTATAACACAACTGACCGTGCCTTAAATACACTCATTCAACTGACTGATGAACACACCATGTTCCTCGAAAATTACCAGATCTTTCAAAAGTGGATTCAACACTTCTTGGAAACCAAATTTCCTCAAGTCATCACTTTTACAAAGAACAGCCAAATAAATTGATGATGAGCAGAATGAGAGCCAGGCGGTAAATTGTCTAAGACCCAGTACACCCCACAAAGCTTATGCTTCTTGCGCGAAGTCCCAAGAGGATTACAAACCTCAAACTCGTCAATATAAAGTTTAATGGAAATTTACAACTTATCAACTGCTAGAAATCTATTTCTTTTATAATTTTCACCATCTCGAAAAGACCTGTAAACTCGCTGATCACCATGCAAAGCTTCTGTGCTTTCTTGAGCTGTGAGTTCTTCAATCACTTTATCCAGTAATTTATTGTGACTCAGTATTTCCTGCAATAACTGTAACAATGGAACATATTGAAACGACCTCCTTTGTTCTACAGATAAAACATACTCAACAGGCTCTACAACTCTAAAATGTACCTTGTAATATTGTTTTCTTTTATGAGATGTGGCAAGAGGGCCACACTTTTCAAAACTTTTAGTGACAGGGTGAGAAACACACACAGAATTAGCAAGTTCTTCGACAACTGCCTGACCAATATTGAGGTTATGCCTTTTAAAAATGTCAGCAATTGTACACTTTGTTACAGGTACACTAGCTAAACTTAAAAAATGTAACTCCCAGGGCTCTCAAGTTTTGAAGACAGGCAAGAGTGACACCCCCCCCCCCCAAAAAAAGATCATAGATTGGTGGCGGGTTGGACAAGTCGCAGGAATAGGGGTGTTTCATTAATATTATTATTATTAGTGTTTTTGTTGTTATTATTAATAATTGTTCAGATTTACACAAGAAAAGATTTGACACATGGCACTGACAATTCAACCAAATACAAAGTATTTATTCAATTTCAAATTTTGAGCATTAAACTCTTCATTTCCTGCATTCTGGTGAATTTGTATGCACCTATTTATACCTTTTTCTGAATCAATTTATGCTGGAAATCTTTATGTAAAGGTAAACATAGATAATCCAAATATAAAAACATAATGGAATATATGGCAGTTAGGCTCAGGCATTCTGTATTGCTTTCATCTATTTATTCTCCTGTAGATCGACTTTTCTAATTATATCTGTCAGCACACATGTAGCCGCATCATTTACTCTTCCCTTTTGCATCTTTTGTTGAGGAAGTAACCTCCTTAAATGTGCATATGACAATTATTCACGTCAATGATACATTAATTCATTTTAATGAATTAATAAACCCCTGGACTGTAATATGATTTGTTAGAGCAAGATTTCTGCTCATGTTCAAAACGTTGTGCACATTCAAAATATCTCTTTTATCTGAGTTTTGGAGAAGTCGTGATACTTTGAGAAAAATAAAGTTATAATAGTCAATATATTTCAGAAAATAATCTACCTGCACCATAGTCTGCTGTGCATTACGTTATTGCTCTGCTGATACGGTAGATATCAGACCTCCTGACAGACTCAGAGCCCGTTTGGGTCTCTGGTCTCTGAATGAGTGAATGTTTAGGGAAGTGTCTGTATGCTTTGCTTTTTTTTTCATTGGTTGCTGCATTAAATCTTACCCAGATAAAATAGTGCTATTTTCTGATTGGCTATTGTGTAGCCCCTTTCTTTTTTTTGTTTGGCTGATAAGTGGCAGGCTCGACTTAGACATTAAAAATGTAAGCTACAAGCCGTGGCTTGGTCACGGTCTATGGGCTTGGTAGCGTTGCATTTCCCCTGACTCGTTTCCTGGTTCTATTTCTCCATAAACAACATGAAATCAAGGAGAGGGTTAACTTTTCCTGCTACAGATTTCCCGCCGTGGTCAGAAAGCACAGGAGAAGACACTTTGTTTCTCTCACTATGACTCTAGAGTTGGTACTTGCTCCAAAGATAATCGCCGTCACTCTCTCACTTCTCCCTCTACCACACACTCCCCCCACACACACATGTGGCTCGACGCACACACCAGCGCACAAGCATAAACATCAGGCCACTTATGTAGACTACTGCAAGAGCTCTGCGTGGATCCTCCGCACAACTGTAAAACGGCCAGACGCGCTTGATTCCTGCCGGTCCCATAGTGAGAGCGGCGCAGCCAGAGAAATTTTGGGCGCTGCGGCATATTCAATTTATTATAAATAATTTTTACGCGTGAGAAATACAATGTGTGGCGGGAGTGCGTGACAAAAGACCGAAATGAGTGACTGTCACGCTCAATGCGTGACACTTGAGAGCCCTGAACTCCTCCAATAACTCATCTACTCCTTTTGCTGGAATATGAAATATATGTTGTAATTTAAACAATATTGCTGCTATTTTCCGCTCAATTACTTCTGGCAGATTTTCAACAGGTTCACTATCACTTTCTAACACTGTCTCAGCCTCAACTTCAAATGATACATCAGTAGTACAGCCAGCCCCCACACTATCAGAGGCTTCTGATACTTGGACACGGTTCACAAAGTTAACTACACTGGTTTTAAAATCTTTTAGGTTGTGTGGATGATGCTTTCTCTTTTTGTGTGTGTAAAATGTACTGTAAATATTTGTCTGGAAAGAGCATCCAAGAAATACACAACCAACTGTCTCACAACTATGCAGATGTGTCCCAATATGAACAAAAAAATCTCTTTCAGTAGAGAGGTCACTACATTCACATACCTCACATTTAAAGGTTACTGAATTCAAAGCCGTCTGTGTAGGTTGTGATGAATGAGCCTTATAAACATGAGCGTGGAGTCCAGTCCACGTCCTGAATGTGCATGGACAATTTACATATATGCAGTGATATTGTTGGCCTCTCCCATAATGATGATGTAGTTTATAATGTTTAAGTAATTTGTACCTTGTACTCTCTCTGGCGGCACAATGTTTGCACTGCCACATACACGTCACTGAAAGAAAAAGAACAAAAAGGTTAGCAAATGTTTTTTTACGTGCTATATTTCTCCAAATACAAAATAGCCAACTACAGTTCAGCACTTGACTGTAACTCTCAGCTATATATATAAATATATATATAGATATATCTATATATATACAAAATATACTTCTAAAGACTCACACCCAATTGAATGAAAGTGATTTCAGTTTGCAAAAATAATTAAAACACTGCACTTCAGCTAAATCACTAATCCTCCAATGCTGATGTGTGTACATATGGCACCAGATAAACAATTTGACAAAAATATATATATATTTTTAACTTACCATGTATTTTATGAGGTACACGTCTCAGAGCATGGAGACAGGACTTGTTCTAAATGACTTGCCTGTAGAAATAAAATAATTTAAAAATAAATACATTTTGGATGAATTTTTGGTGACAAAATGATAAACACTTAAAATGTTAAAAACATAAGCAATATTTATGTTGCAAATAGGCATTTCAGTATCTGTAGTTACACATAACAGACGTTATTCAATTTAATGCAGAGCGCGCATCATATATATATATATATATATATATATATATATATATATATATATATATATATATATATATATATATATATATATATATATATATAATTTTGAGGCTACAGATTTATCTATAACTTGCTTCGTATTACCTTGCCAGAGCTGCTGCGACAGACCTGTTTACCCTCCAGTTTTAATCTTACAGTAACGTTATTTAGCCAGACCCCTAACCGAAAATCTCCGAGAAGCGCGGTTGTTGTCGTCATACTCTGTTGTAAAAAAATAAAACGTTACAATAAAAACAAGTTATATTAGCTACAGTCTTGCACTATAGCTTGAGCTTCTCCTGGCATTAAAAGTTAATGTCACTTAAGCCTAACGTTAACCGCTCAAAGCCATGTTCAAAATACATTTCACTGTGGATATGACTAGTTGCTGGCACTCTCCATCTTAACCTCCCGCTCCGCAGAGCAACTTACAACTTGGTTGTACATTTTATTTATTTATTTATATCCATTTCATTTTACATGCAGCAAAAAAAGCTATTACGAGAAATAATTTACCCGGAATGAAAATTATTGAAACCTAGCAAGGCGCAGTTAAGCTAGCAAATGTCCATGTTAGCTAGTTAACTGAGAAACGACAAAAACACAAATTATATTGTAACGTTAAGCCAAAGAGAAAACAATTGCACTGAGAAACGTTTCACAAGGGCCAATGACTATTATCACTCACCAAGTTAAATTAAATAAATTCATGTTTAAATATATGTATTACTTACACGTAGATGGAGGATGGGAAACATGCAGCTGTAGTCATCCTTCTCCGCTAGCTAATGTCCTGACTTCTGTTCTGTCCAACGTCAGCGTCATGTCCCCGCTTCCCATTCATTTCTATGGGATCAGCCGTGCAATGCATTCTGGTAGCGTCGCGGGAAGCGGAGCGTCGAGTCACCCGCTCATTCTCATGTAGTTGAATCAGTTGAATCCATCCAACGTTGTGCAAATGACTGACGAAAATATTTTAAACTGACCTTTGTCGATCTGAAATGAAGTCAGATTCAGCAACTGTATGGCCTATTTCTCGCTTAAAATGTTTTCAGAAACACGTTTCACTTAACTATTTTTGCAAAATACGAGATCGTATACTCCGAACGAGCCGCCATTATGCTTTTGAAATTCGGGAGAGTAGCCAGACCCATGTGACGCGTTCGTCCAATCAGCTGCCGGTCAAGGGCGTAGGACACGCAGTCGTTGTTTTGATTAATCCACTTCTTATTGCATTGATGTGTATGTTAATAATTCATCTGAATTTTCTTTAAATCACGTATTACAGACACGAATGAATCATTTAATGAAGATAAACACCACTGATTCATGTAATTTAAGCAAAATCCAAAACACATGCCCAAGTTGATTTTTTGAGTGTGTGCAAAAGCCTCTGTAAGCTGTGCATCGCTATTCTGGTGAGGCGGAAATCCTGCCTCAGCTCAGTCTCCACATCGAACCACAGGCGCAGTATAGGCATGTTGTGGTGTATGGCACAGTATGTTGTTGGATCACCAGTCTGGAAAAGAAAACCATTTCACACCATTAATGGGCTGAGTTGGAAAAATCAAACTTTCAAAACCTTTCAAACTACTTTTAAACCGTCTCCCCTTCGCCACAACAATAGTGGCTACAGTTACGTCCCACTCCCCCACCCCAAAAAAAACATCGTGACCAGAACAAAGCACATAGTGGCTACAATTACGGCTCCACCCAAAAATAAAACACATCGTGACTACAGTGGTCTCCCCCCCCCCAGAACAAAGCCCGTAGCAGGACTGGACTTGTACAAAAAAACCCGACAAAATAACGTCCCCCCTTCCCCACAACAGAGTACATAGCTAGCTAGTGGCTACACGCCCCCCCTAAAATAAAACACATCGTGACTAGAGTTGTCTCCCCCCAGAACAAAGCACATATTAGGGCTGGACTGGTACAAAAAAATAATCGAGAAAATAATACTTATACACATAGATATGTAATGGGTTCGTATTACAATATAATACAGTCCATGTAATGTACACGAGTCCAGCTCGGCTTGCTACACCATAACGTTGTTTGCAGCGAATCCATACATACCATAAACTGATCCACCAGCATTCGTAGGCGTTGTAGAAGTCTTCTTCTCCTCGCATGATTTCTTATATTTGTTGCAGACAATCGCAAAAGAATCACTAAAATCAATGCAATCGACATGCGCACACTTGCAGACGGCATCTTGGGATGTTTGTGATCAACTTGTCGCCTCTGGTGACGTAACAGCCAGCTAGCGACAATGCTTGATGACGTAACCTTAACCAAGTAGTGTCCGATTTCTTAGGGATATGTTTCCTCCCCTAGCCCTTAGCAATTTGCGTGTAGGGCCAAGGGTTAGGGATAAGACAATGGGTAAGGGATAAGGGGAGGATTCGGAATCAGCCTTAGTCTACACTCTCCCCCGTTACCATGGTAACAGTTAAAGAGTGGGGCGTGGGGCAAATGAGCAGCAGCTCATGAATATGTAATGAGCAGCAGAAAACAGCACACTCTGAAAGGGACTGAAACAGAGGGTAATAGAGGTAGGTAAGAATCTTTTCCTACAAGGTCTTTCCAGCAAACAACTTCAGAAACATGTTTTATGGAACTCATACACCTATTTAAATAAAAGTAGTTTCAGGATGGCTGAAAAAGTTACTCCGGTTGCTTAAAAAATTCCGCTAATCTAATGCTAAATAATTTTATAATAATTTATAATTTATTCACTGCTCACTAGTCATACTCCTTAAAGGAGTGTAAAGCTGAATATATCTTTAAATTGGGTCACTTATGTAGTAGAAATGTGAAAAGAAAATTGAAATTGGTGCCTTCTAGGCCAAGATAATACAGAAAATGTGTTTTTGGCTCATATGGATGAAAGACACCAAATCCCAGAATGCACATGCTTTGCTGCTGTATGAGGCCACTCCCAAGCCACGCCTGCCCTTTACAGACAGACAGTGAGACGATCAACTCAACAAGTGTGTTTTATTGTCATTTCAACCATATACACGAAAAAACGTTTCACCGTGGCTCAAGTGGTGTTACACATTTAAAACATGCTTTTTTTTGCCACAGCTGATACATTATCCGCACTTCTTTCAGCGGATTGATTGATAGCTCCAGAGTGAACAGAACTGTGTCCATGGCAACGCTCTGCTATGCATGGCAACCGTGTGTTATCCTTAGCAACGGTGTGTTATCCTTAGCAGCGGGCTGTTATCAAGAAATAACATACCGAATTCTACATTAGAATTCAACCAAACCATTTAATAAAAGAAGGCTAACACATAGCTACTAGCATTAGCTCTTGGTGGGCTGTGGTATAAACATTGAGTATAAACACAGCCGTACATTTGCGTGGGATGTAACTAGAATTGTCGGCATTTTACAGTCACAAACTCCACCAGCAGTTAGCAGTTAGTTGGATACAAATCACCCCATTTCTGCAACAGGCCGTCCGGGGTAACACAGCCCACCTCCACTAATAGTCTTACCCGGTGACAGCAGGCTGGATTGCAATATTTCCACAACAACAAAAACACAGCAGTCTCTGAACTTGCGTTGGGAGTTTCGTTGAAGTTGGATGTAGTCCAGTTTGTTTAATGAGCGGACACTTGCAAGCACGATTGGTGAACAGATGGCTGGCTAGCGTTAGCTTTCCACCGGCACACTCGTTCAACGCTCCCCACTGATGAGGTCACTTTACCGGCCACAGGAATAGAGCACCACCGCTGGTCTCCGTCCAGGCAAAGCTTGCGTAGTGTCTCGAGTATTGCGTCCGTAATAAAGTGTCCTGCATATTCTCCGATGTGTTCCAATGTATCCCGGTGGTACACGTGTGTGGTAGTTTGAATGCACATAATTGTTGTTCTAAAATTTCCAAGACGGTATGGCTGCAGCCTGGAGCGTCCCATATCATGCCGTCCCGTCTACTTTTCAAAATAAAAGCTTGCGTCCCAAAATTTTCGTCGGGATGAACAGTTTCTGCTCCTTTGCTGAGAAGCTAAGCGAGGATTCAAGATGGCTGACACTCGTTTTTTCCTCGGCAATCTCCGGAAAAAGCAGACAGTCCAACCCCCTTTGGGCTATGCGGAAGTGGCTCCTAATACACAATGAATACAGGCTGTAGTCTTTTGCCTCTGGGCAAAAAAGCCTCAGATGACGCAAAAATCGTCTCTCAGGGGGACATGAGGGAGGGAAGCATGGTCATTCAAAAATACTACCGGGGTTCTACTGATACAAAGCTTAATGCTAATCGGTGAAGTTTCCCTTTAACAATGCTTTCAAAAGATAAGTTGTGATGTTAAAAATGGGATAAATAATAAAAAGTTTTAATATGTACACAGGATTTAGGCATACTAACTATATTTTTTATTACCATTTATTTATCTTATCACGTGTGTGACCTTGCTCTAATTAAAAAAAATACATTCAGTTTCCTCTAAAATAATCCAGGTCAAACCACAGGTGCTGGTTTATTATGATTGGGCCCAAACCATCAAAGTCTCAGCCCAGTTATCACTGTTGGTTAAAGGACTCAATATTGTGCAAAATTTTTACTTTACATACAATTCGTATTCTCAGTACCTGTTCTCTGCAGTAACAATAAAGTTGAATCTGATCTGATCTAATCTAATGAACTGTGTTGTGGGTGTGATTTGCTGAACCTCTTATGAAACAACAGGATTCAAATAGCATGACTGAAAACAATTGCTGATTGTTGCTGTGTAGATGGCAGGGCCACACCTATGCTGCTGTGCGGTAAACAGCAGGCCCTCTTCATCCAGCCACTTAATCTCATTTGGGTGCAGTAAAACAATACTAATGGATCTATAATGAATTGGGGTGAATTGAAGTAATCTCTGCTTTCCATTCGTATTGAGTCACTATGAAGTCTTGCTATTGTCAAGGATGACAGCTGGTGATAAGAAAACAAAAGACAAAATTGTTAATCTTTCAGATATCTGAACACACATTGAATAGGTTTACAAGTCCATGGTTACTACTAAAGATACAGGTTATGTTTTTTTGTCTCTTTTCAAAGCCCCTCTGCTACTATTAGACATAGTAGATGTTATGAGACAAAAGAAATATGCCAATGGGCTAATACAAGGAATTATTTGTCTTGCCATTCACCGCAATTTGTCTAGTCTATATCCACGACGTTGCACTTCCGGGATTGTTCAGGTGCCACTGGAAATACCCGTCACCTTCCTCTTTCTTTGAGTTGGCATTTTAAACTCCAGTCGATTTCTTATGACTATGGTTAAATGCTCCTCAGATCTCTGCAGGGTAAATCCAGACAGCTAGCTAGACTATCTGTCCAATCTGAGTTTGCTGTTGCACGATTAAAACAACCTTTGAATGTACATGTTCCACCAAAACAAGTTCCTTCCCGAGGCTATTTTGCAGAGGCACCGTTCCTCCATGCTTTTCCCCAGTTCTGACTCTGCTCTCATTTCAAACCTCCTGGCCAGCAGTAGACCTGACTCCCTCCTGCCTTTCCCTCAGTCACCTGTCCATACACCTGCCCCTCATCCTCACATAATTTATAGGATATCACCTTCAAAACAGGACTAAAACCCTGGCTACGTTTTTTATCAAACTGCTAAAAGTGAAACTTTGGGCAAAATAAGAGTAAAAAACCTTGCTTGAATGAAGAGAGGGAGAGCCGCTCTCTCAAGAACAAAGCTGCAAATCAGAGGAATAACATGTTATTTTCTGATTGTTTCACAGCACACCTCAGCACATCTCCTCACAACCCTGCGCGAAGGTGCCGCATTGCTGATTTTTGTCCAAATGCAAAGCTTTATCCTGTTGCTGCATGTGTGTCTCAGTCAAACAGAAACACTGACAGCACACCGCAGCGCTCTACACACAGCAGATGGGAAAGGCGAGAAGCAGGGGAAATGTTGGTTACGTACTGTAATCCCAGATTCTATAAATATAGGCTTTACCCTCCAAGAGCTGTAGCTGTTGGGATAAAGGCAAAGTTGATGTGGTCAATGCCCAACTGTGCCACCACAGTACACAAGCATTCAACGCAACTCATGGAGTCACTCAAAAAGCTAGCTAATACCAAAAACTACAGGTCAACTGTGTACAGTAATGAAGTTTACTGATCACAAAAATGACCCGCTCCATAGCTGTGTCTCCATGTTCTATAGGGCCAAACTAACCAATCAGATATTAGTAAAACATATTATTCTATACATAACGCTGCACTTTGCTGCTTTTTGCACTTCTGGTTGAGTTCGTAGTCTCAGTACCTGTTCTCTGCAGTAACAATAAAGTCTAATCTGATCTGATCTAATCTAATGAACTGTGTTGTGGGTGTGATTTGCTGAACCTCTTATGAAACAACAGGATTCAAATAGCATGACTGAAAACAATTGCTGATTGTTGCTGTGTAGATGGCAGAGCCACACCTATGCTGCTGTGCGGTAAACAGCAGGCCCTCTTCATCCAGCCACTTAATATCATTTGGCTGCAGTAAAACAATACTAATGGATCTATAATGAATTGGGGTGAATTGAAGTAATCTCTGCTTTCCATTCGTATTGAGTCACTATGAAGTCTTGCTATTGTCAAGGATGACAGCTGGTGATAAGAAAACAAAAGACAAAATTGTTAATCTTATAATAGGTTTAAGATGTTATCTCTTGAGTCAAAATTCATAGAAGTGATCTATAATTCCCACAGGTCTGAATCAGATTTGATAATAGTGGGTGTTTCCTACTTGAACACTGAACAAGCTAAGCCTGAGAAGACAGAACGTTTATTTTCCTTTTCACTGGTCATTGCCACAGGTAAACCAATGGAATACATCTACTCAAATACAATACGTTTGGGTTTGATTTGTTTTTAAGCAATGGTTATGCCCAGTTCTTAAAGTTCCTTTAAAACTCACTGGTAATGTTTTGAATGGCTCAGTTCAACCAAATTAGAAAACAACACTTTCTTTCTAGTGGTATGTCTTCATACTGTTTTTGCTTTTTGCTTTGTGCAGGTATTGAGAAATCTGTCTCCCCCCCAAAAAAAAACAATGGCAGCAAATTAGTCTGTGGTAGTCACAGCATTGAAGAATTACATTTGGAAAATTAACAGCATCCACTTTTTCTAGGAATAATTGCCCTCTAGGCTTTTTCCTGGCTCAGAATGGGCCCTTGGGAGGTGACTTCGTACAACAGACGATACCCACTTAATTTACTCCATTCTGATGATTTGTTATGCACCACTTTATGGTGGAAATGTCAATCAATCAATAAAATTTATTCACATATCACATGAAATCATATGAGGTAAAATTGCAGTATAATGTAATCCCATCATGTCCTTGAACTTGTGCATAATTCATCATAAAGCAGAATGGCCATCAGATCGGCACACAGAAAAAGAGTCACCCAGTTGGCAGATGGCAGTTGCACGACAGCATCCAGCCAAGTCTCAAGAAAAAGACACCACAGGTCCTGGAAAACAACATCACACACTTACACGGCATACTGGCCAACAGGATGCCCAGCAGAGAAGTGGCAGTCAGTGTTCAATTCCTCCACACTCCTTTGATGTAGAGATGGAGATGGACGCAGAGATGATCTTGCTTGTCCATGTAGTCGGGAACATAGCCATAGGTCGTAGCTGATAGCCATGTTTACCTTTTCCTCTGTTTTTACTCTGTTTACATTTGAAAATTTTACTAGCCAGCTGGTTAGCTAGCTTAAGCTAGCAGAGTCGGCAGGAGACTGGCAAGTGGGTTTCACAATCCCTGTAGTCACATGTTATGACCGTCCAACATCAACCACATAAAGCAAACTAATATTTGTGAAATAGAAAGAAATTCTGCAGTGCTAACGGAGAGGCAACTGGAGAGTTCTGCACTCTAGAGCCTTCTGTCTTTACTTATGTAAAGGAAAACACAACACTAAAGTGGCAGGTGACAATTCAAAATATTAAAACATAATGAAACTAAAACATGAATAAAAATACATGAACTCACCATGAACATTATTTCTGCCTGAGTCACGTCAGATTTTCATCGGCAATGGTGGTTGTTTAACAATAAAGACAACTCCCATGATCCCACTGTCCTTAAAGATGTCATCAAAACCTCAGTGCAGACCTTACTTGAGTAGTCTATAATAATTGAATGTGAATACTGGAATATGTAAATTTATTAAAATGGCAACCCCTAATACCAATTCCGGTTTCAGTCCCACCAAATGACATGAGAAAGAATGCATGTTATGCATTGGCTTCACTTTTCAGACCCGGAGGTTGCCGCTTGGTTAATTTTGCCATCATTGTGGACATGGATTCTGGAAATTCGAAATGGAAATTTTAGTTTGGCCTTACAGACATGGATACACTTAAGACCTAAGACTTTCTCTGCCATGTGTTAGAATACATGACATAAAACAATCAATTAATGAAAGAAAGAGTTTGATTTATTGATTCTCCGGAACTCCGTCCATGGCAACGGTCTACACATAGCAACAGGTCTGCTATACAGAAATAACAGACCATGGAATGTCTTGAATTAATATCTAAATATTAATTAAAATATCAGAATGGAGGATTCAACGAGAGGCCACAGAGCAATATTCCAAAAGGTGTAATTCATGAGTAGTATGGATAACTGTGTGTACATATAACCTACACCAGGGTACAAATATCATCCACTTCTAATGTATACACTGGTACGAATAGCATGCACTGATAATCATACCCTGTAACAATAAACGTGTTGCGCATTCCCAGAAAATTGGCAGACGCTTTTATCCAAAGTGACATACATATAAAAACACCAATTTATGTAAAATTATAATTACTTAAGTAAATAATAGATGTGAATACAAATAAAGTTATTATTTCGAAATAAACCCTCTGTTGCTGCGGCAATGGTTAAAGATACTGTCGGTGTTATTAGCACAGTATTATGATGTCATAAGAAAAAATGTTGAGAGATTTCCACATTTTCCCAGTAGTTTTTTGTTTTAGTTTTAATTACATTGTGTAATCAATATGCCAGGGTAAATGCACAGGGGTGCAAATAGCATACATTGATATTTGTACCAGACAGGGTATTAATAGAACTCATTGCTGTGTGCACCGGAGTACGAATACCATTAACTTCTAATTGCACCAGGGTAAGAATGGCATACAATGCTAATTGTACCAGGGGTGAAAATAGCCTCACCCTAAAAGATCTCTTAAAAGGTTTCTCGTTGTGGTGGGTACACTAGATCGCCTATATCGTCATTAACGGTTTCTGTGGTGTACCAGCTGCTTGTCTCTTAGGGTCTGTATAATTGTGCTTGCTGTGTTAATTATTTTGTGAGCTTGCTTTTGTTTCAATCACAGATTTATGGGTGAACATCTGTTTGCATGCTTTGTGACCTCACCCTTCATATTAGTTGTTTTACTGGGAGTGAACCACAGACCATGGAAATAAATGGGACAAGCAGTCCAACATTAATCACCATGTCAAGTTATGTGATTGCCACTCCCTCACCTGCCACATTAAGACCTTGCCCCCTGCTATAAAGAGCTGGGCTGTCCTCCCATCTTCCTCAGAGTTTCTGTGGATCAGCAAATAGTTATGGCAAACGAGTGGCTGCTGTGGCTGACCCTGTCTGCCATCGTAGCTGCTTGGCACAGCGGTACATATATTAATTTCAATTAGGCAGCCAGAAAAATATAACAAATGGGACTGTTAACTTTTAACATGTTATCATGTGCTACAGCCTTATTGTGTTTAATGTAGTTTGAGATTTAATTATTGATTACTTGACAAATAACTCTTACTTTTATCAACAGAGGCAAAGTCTGCTGTGAACACCTTCTCCTCCCAGATTCCAGAAAAACTAACAGGTGAGTTTGTTGGTTAATAACTGTAAATAACTGTAAACTTTCTTATGTGTGACAATTTATTCTTGTAGGTAAATACCTGGGTAAAACATGGCTGCTGTTGTAGTGTTATGTCTGATCTGTTTTTTTTGTAGGTGTGAGTCCCATCCACAATGGCCAGGTTTGCAGTACATGGGGTAACTTCCACTTCAAGACCTTTGATGGAGATGTTTTCCAGTTGCACTCGACTTGCAACTACGTCCTGACCTCTTCATGCAGGAGCAGTTACAACGACTTCAACATCCAGATAAGAAGACAGGAGGCTGGCAACCATCACACCATCAAAAACATCATTATGAAGCTGGAGGGTTCAGTAGTGGAGCTCTCTGAGGGCTCAGTGGTTATCGATGGAAAACCGTAAGTTTTTGCTAAAAACCCTAACCCTTTCCACTCTGCCTGCACAAAGTAGAGATTCATACTGGATGGTACATATGGGTCATATTTAATATTTTAAAATGGGTAACTCAAATTAAGCAATCTGATTGGTTCATCGCCGTGATATAATAACCATATACAACACCTATGATTCGAATTCCTTTGCAAAATAAGTATTGTAAAAAAGCAAAAAGAAACAGACTAACGTACTGATAGCTGGTGCCATGACACAGAGCTAGTTGAAATTCGGCAAAGTATCCCTTTAAGTGTACGTTATATTTACAATATTTTCACTGTTAAGCTTGCTGTTAGACAGCCCTTTCCGACAGGAAACTGAAGCCGTTGTCTATGCTTTCTTCAAAGTCACCAGACTCCATTGACAAAAACAGTAATTTTACCTAGCAGAAAATGAGCATTGCTCTTTCTACCGCCTTGATCAGTTAGTTGCTGGTCTACTGCTGTCTTGATCGGTTAGTTTGTTTGTGTTATTGTGTGCCTTTCTTTAGCGTTAAGCAAAATAAATAGTCTGTGATAGCTGCCAGTGTAGGCTAAAGCTACCTGCACTGCGTTCCATAGCACCTGCCTCAGTATGTGCAGGCAGCCAGCCCAAAATGGCCTTTTTTATTGTGAACATCATTATTTGTTAATCTATATTTGAATGTGACTATATATTTCATATTGTAATACTTGATGACCGTTTTATATTGCTCACTTCAGTCCATGATATATTGTAACATATCACAGGTAATGGGGCTATCGTCCCCCCCCTTTTGCTTTGGGCTGAACAATACCCCTTAGGTGTGATATAATCACGACATACCACCATAAGTGGTGCTCTATGTAACCTGACAGGAACCTGGAATTATAGTCAAAACCTAAAGACATCAGGCACAGAAGTAAAATTCCCTAAATACCTTCCTACTACCACTGACAGCTCTATTCACAATGTCCCCTTGGCTGTAGGAACAAAAGTAAAATTAAAGCTGCAAGCAGCGTTCGACGGGCCCTCGCACCTCCCTGAAGGTCAGGTTTACTAGCAGCCGCCGATCCTTGCGACTGTGCATTTGCGCGGCACAAGACTCTACGTCATACAGTTCATTAGATGTGAAAGGGGGCATGGCTAAAGCATAGGGGGCGGGCCAAACCATGACCAATGAAAACGGAACTCTCTGCTGAGTTCCATGATACCTCACACAATAGTGTACAAGAAACGGGTCATTAATTATTAAAGGGGGCGTGGCTTAATTATATCGGGTGGGGCAAACATCACCAATTAAAAAGGAACACTTTGCTGAGTTCAATGATACCTCTCACAAGCGTATACCTTAAATGGTTCAAATGTTATGAAAGGGGGCATGGACTGAGTACATGTGCGTGGTTAAAGTATAGGGGCCGGCTCAGTATCCCAAGTAGACCACACATTCTAAGTTTCATGTAAATCGGATGATGTTTGTCATATAACGCTGATTTCCTGTTGCCAACAGGGGGCGCTATGACCAAAAGTCAATATTGGCCTCTAGATGTCCTCAGGCCTGTACCCTTGTTGATCATGGAAAATTTCAAGCAGATATGACAATGTACACTGTAGTTACAGCCACTTTCTCTTTCATGGCTGAACACTCAAACTGGCCGCCATGCCACGCCCACAACGTTTTTCGAAAAGTTTTGCTTTTAATAACTTTTCATCTTTAGGTGTTGAGATGGCACACACCAAGTTTAATGTCCATCGGATGAGATCTGTAGGAGAAGTTTGTTAAAGTTTAGAACTTATAGTTTTGGACCTACTTCCTGTTGCCACTAGGAGCCGCTAAGACTTTGAGCCAATATCGGCCTGTAGATGTCGTCAGAGTTGGACTCTAATGAATCCTTAAAAGTTTTGAGCCAATTGGACAGTGTACGCTCAAGTTACACCCAATTCCTGTTTCAATGGCGAAAGCACAAAATGAGGAATAGTTTTTCTTTTAATAACTTTTCATCTTTAACATCTTAAGATGGCACAGACCAAATTTAAAGTCGATCGGACAAAATCTCTAGGAGGAGTTTGTTAAAGTACGACATGTGGAAACGGCCAAAATCGCACTAATTTCAAACTTTCAATTCCAAATGGCAGATTTCCTGTTGCGTTAAGGGTGCGTACCACGTTTCATTAATCTACGTTAAACGTACTGCAGGGGCTGAATTATTTTTATTTTGTAGGGGCCACTAGCTAGTCATTTTTGTGCACCTATTCCCAAAACCCTTAAAATATGTACATTTGCACCAGACTTGATGTGACCGTCAATTTTGGTGAGTTTTTAAGTATGTTAAGCCCCTCAAAAAGGCGATTCATTTGCCGAAAAAGAAATAGAAGGAATAATAATTCCTTCAGTTTCAATAGGGCCTTCTCTGCTGTCATCGCTTGGGCCATAATAATGGCCAAAATAATGTGACTTATTTTTGTTTTTGCAGAGCCACCCTACCATTCAGTCAAGCAGGAGTGCTCATTGAGAAAACCCCCACCTACATCAAAATCAAAGCAAAGCTGGGTTTAGTTGCTATCTGGAATGAGAAGGACGCTTTTATGGTAGGATTCTACCTACATAGTAAAGCCTGTTATGACCATTATTCTTAAAAATACTTTATTTTAGTTGAATAGAAGTATAACAGGGTTATATTCATGCTTTGTAATGTAACAATTGGTGGGGTTCACCACAATATAACTGACTGAGGATATGATTTAAGGCATATATACATATATGTATACTTTGATTCTCCAAAAGGAGTTTTGTGATCAGAATTAGCATTTGGAAACAGTGGAAACTGTGGTAAAGTTGGCGAGTGTATCTAAGGCTGTGCTGCAGAGTCGAGCTCCGGCTTAAATCGTTGGTTTTGTCCTCCCAGGTGGAACTAGACCTTAAGTACAAGAACCACACCTGCGGTCTTTGTGGAGACTTCAATGGGGTCCAGCTCTATGATGAGTTCTACAGCCATGGTACACTTTGACCCACTTTAACAATTCTGTCAGTGTAGACATGGGCACAGAAATGAAATGTTTCTTCTTTATTATCCACACAGGTGTAAAAATATCCCCCATGGATTTTGCTAAATTCTGGAAAATGGATGGTCCAACTGAAAGCTGCTCTGACTACACGCTGGAATCAACACAAAGCTGCAACAACATGGTAAGGCTTCACCAAGAAACCAAAATGGAAAACAAAGTTCTACCAATGCTCCAAGTTCAACCAGTGCAAATTCGAGACAGCATGGGAGCAACCATAGGGTGACCAAACGTCCTCTTTTGCCCGGACATGTCCACTTTTTACCTACTGTCCGGGGCAATCCGGGGGGTTTTATAAATTCATGAAAATGTCCGGTTTTCACAGTTTTTCATGGGATCATTAAGCATGTACTTAAATTGACTGGCGCTTTGCACACAATACTACGGTACTTTGTTGTGTGACATAATTCCCGAGAGCCTGCCTTGTGGGCGGCTCTGCGACGTGCACATACACAGGGACCAGAGCAGACAGGGACCAGAGCAGACAGGAACCAGAGCAGACATACACAGGGACCAGAGCAGACAGGAACCAGAGCAGACAGGAACCAGAGCAGACAGGGACCAGAGCAGACAGGGACCAGAGCAGACAGGAACCAGAGCAGACAGGAACCAGAACAGACAGGGACCAGAGCAGACAGGGACCAGAGCAGACAGGGACCAGAGCAGACATACACAGGCACCAGAGCAGACAGGGACCAGAGCAGACAGGGACCAGATCAGACAGGGAACAGAGCAGACATACACAGGGACCAGAGCAGACAAGGACCAGAGCAGAGAGGGACCAGAGCAGACAGGGACCAGAGCAGACAGGGACCAGATCAGACAGGGAACAGAGCAGATATACACAGGGACCAGAGCAGACAGGGACCAAAGCAGACAGGGACCAGAGCAGACATACACAGGGACCAGAGCAGACAGGGACCAGAGCAGACAGCGGAGCAGCATTGCACAACAAAATGCCGAAGCGTTTCCTGCTAAAGATTTCCCACCGTGGTCAGAAAACACAGGGGAGACACTTTGTTTCTCTCACATGACTCTAGAGTCGGTAGGACTCGCTTGCTGTCACTCTCACTTCTCCCTCGCTCTATCACCCACACACACACACACATGCCGGCTCGACGCACACACAAAACAAGACTAGTGCAGCTAGTGCAGCTTCACAGTTGAACTGCAAAAGAAATGTCCCATGTACCGTCCGGGGACGAGACGGACAATTGGGAGGCGGAGTGCACCGTGTGCAAAGCTGGCACATATGTTTCAGTGTCTTTATTATTTATCTTATTACATTGAAAAGGTATTAAGAGATATTTTGTTGAAGCTGGATTTTCTAATGCAGAAGAGGTCATATTTAGAACATTATTTCATATTATATATAATATATAATTTTTGCACCATTGAGGCATAATAAAGCATGTTCATTAACCTCTGAGAAGCCTGTCTGAAATTGTCTCGAGGCAGAGTGTCCTCTTTTTTGGAAATCAAAATATGGTCACCCTAAGCAACCACAGTAATAATCCCTCAGAAATGGTAACCGCCATTGCGCCCCATCAGCTACATAACATAATGCAGAGTCAGCAAACTAAAGGGGCTTTATGACATTAGTTTTACATTCAGTGTTACTCACCAAAATACATTGTGTGCATCACA
>JABUOV010000106.1:0-119449 GCA_025617405.1 Perca schrenkii | reverse complement strand
CTGACTGTATATATGTATATTGTAGTAATACTGACCACTGACTGTATATATGTATATTGAAGTGATACTGACCACTGACTGTATATATGTATATTGAAGTGATACTGACCACTGACTGTATATATGTATATTGAAGTGATACTGACCACTGACTGTATATATGTATATTGAAGTGATACTGACCACTGACTGTATATATGTATATTGAAGTGATACTGACCACTGACTGTATATATGTATATTGAAGTGATACTGACCACTGACTGTATATATGTATATTGAAGTGATACTGACCACTGACTGTATATATGTATATTGAAGTGATACTGACCACTGACTGTATATATGTATATTGAAGTGATACTGACCACTGACTGTATATATGTATATTGAAGTGATACTGACCACTGACTGTATATATGTATATTGAAGTGATACTGACCACTGACTGTATATATGTATATTGAAGTGATACTGACCACTGACTGTATATATGTATATTGAAGCGATCCTGGCGTTAAAGACCAGCTGATCGCTGCCCGATTCTTTGAAATGAATGGCCGCATTGCATTGGGGGACATCGGCTTTGAATGCGTCCAGCTCGGATCATAGCGTTATGTTCTGTATTACAGCATATAGGCCTACTGTAATATTCCACCGGTAATAAGACCGAAATAATATTATTAAAATAAAGAAATGAATACCATGATAACATCTAAATAAATGTTGATAGATGTAGCATTATAGTTTAAAAAATATAAATCAACAAAAAAGCAATCCAGCTTCCCTGGCCGAAATAGACTGAAATAATAACATTAAAAGAAATACATATAAACCATGATAATATCTGGTGAATAATGTTGATTAAAACAGCGGTTATTGGGCTAAAAATACCAATAATAACTGTCCCAGATTTCGAGTTAAGGGGCGGGGGGCGTGTTTTTTTCTTTCGTCGATATCCGACGGTGAGGGAATAACATGAATGTCTATCTGACAGACCCCCTTGTCGAAAAATAACGTCAAGGGTACCCCTATTTGGTTGAAACTTGACGCCAGGGTCCTTGACCATGCATCATACATTTGACGAGTAGGGAGTGAGACTGTGTTGCTTATGTGGGGCATTTTATTTAATCTGCTCTGAAAGTAGTTGCTGTGTTCTTTCACATCCAAATGGTTAAAGGGATAGTTTATAGTTATATGAAGTATTTATCTCTAGTCAGTGTTTACCTGCAGTAAACAGTGCTCAGCACTCTCACAGTTTGTAGATGCAGAGCAAAGTGAAGGAACAGAAACAGAGCAGAACACTGATATGGACAGAAACCACAACACAGCAACAAAAAACATATGTAAGCCACCTAAAAGAACCCCCACTTTTTAAAAATCATCTGTACGCTATGTTTGGAATATTTTCAGCTTTACCTCATCATAAAACAAATGTTTCTTTTAACAGTAAAGCTCCTGTATTGTGTAAGCTCATTTGTACCTGCTGCATACTATTCCTCCAGTTAGTGCCAAAAGAAACAGATGTTTAAGTCTAGGTAAATCACTGACAATTATTCAAGTAAAGCATACAGTTAAACTGTTTTGGAAGTGGGACTTCTTTTAGGTGGCTAAAATAATTTTTTTGTTGCTGTGTTACTGCCGCTGTTCTTAGCAGTGTATCACTCTGCTTTTAAAAGCTGGGAGCTTACTGACCACTCTCTACTGCAGGTAATATACTGAGAATGTACCTCATACTACCCCACTTAAAAAAACAAATTATCCCATTTGTTTTGTTACAATGTTGTTTGTAGCAGCCCCATCAGAAACAAGAATGTGAGCCTTGACTGATCGTTTTAAGGTCTTTAAAACGGAGTGAGTTTTTTACACAAGTTGTTTACACTTTATTTCAAGTAACATTATTTTGTAACTATGAACCTGGCTAACAGGAGGCTTTGAACACAGTTCCTATCCTGTTATTATTCTTGTTAGTGTACATACAAAATACATGTGTTATAGTCAGTTATAGTGTATTTTAAAAAAGGTCAATAAACTTTTCAAGTTTGTACAAAAGTTTGATGTCATCTCTGTTACATTCTATACATCTTCACACTTTTCTTACGACATTGTTTTAAACATGCTGTGATTTGTTATGGAGGACACAATTTATCTACCGTGGGATTGTTTTGGTTTAATTATTCAGTTTTATTCTTGTCCACCATTATTTAAAAATTAGTCTTGAATTGCCAGACCTACTTCCACAGCGCTGCGGAGAAAGAATATCATAATGCATGTACATACATTACAGGCCAAAGGTTTGGACACACCTTCTCATTCAATGCGTTTCCTTTATTTTCATGACTATTTACATTGTAGATTCTCACTGAAGGCATCAAAACTAGGAATGAACACATATGGAATTATGTACTTAACAAAAAAGTGTGAAATAACTGAAAACATGTCTTATATTCTAGTTTCTTCAAAGTAGCCACCCTTTGCTCTGATTACTGCTTTGCACACTCTTGGCATTCTCTTGATGAGCTTCAAGAGGTCATCACCTGAAATGGTTTTCCAACAGTCTTGAAGGAGTTCCCAGAGATGCTTAGCACTTGTTGGCCCTTTTGCCTTCACTCTGCGGTCCAGCTCACCCCAAACCATCTTGATTGGGTTCAGGTCCGGTGACTGTGGAGGCCAGGTCATCTAGCGAAGCACTCCATCACTCTCCTTCTTGGTCAAATAGCCCTTACACAGCCTGGAGGTGTGTTTGGGGTCATTGTCCTGTTGAAAAATAAATGATGGTCCAACTAAACGCAAACCGGATGGGATGGCATGTCGCTGCAGGATGCTGTGGTAGCCATGCTGGTTCAGTATGCCTTCAATTTTGAATAAATCCCCAACAGACAAAGACATGGCGGTTGGAACCAAAGATCTCAAATTTGGACTCATCAGACCAAAGCACAGATTTCCACTGGTCTAATGTCCATTCCTTGTGTTTCTTGGCCCAAACAAATCTCTTCTGCTTGTTGCCTCTCCTTAGCAGTGGTTTCATAGCAGCTACTTGACCATGAAGGCCTGATTCGCGCAGTCTCCTCTTAACAATTGTTCTAGAGATGTGTCTGCTCCTAGAACTCTGTGTGGCATTCATCTGTTCTCTAATCTGAGCTGCTGTTAACTTGTGATTTCTGAGGCTGGTGACTCGGATGAACTTATCCTCAGCAGCAGAGGTGACTCTTGGTCTTCCTTTCCTGGGGCGGTCCTCATGTGAGCCAGTTTCGTTGTAGCGCTTGATGGTTTTTGCGACTGCACTTCACATTCAAAGTTTTTGCAATTTTCTGGACTGACTGTACTTCATTTGTTAAAGTAATGATGGCCACTTGTTTCTCTTTACTTAGCTGATTGGTTCGTGCCATAATATGAATTCTAACAGTTGTCCAATAGGGCTGTTGGCTGTGTATCAACCTGACTTCTGCACAACACAACTGATGGTCCCAACCCCATTAATAAGGGAAAAGATTCCACTAATTAACCCTGACAAGGCACACCTGTGAAGGTAAAACCATTTCAGGTGACTACCTCATGAAGCTCATTGAGAGAACACCAAGGGTTTATAGCGCTATCAAAAAAGCAAAGGGTGGCTACTTTGAAGAATCTAAAATATGACATGTTTTCAGTTATTTCACACTTTTTTGTTAAGTACATAATTCCATATGTGTTCATTCAGAGTTTTTAACTTAACTCTAAAGCAGAATACCAAAAACATATAACGAACATAGCTTTACACAATATGAACATAAGTATTGTAGCAATTGTAGTGTTTACAGTTTGACAAGATAATATCAATATGGATCATCATGAATTATTATATTTCTAGCTAACAATAGCTATCAGGATGAGTTCAACTATTGACAGATTGCTAAAACAGTATGGTATAAGGTCTTTTCTGATTATTTTGTTTCCAACAAAGGCACAAGAAAAACGACAAGGTATCTCTGTTTATCTAAACTGCCAGCTCAAATAACTTCTTGGAGGGCCATATACGATGAGCATTCCAAACATCCCGTATATCATTTAATACTTCCTGTTGAAGAAACAATAACAATTAGGGTATTAGTAGGCCTACAAATTAGTATGCAATTTAAACATGGATTAAGTGAAATGCCCACAAAGCAGGGCTCCTGCCTTATATTGAGGAAGAAAAAAATATAGTTTTTGTAAGCAAATCGTATTGTTAGCCTATAGCCTATGTCTTCTTTCACAACAGTCTAAAGAACCAGTAGGCCTACATCACAGATAAACATAAACACAACTGGCCTACATTTCTAAGCTTACATGAAGGTAATGCAAGTTGACGGTTACAGTCATTATAATATATTTACTTGAATGACTGGCATGAAGCAGTACTGTGTTAAAGCTTTGTCCAGAACATCCCCAGAGAAAAAACCCTGATCCTTCAGTTCTCCTAGAAGCGTGATCCATTGTTCGATTCCTTCTTTTCTCATCACTCCCCACCAGCTCTCAATTCTCTACTTGGCCCTGTGATGTAACTTCTCTCCGCTGCTCTGTCATCTACATCATCCTTCCGTAGATACTGCTGAATGTCTCTAACCACCACGTTCTCTGTTCCCAAGTCGGTTCGTACGAGCCTTGGGCAGCCCCCACAGCGCTCCACTGCTTCCACAAAGTAGCCCCCAATAACTTTCGGGTCGCTGTTCGTGAAGGCAGCCCGCAGCCAAATTATATTGTACGAGAAGCCATCGACGCAGCCATTAATGCATATTTCGTATGGCTTCAATTTGTCGTATGAGTCTGTGTGCCACACAAAGTTAGGTCCTTGAGCAAAATACTGCCTCCTTTTGAGACGTCTGGTCTGGCGAACTTGTCTTCTTTTCTTATAGAGATGCCTTGTTGTATACACTTTGTATACATCCACGAGTAACCGTGATCCTTTCCAGGGCCTTTCAGTTGGTCAACAATGAAATCTATACCGGCTTCCAAGTCGTACCTTCGCTGGTAAAGCATCCAGGCTTTCAATATTCTGTTTAAATGCCTCTTGGTAATAACGATTCCTTGCAATACCAGGCTTTTTAGAATGTCTTAACTGTAACTCATTCCCAGCCTAAAATACAATTCAATCAAATCATCTCTGTCCATGACTGCACGTTTAGCTTGCTCTGGGTAGCCTATGCCCCACACAGGTATAGCAGAACTGTCCGCATTATAGTAAGGCCTCGTCGTTATCCCTAAAATTCTATTTTGTGGCCACAAATTAGTATTTCGTCGCCACAAATTAGTATATTGTGGCCACAAATTAGCATTTCGTGGCCACAAATTAGTATTTTGTGTCCAAAAAATTTGTATATTGTGGCCACAAATTAGCATTTTGTGGCCACAAATTTGTATTTCGTGGCCACAAATTTGTATATTGTGGCCACAAATTAGCATTTCGTGGCCACAAATTAGTATTTCTTGGCCACAAATTATTTTATTTTTTTCAGATGTCATGTCTGGGGCTCCGTATGTAAGACCGAATGAAAGGAACCTCTTTGGTCAGGGAGGTCCCTTTCATCAGGCTCACTCAACACGCCTTTCATTCAATATATTCAGACTTTCACTCAATATATTCTGACGTTCATTCAATATATTCTGACATTTCATTCAATATATTCTGACGTTCATTCAATATATTCTGACTTTCAGTCAATATATTCTGACGTTAATTCAATATATTCTGACTTTCAGTCAATATATTCTGACGTTAATTCAATATATTCTGACATTCATTCAATATATTCAAGGTTCATTCAATACATTCATACTTTTATTAAATATATTCAAGATTCATTCAATATATTCATACTTTTATTAAATATATTCAGACTTGCAATATTCAAGGTTCATTCAATATATATTCAGACTTTTATTCAATATATTCAGACATTCATTCAATATACAGTGCCCTCCACATTTATTGGCACCCCTGTTTAAGATGGGGTCATGGACTTCTAAAAATTCTCCTTTTTTTTTAAACAACATAGAACCCAAATGCAAAAAAAAAGAAACATCCAACCTTTTATTTAAGTACATTACTTTGGTGGTAAAAAAAAAATCACACATTTAGAAAAAAAAAACTTGAAATCATGTGTCCCACAATTATTGGCACCCCTGATGTTAATACTTTGTACAACCCCCTTTTGCCAACAAGACAGCACTTAATCTCCTTCTATAACATTTCACAAGATTGGAGAACACAGAGAGAGGGATCTTTGACCATTCTTCTTTACACAATCTTTCTAGATCATCCAGAGTCCTGGGTCCTCTCTCATGCACTCTCCTCTTTAGCTCACCCCACAGGTTTTCGATTGGGTTGAGGTCTGGGGACTGAGATGGCCATGGGAGGACCTTGAGTTTGTGACTGCTGAACCATTTTTGTTTAGATTTTGCCACATGTTTAGGATCATTATCCTGCTGAAAGACCCAGTGACGACCCATCTTCAGCTTTCTGGCAGAGGCCATCAGGTTTTTTATTTAAAATGTCCTGGTAGTTCAAAGCATTCATAATGCCATGCACCCTAACAAGGTTCCCAGGGCCTTTGGAAGAGAAACAGCCCCAAAGCATCACAGATCCTCCACCATACTTCACGGTGGTGAAGGTGCTTTTCGGCATACTCATCTTTTGTTTTACGCCAGACCCACTTAGAGTGTTTGTTGCCAAAAAGCTCAATCTTAGTCTCATCTGACCAAAGCACACGATCCCAGTTGAAGTCCCAGTGCGGCTTAGCAAACTCCAGACGTTTACGTTTGTGAGTGTTAGTGAGAAAAGGCTTTTTCCTTGCATGCCTCCCAAACAGCTTGTTGGCATGTAGAGAGCGTCTGATGGTTGTTTTTGAGACTTCGTGACCCCAAGATGCCACTCTTTGATGCAATTCTGTGACAGTGAGCTTAGGACTTTTTTTTACTTCTCTTACCATCCTCCTCACTGTGCGTTGTGGCAAGATAAACTTGGGACCTCTTCCAGCCTAGTTTGTCACTGTTCCAGTTGTTTTAAACTTCTTAATGATTCCTCTGACTGTAGATACGGGCAAGTTAAGGCCAGTGGCTATTTTCTTGTAGCCATTGCCTGACTTATGAAGGTCGACACACATCTGCCTTACTTGAATTGTGTGTTCTCTTGTCTTTGCCATGTTGACAAATGGGTAAGAGAATTAGGACTCTGTGTCACGTCATATTTATACCCCAGGGAAACAGGAAGTCATGAATTACTATTTAAAAGTTCCTAGATACCCTGACCAACTTTAGCAACTACAGAAAAATCTATTTAAAAAAAAATCTATTAAATTTTTTCAGCGGAATTGTTAGGGGTGCCAATAATTGTGGGACACATGATTTCAAGTTTTCTTTTTTTTAAATGCGATTTACCACCAAAGTAATGTACTTAAATAAAAGGTTGGATTTTTCTCTTTTTTTGCATTTGAGTTCTATGTTGTTTAAAAAAAAAGGAGAATTTTTAGAAGTCCATGACCCCATCTTAAACAGGGGTGCCAATAATTGTGGAGGGCACTGTATTCAGACTTTCATACAATATATTCAAGGATCATTCAATATATTCAAGGTTCATTCAATATGTTCAGACTTTTATTCAATATAGTCAGACTTTCATTCAGTATATTTAGATTTTCATTCAATATATGCAAGTGATCATTCAATATATTAAAACTTTACATATATAATAATTTCCTAAACGGCATGCAATATATATATATATATATATATATATATATATATATATATATATATATATATATATATATATATATATATATATATATATTTATTGCATGCCGTTTAGGAAATTATTATATATGTAAAGTTTTAATATATTGAATGATCCTATATGAATGATCCTATATATATATATATATACAGTGCCCTCCACAATTATTGGCACCCCTGTTTAAGATGGGTTCATGGACTTCTAAAAATTCTCCTTTTTTTTTAAACAACATAGAACTCAAATGCAAAAAAAGAGAAAAATCCAACCTTTTATTTAAGTACATTACTTTGGTGGTGTACCCACAATTATTGGCACCCCTAACAATTTAGCTGAAAAATTTAATAGATTTTTTTTAAAATATATTTTTCTGTAGTTGCTAAAGTTGGTCAGGGTATCTAGGAACTTTTAAATAGTAATTCATGACTTCCTGTTTCCCTGGGGTATAAATACGACGTGACACAGAGTCCTAATTCTCTTACCCATTTGTCAACATGGCAAAGACAAGAGAACACACAATTCAAGTAAGGCAGATGTGTGTCGACCTTCATAAGTCAGGCAATGGCTACAAGAAAATAGCCACTCGCCTTAACATGCCCGTATCTACAGTCAGAGGAATCATTAAGAAGTTTAAAACAACTGGAACAGTGACAAACTAGGCTGGAAGAGGTCCCAAGTTTATCTTGCCACAACGCACAGTGAGGAGGATGGTAAGAGAAGTAAAAAAAAGTCCTAAGCTCATTGTCACAGAATTGCATCAAAGAGTGGCATCTTGGGGTCACGAAGTCTCAAAAACAACCATCAGACGCTCTCTACATGCCAACAAGCTGTTTGGGAGGCATGCAAGGAAAAAGCCTTTTCTCACTAACACTCACAAACGTAAACGTCTGGAGGTTTGCTAAGCGGCACTGGGACTTCAACTGGGATTGTGTGCTTTGGTCAGATGAGACTAAGATTGAGCTTTTTGGCAACAAACACTCTTAAGTGGGTCTGGCGTAAAACAAAAGATGAGTATGCCGAAAAGCACCTTCACCACCGTGATGTATGGTGGAGGATCTGTGATGCTTTGGGGCTGTTTCTCTTCCAAAGGCCCTGGGAACCTTGTTAGGGTGCATGGCATCATGAATGCTTTGAACTACCAGGACATTTTAAATAAAAACCTGATGGCCTCTGCCAGAAAGCTGAAGATGGGTCGTCACTGGGTCTTTCAGCAGGATAATGATCCTAAACATGTGGCAAAATCTACACAAAAATGGTTCAGCAGTCACAAACTCAAGGTCCTCCCATGGCCATCTCAGTCCCCCAGACCTCAACCCAATCGAAAACCTGTGGGGTGAGCTAAAGAGGAGAGTGCATGAGAGAGGACCCAGGACTCTGGATGATCTAGAAAGATTGTGCAAAGAAGAATGGTCAAAGATCCCTCTCTGTGTTCTCCAATCTTGTGAAATGTTATAGAAGGAGATTAAGTGCTGTCTTGTTGGCAAAAGGGGGGTTGTACAAAGTATTAACATCAGGGGTGCCAATAATTGTGGGACACATGATTTCAAGTTTTTTTTTCTAAATGTGTGATTTTTTTTTACCACCAAAGTAATGTACTTAAATAAAAGGTTGGATTTTTTCTCTTTTTTTGCATTTGGGTTCTATGTTGTTTAAAAAAAAAGGAGAAATTTTTAGAAGTCCATGACCCCATCTTAAACAGGGGTGCCAATAATTGTGGAGGGCACTGTATATATATATATATATATATATATATATATATATATATATATATATACACACACATACACACTACCGGTCAAAAGTTTGGGGTCACTTAGAAATTTCCATTCCACTCCATTCCAGACAGAATACCAGCTGAGATCAGTTGCATTGTTTTTTTTAAATCAGGGCAGCAGTTTTCAGATAACATTATGTGCTTACATAATTGCAGAATGGTTCTCAACTGTTGTGGCTTATCTTTAATGCAATGTCTACATTGCCCATTATCGGCAACCATTCATCCAATGTTCCAAAGGCACATTCTGTTTAATAATCTGATATCATTTTAAAAGGATAACTGAGAAAACATTGGAGAACCCTTTTACAATTATGTAAGCACATTATGTAATCTGAGAACTGCTGCCCTGGTTTAAAAAAACAATGCAACTGATCTGAGCTGGTATTCTGTCTATAATGGAGTGGAATGGAAATTTCTAAGTGACCCCAAACTTTTGACCATTAGTGTATGTATATGTGTGTGTGTGTTTGTGTGTGTGTGTGTATATATGTATGTGTGTGTGTATATATATATATATATATATATATATATATATATATATATATATATATATATATATATATATACATATACATATATATTAGGGCTGTCAATCGATTAAAAAAAATTAACTAATTAATCGCACAATTTGCTGTAGTTAATCGCGATTAATCACGTTTTTAAATTGAGAAGCTTGTAGTAATGGATATTTAAATGCTAAATCACTTAACTTTGCAAATATGAAGAGAAAACAAACAAGGAAAGGTTCTGCTAAGTTCAGAATGTTTAATATCTTTCAGAACAACAGCAGCAACAATTTGGCTTATTTAGTCCTGCTGAAGGCTGCTGAAACGGCTAGAAACTGTCCGACTTGAGAGCAGATTTTTGTCACCACCCCCAATATTAGCCACATACCTAATATACCATATTCTGAATAATATACAAATGTATATAATATACAAATGTGTGTGTATATATATATATATATAGATATATATAGAATATAAATTACAATCTAGGCAGTACTTAATATCATAAATATTATAATATACATAGTGTTTAATCTGAATGACTAAGCAAAGCACATATATCTAAACACAGAAATGCACCATCAATATCAATATCAATGTTACACATTAAACCAGTAGGCCTAACCCAAAACCACAAAGGTTTATGTTGGCCTAAAGTGAAAACATTGAGTGTAGTTTTAGATAGCGACGCTGTGCACAGCAATCCATTACCAATGTAAAGCGATTGACTACATTTCCCATCCAGCACCGCAACCAGGAAGTAGCTTGTGTGACAGTGAGACGCACCAATTTCAAACATTTACTGGAATATAGTCACGGATACTATCGAGTCAACAGCGTTAAACATCAGACTGCAAATAAGGTTTTATCAGCGTGACCAACGTAACAGTTATCAAGCAAACAAATCGCGCACGTACATATCGGCAGCACAGCAGTCGCGCAACAGACAAATCAAACTTAAACTGCAGCTCTATGTAGCGAAACAACAGCTTACCGGTGGCGCATCTCTCCTGACGAGACAACATGTCGGAACTAGTACTCGGTCCCGTTTATAGCCCGTACTCATTCATTTCTGGATTCTAACACATCATCTTTTTTCTCTTTTGGGATCTTACTGGTCTGTTTCAACTCTTGACTGGCCCGTAGGCCTACTTCAATCAGGTAAGTCCCTCCTAGAGTAGCGCCGCCTGCTCTTATGGAGACGTATTACGTTTCTCAGCCGCCACATGAAGTAAACAAACACACCTGCGTTAATTTCGTTAATTTTTTTTAACGAGTTAAATATTAAAAAATTAACGCAAATATTAACGCGTTAATTTTGACAGCCCTAATATATATATATATATATATATATATATATATACTGAAAGTGAGATATTCAATATCAAGAAGATATCAAGCCCACTTAACTACCCACTTAGCCGCCCACAAAGACTCCTGCGTAGACTCCTGGGAGTCTTCGTCTGATGAGGCTGCCGCTGAAGCTGCCGCTTCACGCAAATGCCAATATAAAAAACAAGGAGGTGATTGGTGTTGGCTGCAGCTGAGGAGGCCTCACCCTAGTAAAAGTAAAAGCAGCAAAGATAAGAGGCAAGCAACAAAAGCAGCAAAACCAAGTAGCAAACAGCAAAAGGCAGCAGAATGAGCAAGATCAGTCGAACAAATGCAGTCAATTTAACCTTAAAGGAACACGCCGACTTATTGGGAATTTAGCTTATTCACTGTAACCCCCAGAGTAAGACAAGTCCATACATACCCTTCTCATCTCCGTGCGTGCTCTAAGGCTGTCTGATGGTTCCAGCATTAGCTTAGCCTAGCACAGATCCTGCAGGTAACTGGTTCCAACTAGCCTACTGCTCCGAATTGGGACAAAAATGACAAAATAACTCCAACATGTTCCTATTTACATGTTGTGATTTGTAGAGTCACAGCGTGTACAAAAAACAATGTAACATGAGACACAGCCATCTTCTAACAGTAAACAAACCGGGATCTATATTCTCAGACAGGCTTGCTGCAAGCATATCACTCCGCCCAAGTACTATATTCTTCCACTTGATAATATAGTTCCCGGTTTGTTTACAGTTAGAAGACGGCTGTGTCTCATGTTACGTTGTTTTTTGTACACGCTGTGACTCTACAAATCACAACATGTAAATAGGAACATGTTGGTGTTATTTTGTCACTTATTCGGAGCAGTAGGATTGCTGGAACCATTCACCTGCATGTTCTGTGCTGGCCTTACAGCACGCACTGAGATGAGAAGGGTATGTATGGACTTGTCTAACTCTGGGGGTTACGGTGAATAAGATAAATTCCCAATAAGTCGGCGTGTTCCTTTAAGGCCAGCAGATCTAATGACAGTGGGCAGAGGAGCCTAATAAAGTAAGTACTTATCTTAATGTCTAGCTGTCTAGTAGTAAGTCTCCTCAGAAGTCAAATGCACTCTAATGCTACGTTTACACGTGGCTGGCTATTTTCATAAACGGACATTTCAACCTCTCCGTTTTGAAAAATAACATTGTGCACAGGTGTCAGTTTTCAGAAAAGTGTTCGTTTACATGTACCCGTGTATGTATGCCATTAATGCCGTCAAGAGCACGCCACACCTGTAGGTGGCAGTGTAACAAGAAGCTCAAGCCCACGTTAGCCAATCAGCATCCCGAAAATAGCAACAACAGCAACGAATCACTTCCTCTCTCTCGGCTGCCTAAACCTCTGTTTGTCTCAGTTTAAATGCAAACGTGCAAACGAAGATCTCAAAAATCTCCACTCTGGCCAGAGTTTTTAGAAAGACTCAGTTTTAGAGGCAAATTCTCCGTTTGCGTGTAAACGAAGGGAAATGTCTCCGGTTTTCAAAATAACCATGTACGTGTAAACAGGGCCTAAGTCTGGTCTGATTTGAGCTGTCTTATGTAATTGGCTACAAGTGAGGAAGCCCCACCCTAGCTAATCACTTCAACAAAGCACCTGGACAGTTGGTAAACTCCACTCCCCAACTCCACACTTCACAGTAAGCTAGTCTGATTACCCAAAACTGTTTCAGTCACTTTAAGTAAGACCACAAAATTCTTGCCAAAAAATACAGCAAATCCAGCAAAACACACAGCAGAAGAAGTAGAAGAAGCAGCAGAACCCACAGTAAAAACATTAAAAACAGCAATATAAAATATATATATTAGGGCTGTCAAAATAATGTGTTAATTTCAATTAATTAATCTGAGAAAAAAATAATGCGTTAAAAAAAATAATGTAGATTAATCCATTCCATATGGACCTTTCACCTGGAGCCGCTCTGCCACCATTCAACTGTAAAATGAAGGAGGGAGACGAGACCCGCTGCTGCTACAGGCAACAGAAACATCGCTGCATGTGAACAACAAGCAGCTAACGTTAGCCTACCGCTAGCTAGCAGCTGGATTAAACCATAGACAGTTAAAGAAGGATTAAACATGGTTAAAATGCTGACAGCTAACGCTAAACGGTGTAAAGTTTGACTGTATTTCATTGTATCTGCAGTTGCCGGAAAAACACAGACACAGACGTTGCGTTCACTGAACCTGGTAATCTACATCCTCGTGGTGCATTCACTTTTTTTCGACTTTTTTTTTACTTTATTAAAACGTATCGGTTAAGGCACCATGTAGGCATCGGCACAGTTTTAAAAGTATTGCTTTAGCACCGGTATCGGAAAAAAACCCAAACAATACCCATCCCTACTCCTGAAGCACTTTTGAATTTGAGCATATTAGGTCATACTGTTGATTATCATGGTCAGGGGCGCAACTACCCAGTGTCAGAACAACAATTTTGGCGCCCCCCCCAATAAATAAATAAATATATAAGTGTGCCGAACATCATCATGTATGGGCTTTATATAATAAAAGGTTTATTTTAAAGTATATCAGCCATTGTATGCCTACCATAATTATAAATAATTGTATGGTATATATGTACATACATATATATAAATTATGGTCTCAACATTAATGATTGCCCTTGGCAACCAAATTGTGACAAGTGGCAACCTAATCATCACCCCTGGTTGCCCCCGTGGCAACCACATTATTGTAGCCCACTTTTTTCTTGTACTGTATTTTCATTACAATAAATAAATCATCATTGAAGCATTCAAGCATATGCGTTGCAGATGTTTAAATTTGCGTTCAGATTTTCTGTTTACAACGTCCCCCCCCGTCAGACATAGGCTAAATGTTATATTTTCCATCTCTGTCTGCACTATTTTTCCCCCAAAAAGGACACAGTGAATAGGTTGGTCAACAGAACTTCAAACCATACTGGACATTTAGTTTGGTGTGGTCTAACTAATAGAACTCCTACCTGATGTCATCACTGGTCTCATCTCTAACTGATGTCGTCACTGGTCTCATCTCTACCTGATGACATCACTGGTCTCGTCTCTACCTGATGACATCACTGGTCTCGTCTCTACCTGATGACATCACTGGTCTCGTCTCTACCTAATGTCATCACTGCTCTCATCTCTACCTGATGTCATCACTGGTCTCATCTCTACCTGATGTCATCACTGGTCTCATCTCTACCTGATGACATCACTGGTCTCATCTCTACCTGATGTCATCACTGGTCTCATCTCCACGTGATGTCATCACTGGTTTCATCTCTACCTGATGACATCACTGGTCTCGTCTCTACCTGATGACATCACTGGTCTCGTCTACCTGATGTCATCACTGGTCTCATCTCTACCTGATGTAATCACTGGTCTCATCTCTAGTTGATGTCATCACTGCTCTCATCTCTACCTGATGTTATCACTGTTCTCATCTCTAGTTGATGTCATCACTGCTCTCATCTCTACCTGATGTCATCACTGGTCTCATCTCTAGTTGATGTCATCACTGCTCTCATCTCTACCTGATGTCATCACTGGTCTCATCTCTACCTGATGTCATCACTGGTCTCATCTCTACCTGATGTTATCACTGGTCTCATCTCTAGTTGATGCCATCACTGGGCTCATCTCTACCTGATGCCATCACCGACCTCATGTCTGTCTCATTCACTCCTTGCCTGTGTTCTTCTCCACTAAGACATATTGTCAAACAAACATTATGTAATAGATTTTCCATATTATTTTTTCTATATTTATAATATTAAGAAATTAATCTGTTGGTATCAAGTGACTCCCCCTACACTTCCACCTAATGTTAGACCTACCTGTTGCCTTCCCTGTCTTTCCTGATCCACCATCCTCACACCTGAATGAAATGAACTCACTGTTAAATATAGCAGCTGAAATTCAATTCTTAAATCAGCCTAGCGATGGCATCTGATAAGACAACTATTATGCAGTAAGGTTGTGCTGCTGTTGAAATTACATTTCACATTTTGGATTTTAAAAATTACAAATATGGAGAGCCACTTAGCACAGACCTTTAAAGACAGAGATGTGACCCTGTAATTACAGCTTCCATGTCACCCAACAGATGTAACTATAGCCTGTATATGTCTGACAGCTAATGGTAAAACAAAATCTATTAATGATTCCATGGTAAACCAGAGTTATTGCATTAGTTATGTTTTCTAGATTCTTGTCATCTATTGTACATGCTACCTTATATTTTCCAGTTTTCAGCTCAGCAACCTGGGTTTTGCATTCTAAGCTAGGTGTAAACCCCCATTTGGCTGCTACATTCCCAGCAAACGCTAGCTAGTCTGTTTACACCAATATTTGCAAGCCGCCAAGCACAGACGTCCCACTTTAAATCCTATCTGTTGCCTTTCTCCATCCACTTATTTAACTGCTGTTGCATCCATTGACATGCTATCTCCTTTTCCCTCTTTCTTTTTCTATTTTTATTCCCCAACAGCTGTTTTGCTTTATTCATATTTTTCCACAGACGACAACTCACTACTGTACCTGCTCGCTCAGCACTCACAACGCCCCCGCTCGCGATATTACGAATCCTACTATGGCCACGACCCACCCTTTAATAGCCCGGGTCTTGGCGTGACCAAAGTAGGGAGCGCCCCCCCCCTCTACTACAGTATGTCAAAATTCTATGATGGAATCTTATGAGATAGGGCGCCTACTCTAGCCTGTTAGTCCTCTACAATATTATGAAACATTGAGGAAATAAAAGAAATGATTTAGAAACGCACAAAAGCAGCTACATATAAAAATTATATTTTTTTTAGTAATTACAAATATTTTTACCATCACTTTGGCGGCCCTATGCGCCGCATATAGTGCATACCCACTTTTTGCTCCACTGATTATGGTCATTATTTGAACAGTGAAAATAATAATTAACAATGGAAAACAAAGCAATTCTTAACAGTGTATATTGATTGTGAATCAAATGAATGCAAAGAAAGTTACTTTATGAACTTGACTTTAATATTTGTATTTGTTTATTATCAATTTATTTACTTTAAACAAAAAAGAAATGTGTGAATCTAGTCACACATTTCAATCCAGAGTCAATATAGTGTGCAGTAACTCCTAAATAATTTTGATTACTCACTGATGTCCAGTTTACGTTTAATGAGACGTTTAATGAGACAGCGTTTCCACTTTGCAGCAGTTCCAGTTTGGCTGCTTTCTCCTTGTCATATGCGTGAAACTACAGTCCCCCAACGGCAATGTATAAGACTGAGACCTGAGTCTTCTACGATGCTGACAGATCTGCAGTTAGTAGCCACCAATTTTAGCAGAGCTGTAGTCATTTTTTTGGATTTCGTTTCATCCGCAGGTCGGCAAGTAGCACTCTCCAAAGTAACGCTTTGCCTGAGCCTGCAAGCATCAACCTGAGTCACGTTAACTGTACTACTATGCTTAGCTCGTAGGTGGTAGCTCAAGCTTGACATGCTTCTGGGATATTTTAATTCAGCTTTAGACAACGTGCATACGGCTTTCGACTTGTCTGAGCTGTCCGGGAGTTTTGGAAAATAAAAAGTGCCATTCAGAATTGTGTTGCTGCTGTTTTTCTCCATCGTGCCGGCAGCCTGCAGCAGCAGGATGTGTTACGAGGAAGTATGGCAGCTTGGTGATAAGTAAAGGTGCTGCAAAGGATCAAAATAGTAGCCTAGCTACATTCTAGTGATTTTAGAACAGGTGTTGTTAGGCACGACGTGAAGCTGAGTGAAGTGAAAAAAAATTAATAAATGGCAGCATGCGATTAATGTGATTAAAAAAAATTCATCACATTATGATTAACGCGTTAATGGTGACAGTCCTAACACACACACACACACACACACACACACACACACACACACACACACACACACACACACACATATATATAAATATATATATATATATAAAACGGCGTTTAAGTATAACGGCGTTACTGAAGCTCCTCACATCAACACATGCTAACACGACACTTGTTGCTGCTAGAGTGAGCTCCAGCGAAGGAGACGGAGCCACTCTGTTAAAACAAGCAACGCTCGATTTTTCGGGTCAGCAACAGGTGATACTGTATATAGTGTATGTATATATCAGTTAATATAAACATTTTTGATTACGTTATAGAACGTAATAGCGTTATAGAACATAAAAAATAACGTCATAGTTACTTAGCTGAGTAACTAATTACTTTTACAATGTGGTAACTGGGTTACTAACTCAATTACTTTTTGGGAGAAGTAATTTGTAACTGTAACTAATTACATTTTTAAAGTAAGATGACCAACACTGTATATATATATATATATATATATATATATATATATATATATATATATATATATATATATATATATATATATTAGTCATAAAGAAGAAATGTTACATATTGTTAAGAATGATTATTCATTTTTTTGTTCACTGGCAAGCTGTGTACTATAAATATATTCAACTATTAGGGTGAGGCTATTTGCACCCTTGGTACAATTAGCACTGTATGCTATTCGTACCCTGGTGCAATTAGAAGAGCTATTCGTACCCTGGTGCCATTAGAAATGAATGCTATTCGTACCCTGGTGAAATTCGAAATGAATGCTATTCGTACCCCGCCTGTGCACACAGCAATGTGTTCTATTAATATCCCGTCTGATACAAATATCAATGTATGCTATTTGCACCCTTATGCATTTACAGTACCTTGGCATATATTTGCACACAGTTATCTATACTACTCATGTATTACACCTTTTTCTAATATTATCGCCCTGACATTCTTACCCTAACCATAACCAATCCCACTCCTCTTGCCTAAACCTAACCAACCCAACCAGAGCAGGCATATTCATGAGTCTTCCCCTACCACCCTGCAAAAAAGATTTTGCGTTCGTGGGCCCTGACTTGCACAATTGCATACAAATTATTCAATCTAAAATTAAAAAAACAAGATCACCTCACCAGGGAACCAAACTCCAGACTCCCAGACCAAAGCACAGTGTACTAAACACTCACCTAGCAGTTCTTACAGAAGTTGTACAACTGTTTACCAACAGCTACAACTACAACTACAACAGTACAACTATTTGTACTGGGGGTGCAAATAAACACTCCATATATGTATATATATATATATATATATATATATATATATATATATATATATATATATATATATATATATATATATAAGTCATAAAGAAGAAATGTTACATATTGTTAAGAATGATTATTCATTTTTTGTTCACTGGCAAGCTGTGTACTATAAATATATTCAACTATTAAAGGTGAATAAGGTCAACATGGGTAGGTTACTGTTATAGATGATGTCATAGATGATGTCCCTGATGGGGTTACCTGAGCAGGTGAGATTCAGGATGGAGGGAGAGTAAGATGATCTTGCATACTCCCTCAGAGCAGATCCAGGCTCAACCAACAAAGAGTTGATGAACCACATATATCTGCGTGAGGACTCTTTTCTCTCTCCAACAGAAACAGCAGAGCCACAGTCTAACTCTCTGCAGGCAGCATCTGATGTCTTCAGGGTCCAGCCAGATGAACAGTACCTCACTGGTCTCCACTCTCCCAGTTTCACCTCCAGTGTTCCTGCACAGCGACTGGCTCCTCCCACCAACCTAACAGGCTCTGAACAGAAACCAGTGAGTCATCAGAAAAAAGTGAGCAAGTTTCATTAGCACAGAAATGAACCAAATCCAAGCTGCAGCTCCTCTTCTACCTGAGCAGGTGAGTCCAACAGCTTTTCCGGGTGAGCAGTCCAGGAGAGTAGACTCATGGCCTCCACAGTGGAACTCTTTGGTCCTCATTGGAGGGTCCACTTCTCCATAGAGCGCCCCCTGGAGGACTGAAGGAGGCCCACAGCCAAGCTCCCTACAGACCACCTCTGCATCCTGCCAGTCAAAGTCATCTTCACACACTGAGGACCAGCACTGGTTAGTCTTCACCTCCAGTCTGCCTGAGCACAGACTGGTCCCATTCATCAGCCTGACAGAGTATGGAGAGATGATAGAAAATAAAATAGAGAGAGAGAAAAGACACTAAATAAAAAGATGTCATCAAACAACAAATCAGTGATTCAAACTGGACTCAGCATAGTTCCAACAGATGGTTATCATTAAAGTGGAAGTATTATCTCCGGGAACCATCACCTTATCGTGGTGGAGAGGTTTGTGTGTCCCTATGAACCTGAGTAAGTAAGTAAAGTTTATTTATAGAGCGCTTTTCACAGATAAAAATCACAAAGTGCTTCACAAGGTACAACCACATTGAAATACATTGGATGAAGATAAAACATTTAAAAGGTCAAAGATAAATTAAACCCAGTCAACTAAAAGCTTGTTTAAATAACAGTGTCTTGAGTTGCCTTTTAAAAGAATCAACAGAATCAGCCACACGGAGGAGCAAGGGCAAGGCGTTCCAGAGTCTGGGGGCTACAGCCTCGAAGGACAGGTCTCCCCATGTTTTATAGCGAGTCTTTGGGAACATTAAGAGACTTTGGCCTGCTGATCGAAGGGCACGGCTTGGGGAGTATGAACGTAACAAGTCAGCAATGTATTCTGGGGCCTGACCATTTAAAGCTCTAAAAGTTAAAACCAATATTTTAAATTCAATACGAAATTTAATAGGTAACCAATGTAGGGAGGACAAAATGGGATTAATGTGTGTCCTTCTGCCAGATCCTGTTAAAAGCCTTGCCACAGCATTTTGAACCATTTGAAGATGATTTACAGCAGATTTGTTAAGAAACATAAAAAGAAAATTACAATAATCTAAACGTGAAGAGATAAAAGCATGAATAACCATCTCAAGGTCAGAGTCTGTTAAAATTGTCCTCAATTTTGCAATATTTCTTAGATGATAAAAACAATTTCTGACCAGAAGTCTCGAATGGCAGTCCAAAGACATTGAGTGGTCAAACCAGACACCAAGATTTCTGATGCTTGACTGGACAGTGGAGCTCAGAGAACCAAGATGTTGGATGATGGATGGAATTTTGTTGTCTGGGACTACAATCAGGGTTTCAGTCTTTTTCGTGTTTAATTGGAGGCAGTTACTAGCAAGCCACGATTTTACACAGGAAATACAGTCCAATAAATCTGTTAGTTTGTGTAACTCAGAGTCATTGAACGAGCAATACAACGGTATGTCATCCGCATAAAAATGGTATGACACATTGTTAAAGTTGTTCAAAATTTTTCCAAGAGGGGGTAATGTACAGTAAGAATAAAAGTGGACCTAGGACTGAGCCCTGAGGAACACCATTTAAGAATGGAGTGGTTTCAGACAGTATATCATTTACATATACAGAAAAAGTTCTATCACTCAAGTAAGAGGAAAACCATTTTAAAACGGGCCCAACCACACCAAACTCTTTTTCCAATCTATGTAACAGTATTTTGTGGTCCACTGTATCGAAAGCTGCTGATAAATCCAATAAAACCAATACTGAGTATCTTCCCGAGTCAGTAGCCATCTGAACATCATTTAACACTCTGAGGAGAGCAGTCTCCGTCGAGTGCATCTTTCTGAAACCTGATTGATACTTATCCAGGAGTTCATTGTTAGTTAGAAAAGCTGTTAGCTGCTCAGATACTACTTTCTCCAAGACTTTTGAAAGAAAAGGCAGTTTTGATATTATATTAGAATGCTCCGCTGGATCCAATTGGGCTTTTTTAAAATGGGGCATATCACTGCCTGTTTATAATAGTTTGGGACGATCCCAGTGGAAAGTGATATGTTAATACTTTTAACAACAAAAGGAGCAACAAGATCTATCACTTTAAAAAACAAGGATGTTGGTAATATATCCAATGGGCATGAGGATGGTTTCATCGTTTTAAGTAAGACCTTGACATCATCTAATGAGACAGTAGAAAAGTTAGCCCAGGAGCAATTTGGGGTAGCTACCACAATTGGGCTCTCATCAGATGTTTTTACACTAATTTTGATTTCCTTAACCTTATTAACAAAATATTTTAAGAAGTTGTTGCAGTCCTCAGTGGTGAAAACAGGCACCAAAGGAGTAGAGGGTGAAACAATATTCTGAATAATATCTGATACAGCTTTTGGATTTCTCTTATTCTGATTTACAAGATCAAAAAAATACTTAGATCTGGCCTGCTTCATCATTTCGTTTAGCGAGACAATAAGCTCCTTTAAATGCAGTCTGTGCACTTCCAAATTAGTGGATTTCCACAAGCACTCTACCTTGCGGCATATTCTCCTAAAAGAAGCAATCTCCTCATTTAACCAAGGACAAGGATTTTTAGGAGAGGTCGTTTAGTGCTTTACAGGGGCCACTATGTCCAGATAAGACTGGCAATGGCCATTAAAGTGATTAGCAAGGAATTCTGCATCAGTACAATCCTCAATAAATTTGGGTTGAAATAATTCTGAAAATTTTTCAATAACATTTTGATTGATAATACGCCTTTTGGGCACCACTGTAAGAGCATCACTGACCACATTACAAGACACATTAAAGTATACACAGCAATGGTCAGTCACATGAACATCCATAAAATTCAGGCAATTTATGTCTAGGCCAAAGGAGAAAACAAGATCTAAAGTGTGGCCTTTTTTGTGTGTAGGACCAGAAACATGCTGCTTTAAATTAGAAGAGTCTGTTAGTGTTAAAAACTCAGACGCTACATTACAAGAGGGATCGTCAAATTAAAAATGGAAATTAAAATCACCAAGAATTAAAACTTTATCTAATTTAATAATAGTAGATAAAAAATCTGAAAACTCGTCTAGGAACTTTCGTGCAGAACCAGGAGGTCGGTAAATTAAAATACAATAAAAGAAGTCAGTATTTCCAACCTTTGTCATTTGAAGCTCAAATGAGTTGAAAGGCTCCGGATTTGTAAGCCTAGCGCAAAAAAAATTTCTGCGGATGAGTGCGAGGCCGGCTCCGCACCGCTCAACCCGTGGTGTTCCAAACACGGAGCAGTCCGGAGGACACAGTTCATTTAAATGATAATATTCCTGTTCCCGCTGCCACGTCTCAGTGAGGGCCATGAAATCAAGATTTCCGTTTATGAACAAGTCTCCAAGATAAAGTGCCTTGTTTGATATGGAGCGGGCATTCAGTAAAGCGAACCGCATTTGCCGCGCGCAATGGCCGGGAGGTGCGCGCTGATCAGCGGAGCTCCTCGGCATAGCCAGAGCACTATCTATCGTGATTGCTCGCAGGACATGCTCACGCGGAGCGAAGATCCGAGTCAGCCAGGTTGGAAAGATCCGATTGGAGTGACGTAGAGAGGCTGAGGCCGGCGGCGCACAGCTCGACTCCCATGTCCAGTCACTGACTGGAACCAGACAAAGGCACCGCTCAGCTCTGACAGATCTGGACCCACCGAACCATGATGTTTGACCACACTGCTTTCTCTGCCTGGACTGCACACCAGCCCTCGATCCTCTCTTCCTTCTCCTGCCGCAGCGTTTCACTAGCAGCAGGTACTCCGTTGATGATGTGGCGCATTCAAAAAGTGGAGGGAAATAATCCTTATACCTGTCCCAGGTAACACACAAGTCTTTCATTTGCTCCTTGATATGAAATAGCGTGTGCCGATCATATTGAATAACAGCAGAGACACAACATTTAGTTGACTGGCTTAATATGGCATAATATACCACTAGGCAAAGCACTAGTGTCCGAGTTATTGAAGAGGTGGCAGAGGCAAAACGGAATACAGGCGCCATCTTGCCAGTGACATTTAACCCTCCTATAATCTGTAGGAAAAAAATGACATACAGGGCTGTGTTGTCTGGAGCTGTGTGCTCCTGGTAGGGTCTCCCAAGGCAAGGTGGTCTCAGGTGAGGGGCCAGACAAAGAATGGTTCAAAAACCCTATGAGCCAACGAGGAAGAGGTGAAGTTACCCTGCCCGGAGGAAGCCCGGGGCCCCCGTCTGGAGCCAGGCCCAGATGGCGGGCTCGTAAGTGAGCGCCTGGTGGCCGGGTTTGCAGCGGAGCCCAGTCGGGCACAGCCCAAAGAAGCAACGTGGCAACTCCCTCTCCATCCCATGGGCCCACCACCCTGTGGGAGGAACCACTGGGGTCGGGTGCGCTGCTACACGGGTGGCAGCGAAAGTCAGGGGCCTCGACGAACCAGACCCGGGCAGCAGACACTGGCTCTGGGGACGTGGAATGTCACTTCTCTGTGGGGGAAGGAGCCGGAACTGGTGCGGGAAGTGGAGCGCTACCGGTTAGATCTGGGTCTCGGTTCTGGAACCATACTCCTGGATAGGGGTTGGACTCTTCTCCGGAGTTGCCCAGGGTGTGAGGTGCCGGGCGGGTGTAGGGATACTCACAAGCCCCCGGCTGAGCGCCGCTACATTGGAGTTTACCCCGGTGGACAAGAGGGTCGCCTCCCTACGCCTGCGGGTTATGGGGGGGAAAACTCTGACTGTTGTTTGTGCATATGCACCAAACAAGAGTTCGGAGTATTCGGCCTTCTTGGAGACCTTGAGTGGAGTCCTGCATGGGGCTCCAGTTGGGGACTCCATAGTTCTGCTGGGGGACTTCAACGCGCACGTGGGCAATGATGGAGACACCTGGAGAGGCGTGATTGGGAGGAACAGCCTCCCTGATCTAAACCAGAGTGGTTGTTTGTTGTTGGACTTCTGTGCAAGTCATGGATTGTCTATAACGAACACCATGTTTGAACATAGGGATGCTCAGAAGTGTACTTGGTACCAGAGCACTCTAGGCCAAAGGTCAATGATCGATTTTATAATCGTTTCATCTGATCTGAGGCCGTATGTTTTGGACACTCGGGTGAAGAGAGGGGCGGAGCTGTCAACCGATCACCATCTGGTGGTGAGTTGGGTCAGGGGGTGGGGGAAGACTCTGGACAGACCTGGTAAGCGGATAGTGCGGATAAATTGGGAACGTCTGGAGGAGGCCCCTGTCTGACAGACTTTCAACTCACACCTCCGGCGGAGCGTTTCGTGCATCCCTGTGGAGGCTGGGGGCATTGAACCCGAGTGGACAATGTTCAAAGTTTCCATTGCTGAAGCTGCAGCGAAGAGCTGTGGTCTTAGGGTCTTAGGTGCCTCAAGGGGCGGTAACCCACGAACACCGTGGTGGACACCGGTGGTCAGGTAAGCCGTCCGACTGAAGAAGAAGTCTTTCCGGGATATGTTATCCCAGAGGACTCTGGTGGCAGTTGCAGGGTACCGAAGGGCCCGAAGGGCTGCAGCCTCTGCCGTGAAAGAGGCAAAGCAGCGGGTGTGGGAGAAGTTTGGAGAAGACATGGAGAAGGACTTTCGGTCGGCACCAAGGTGCTTCTGGAAAACTGTTCGCCACCTCAGGAGGGGGAAGCGGGGAACCATCCAAGCTGTGTACAGTAAGGATGGGACACTGTTGACCTCAACTGAGGAGGTATTAGGGCGGTGGATGGAGCACTTCGAGGAACTCCTAAATCTGACTAATATGCCCTCTATGTTAGAGGCAGAGCTGGAAGATGATGGGGGATCATTGTCAATTTCCCAGGCGGAAGTCACTGATGTAGTCAAACAACTCCACAGTGGCAAAGCCCCTGGGATTGATGACATCTGTCCACAAATGCTCAAGGCTCTGGGTGTGGAGGGGCTGTCTTGGTTGACACGCCTCTTCAACATTGCGTGGAAGTCTGGGACAGTGCCAAAGGAGTGGCAGACCGGGGTGGTGGTTCCCCTTTTCAAAAAGGGGGACCAGAGGGTGTGTGCCAATTACAGGGGTATCACACTTCTCAGCCTCCCTGGTAAAGTCTACTCCAAGGTGCTGGAAAGGAGGGTTCGGCCGATAGTCGAACCTCAGATTGAAGAGGAACAATGTGGATTCCATCCTGGTCGTGGAACGACGGACCAGATCTTCACTCTCGCAAGGATCCTGGAGGGAGCCTGGGAGTATGCCCATCCGGTCTACGTGTGTTTCGGGGATTTGGAGAAGGCGTATGACCGGGTCCCCCGGGAGATACTGTGGGAGGTACTGCGGGAGTATGGGGTGAGGGGGTCTCTTCTCAGGGCCATCCAGTCTCTGTACGACCAAAGTGAGAGCTGTGTCCGGATGCTCGCAAGTAAGTCGGACTTGTTTCAAGTGAGGGTTGGCCTCCGCCAGGGCTGCGCTTTGTCACCAATCCTGTTTGTAATATTTATGGACAGGATATCAAGGCTTAGTCGGGGTGGGGAGGGGTTGCAGTTCGGTGGGCTGGGGATCTCATCGCTGCTCTTTGCAGATGATGTGGTCCTGATGGCATCATTGGCCTGTGACCTTCAGCACTCAGTGGATCGGTTCGCAGCCGAGTGTGAAGCGGCTGGGATGAGGATCAGCACCTCTAAATCTGAGGCCATGGTTCTCAGCAGGAAACTGATGGAGTGCCTACTTCAGGTAGGGAATGAGTCCTTACCCCAAGTGAAGGCGTACAAATACCTTGGGGTCTTGTTCGCGAGTGAGGGGACAATGGAGCGGGAGATTGGTCGGAGAATCGGCGCAGTGGGTGCGGTATTACATTCAATTTATCGCACCGTTGTGACGAAAAGAGAGCTGAGCCAGATCGTGAGCTTAGAATTATAAGGTTCTATCTCCGTTTAGGGTAGTTCTGAGATATTGAGCATCACAGTTTTTACATCCCAGCTATTTTGTGAGATGGAACCTTTTTATTTTATTAATAACTAACTAAGAAAATATTTTTTACAAGAATAACACCACACAGGCATTAATAAACACCTAATGGATCAGATTATGTCAAAAACTCAATTTCGGCCAAAAAGTGGAGATAGAACCTTATAATTCTAAGCTCACGAGATGGCAAAGCTCTTGATCTACCGGTCAGTTTTCGTTCCTACCCTCACCTATGGTCATGAAGGCTGGGTCATGACCAAAAGAATGAGATCCAGGGTACAAGCGGCCGAAATGGGTTTCCTCAGGGGGGTGGCTGGCGTCTCCCTTAGAGATATGGCGAGAAGCTCAGTCATCTGTGAGGAGCTCGGAGTAGAGCCGCTGCTCCTTCGCGTCGAAAGGAGCCAGTTGAGGTGGTTCGGACATATGGTAAGGATGCCCCCTGGGCGCCTCCCTAGGGAGGTGTTCCAGGCACGTCCAGCTGGGAGGAGGCCTCGGGGAAGACCCAGGACTAGGTGGAGGGATTATATCTCCAACCTGGCCTGGGAACGCCACGGAATCCCCAAGTCGGAGCTGGTTAATGTGGCTCGGGAAAGGGAAGTTTGGGGTCCCCTGCTGGAGCTCCTTCCCCCGTGACCAGATACCGTATAAGCGGGCGAAGATGGATGGATGGATGGATGGATGGAAGTATTATCCTTTTTTCATTTTTTCCTGTCATATCTTTAATGCTATAATTTCAGATTTTCATGTTAAACGTGGCCAAAAGAATTGAAATCTTCTATGATTTGGCTCCAGGTATGAACAACTGTTCTGCCGTACTTAATGCTGCATTGGTTACAGAGAATTAGCCAAACAGCAGACTGGGTCTACCATTAGCGGCCCGCTGACCCACTGCTGCTGGGTCTAACGTTAGCTGTCCGTTGACCCACTGCTGCTGGGTCTAACGTTAGCTGTCCGATGACCCACTGCTGCTGGGTCTAACGTTAGCGGTCTGCTGACCCACTGCCTCTGGGTCTAATTGTCCCTCCTCACTTCCTGCAGCTCTGAGAACATCTCCCGAGGTGCGTCAGGTGGCTCTCCTCCCAGCGAGCTGCAACACAGTTTACAGCCCCACTTATGTGTATTGTTACTAGGACAACTAACAACGATCAGCATTTTGTTGTGTACCAATCAAATGACCACGGAAAACAGTTCAATGACCTTTCTATCCATTTTATTTCTTTGGCATTTCCATTTCATTACAATCTAACCTTAGCCTACTGCTAAATATTAAGTAGCTGTATTTGTCAGTCTCAGGCTCCGGATTGAAACAACAGCAGATATTCGAGAGACTGGCAAACAATGCGCTGACCAATCAGAGCAGACTAGGCTTTTTCTGGAGGGGGGCTTAAAGAGACAAGCGCTCCAACAGAGCTTCTCAGATAGAGGGTGAATACAGATACAGCAGCCATTGGCAGTATGAGAAAAATAAAGTGTTGTTTGAACATTAAAGCATGTAAATATGTTTTCCATTTCTGATCACTTTCAATGTATTTTTAAACAATAACATGACATCATCATCTGCAGATTTCCCTGTTCTGTTTCTTCTGCTCAGGTACTCCACAATCTTTGTTCTCCACACAGACAAGTTCAAATTAGAGCTGCACAATACATTGTTTTTTTATTGTGATGGCAATATCAACTGTTGCAATAAACACATCGCAAAAGGCTGCGATGTGTGAAAGACACTCAGAGTCGTTAGTGGAAAGAAAATATCAGCAGAAAACTGCACTTTAAAATATAACTGTAATTCTTTTTTTAGTGCTGCCTTTTATATTCCATTCAATGTTCAATTTGTTCAGTAAAAGAAAGGTGGGCATGATTTCCTTTTATTATTTTTAAACTCAACAAGCAGTTTGTTGCATTTTAGAAGAATACTGAAAGCAGCAAACTGAGAACACTTTCGTATCTGGTTATTTATCACAAGTAATATCGTTATTGGGATATTTAACGTTATCACATATTTTCCTCATGTTGTGCAGCTCTAGTTCAAGCATATTCAATCTTTCTTATTTTTCTCAGAAGATCTGTGATCCAGAGTAAAAACCTGATTAGAAAATTATCCCTAAAATCTAAAAGGGGTAGGGGCTGGACGACATGACCTAACATCCAAATCACAATTATTGAACATTTTACCTCGAATATGATTAATGAACAATTATTTTTTTATTTATTTTTTGTTCACTGGCAAGCTTTGAACTTTAACTATATTCAATTATTAAAGGTGAAAAAGGTCAACAAGGGTATATTACTGTCATAGATGATGTCATAGATGATGACACTGATGGGCTTACCTGAGCAGGTGAGAGTCAGGATGGAGGAAGAGTAATTTGATCCTGCACAATCCCTCAGAGCAGATCCAGACGCAACACAGGAAGATGTGATCTCCCACACAGATCTGTCTGAGGACTCTTTTCTCTCTCCTACAGAAACAGCAGAGCCACAGTCTAACTCTCTGCAGAAAGCATTTGATGTCTTCAGGTTCCAGCCAGAGTCTTTGTACCTCAATGGTCTCCATTCTCCCTTATGTTTCAACTCCAGTGTGCCTCCACAGCGGCTGGCTCCTCCCATCAACCTGACAGGCTCTGAACAGAAACCAGTGAGTTATCAGAAAAAGAACAAATTGAGTTTCATTAGAACAGAAATTAACCAAATCAAAACTGCAGCTCCTCTTCTACCTGAGCAGGTGAGTCCAACAGCTTTTCCAGGTGAGCAGGCGTTTCTATCTAAGCCTGAGCTTCTACAGTGCAGGAGAGCAGACTCATGGCCTCCACACTGGAACTCTTTGGTCCTCATTGGAGCGTCCACTTCTCCATAGAACGCCCCCTGGAGGACTGAAGGAGGACCACAGGCAAGCTCCCTACAGACCACCTCTGCATCCTGCTGGTCAAAGTCAGCTTCACACACTGAGGACCAGCGCTGGGTAGACTGGTTAGTCTTCACCTCCAGTCTGCCTGAGCACAGACTGGTCCCATTCACCAGCCTGACAAATTCTGGATAGATGAAAGAAGATAACATAGATAGAGAGAGAAAAGACACTAAATAAAAAGATGTCATCAAACAATAACTCAGTGATTCAAACTGGACTCGGCATAGTTCCAGCAGAAGTTTATCATGAAAGTGGAAGTATTATACTGTATTATTATATCTTTAACATTATAATGTCGAATTGTCATGTTAAACGTGGCCAAAACATTTCAAATAATGAGGTAAATGTATTTTAAAGAAATCCCTGTGAGCTAAAACGTTAAGATTTCTGTTGTAAACACTATGATTGGTCATCTGCTCAAGGTAGGAACAACTGAAAGTATTTTTTTTAAGCTAGTGGTGTTAATATTTTCCCATGTAGTTGCATGCTAATGGCAGTAAAAGATGTAACCATGGCTGCTAGTGTGGTTAAATTCTCCCCAATTCCGGCGCACATTACTCCTGAAACATTTTTGGTAATGTAGTATTTGGATAAAAAGCCTTTATCTACGTGTCCACTGCTAACTATAGTAGCTGCATGCTAATGCCAGAAAGCTGTAATCTTGGCGGCCAATCATTTCTCCCCAATAGAGGGTCATGCTGCATCGGTTACAGAGAATTAGCTGAACAGTGGGCTGGGTCTACCATTATCGGCCCGCTGACCCACTGCTGCTGGGTCTAATGTTAGCGGAAGGCTGACCCACTGTCGCTGGGTCTAACGTTAGCGGTCAGCTGACCCACTGCTGTTGGGTCTAACGTTAGCAGTCCGCTGACCCACTGCCCACTGTCCCTCCTCACTCCCTGCAACTCCGAGAACCTCTCCCGAGCTGCGTCTGGTGGCTCTTCTCCCATCAAGCTGCGACAGTTTACAGCCCCACTGACGTGTATTGTTACTAGGATAACTAACAACAAACGGTATTTTATTGTGTACCAATCAAATGACCATGGCAAACAGTCCAATTACCTTTCTATCCAGCGTCTGAAGCAACGAAAAAGGCCTCCTTCAGCGTGTTTGTAGAAAGTACCGGGAAGAACTACACAGGGGTTTGAAGATGATGTAGTCGCGAATCGTATGAAAGGCCGAAGGGCCGCGTAGGGAGGATGGTCGGGGTGGTGGACGGGTTGAACACAGAACTTTCACCCAGGAGACCAGGGATCGTTTGCCACGTGTAATGTTTCGTGAATCCCCATTTTCCTAAACCCAATGCAGTTTTTTTCCCCTGAACCCTACCATCCTGTTCTTCCACGCCGCCCCAGAGCCGGTCGCGGCGAGGGGCTGCTAGCAATGAGGAGAGGCAGGGGATCCTCCCACACCGTGCAGCCGTGCAGCGGAGGAAATGGGCTTTTCCTCTGCTGCTCTCTGCTGCCTCTCCCCGTGAAATGTGGCCCGAAAATGCATCCCGTGCAACGGGGAAGGACATCCGCTGGTCTGCCCTGCCTCTCCCCGGGAAATGCACCCTGTGCAACGGGGAAAGACATACGCTGCTCTCCCCATGTGCAGTGGACGCTAAAGGAGACTTTTAGTGTAAATAAGAACGACAAAAGGCAGCTGACCAAACGTCCGTATTTTACCAGATGGGAATGAGAATCTGTTGGCTCCGTTGCAGTCAGTCTCAGGCCCCGGAGTGAAACAACCGCAGAGATTCTAGAGACTCGCAAACAATGCACTGACCAATCAGAGCAGACTGGGCTTTTTCAGGAAGGGGGCTTAAAGAGACAAGCGCTCCAACAGAGCTTCTTAGACAGAGGGTGAATACAGGTGCAGCAGCCATTGGCAGTATGAGAAAAATAAAGTGTTGTTTGAACATAAAAAAATTTAAAAATGTTTTCCATTTTTGAACACTTTCAATGTATTTTCAAACACTAACATGACATCATCATCTGCAGATTTCCCTGTTCTGTTCCTTCTGCTCAGGTACAATCTTTGTTCTCCACACAGACAATTTCAAATTAGAGCTGCACAATACATTGTATTTTATTGTGATGGCAATATCAACTGTTGCAATAAACACATCGCAAAAGGCTGCGTGTGGAAGACACTCAGGGCCCTATTCTAACGATCTGAAATGCAAGTATCAAACGCGAAATGCAAGTAGCTTTGTGGGCAGATATCGGGCGCTGTTGCTATTATACTGGCGAGATAAATGAGTCTTGTGCCTGACGCAAATCTAAAATGGGTTGGTCTGAAGTAGCTAGGTGTGGTTTGGGCGTAACGTGCAATAAATCAATCAGAGCGTCATCTCACATTCCCTTTAAGAGCAGGCCTGCTTGTTCCATGGCGGATTGCTATTATGAGGGTGGATTTGCCTGGCGCACGCCATTGGGAGCTGTCCGGGATTCGGCAAAGTAATAAATGCCCATCTTGACCGGGGGGCGATGTTGCTGCTGCCTCAAGGGCGCATCTCCTCAAGTCTGGAGAGGATTGCTGCAGCCATGGAGCGTGGGCCTCCAAACACCTGCTCCTGTTGTGCCCTTTCCTCCTCCCCCAACTCCATCTCAGTCTACCCGCTCCACCAGGAGCACATCGTGCATTGCCACTCCTGGACCCTCAAGTGTCCAATCCCACCGTAGTTCAACATCACGGAAATGTTGTGTAAAACACAACAAGCCACAAAGAATGCTGCGACTTTTTGAGAACTGTACTGTAAAGTGCCTCCTGATCTATCCAAACATCTGAAGTGCATTTTCAGTAATAAATTGTTTTCTGAAACTGAAAAATAGCACTAGGGAACATTTGTGCCTGAATACACCTCCTCTTTTCGCTGAACTGCCCCCGGGAGTGCAAATTCATCTCTAATTTACTGACGTGCATTTGTGGAATGAGAAGTCCGCTGTGCGTCTGTAGCAAAATAGGAATGATATCTGCGTTGGTATACAAAGTAAATTGCGCTGGGTGCAAGAGAGGGCCCTCAGAGTCTTTTTGTGTTAGTTGAAAGAAAATCAGCAGAAAACTGCACTTTAAAATGTAACTGTCATTCTTTTTTTAGTGCTTCCTTTTATATTCAATTCAATGTTCAATTTGTTCAATAACAGAAAGGTGGACTATTATGGAAAGATTATTTCCTTTCATTGGTTTTAAACTCAACAAGCAGTTTGTTGTATTTTAGAAGAATACTGAAAGCAGCAGAACTGACAATATCTGTTTATTTATCACAAGTTATATCATTATCGGGATATTTAACATTATCGCATATTTTCCTCATGTCATGCAGCTCTAGTTCAAACGTTTTCAATCTTTCTCATTTTTCTCAAAAGGTCTGTGATCCAGAGTAAAAACCTTATTAGAAAATTATCCCTAAAATCTAAAAGAGGTAGTGGCTGGACGACATGACCTAAAATCCAAATCACGATAAACGAACAATTTACCTTGAGTACGATTAATGAATGATTATTAGGCCCCGAGCACGAGTGCAAGGCCCTTACGGTGCCTTATATAAAAGGCCCTGACGGTGCCTTGCACTGAAAGTACAAAGGTATGGAAAGCCTTAACTTGGACATAGTTGCTCCAGTCTTCACCAGATTTACTACACATATTGCTATAATCATTGCGGACATATTTCCTATTTACTTTTATTATTTTATTTTATATATGGTTTCACCATTGCGATATTTTAGAGAGACATACATTTTTAAGCTTTGAAAATTGTAAACACTTCAAATATGCCTGTTTGATATATAAAGTGTTACACAATCCTGCCCCCCCCCTCCGCTGCATGGTTTCATCCAGAGACTTGAAAGCGGAGGAAGTACACAGGCCTCTGTAAAAGGGGACTGTATAATACCATTTAGACACACCACTTTTGGACAAAACATATTGTCAATAATAGGAGGAAAATTATGGAATAGCTTGCCCCTCCCAATAAGAGAGTGTCCCACATTCAACACTTTTAAAACTCATTTAAAACAGTGGCTCCTGGAAAACCAGAGATGCACTCACTTTTAACAGTCACTCATGTCATAACTCATACTAGCATGCAGAATAGAGGTGGATGAATAATGTATTTGTCACAATGTATTTTTGTTTTGTTTGTTTGTTTTGTCAATGCATATGTCACCATTATGTGTACCTTTTAATGTATAGTGAATGAGTGCTGTATGTACGGTGGCCGACTGCAATTCAGAAAACACATACAAATAGACAAAAAACAAGCAAATTAAAGTGATGGTTCGGAGTAATTTCACCCTAGGGTCCTTTGCATCATGACCTCAAGCCATGCTTAGAGCCATCTACAAATTACAACACCGAAAAGAGATCCAACAAAAATATTTATTAATTTAACTTATTTTTTAAAGTAAGTGCTGTAGAATAACTAGCAGGAGACAAGTTATAATTGAGGTAAGTTTGGAGACATTACCTTATTTAATCATTAAATTAATAAATATTTTTGTTGCATCTCTTTTCGGTGTTGTAATTTGTAGACGGCCCTAAGCACTCTTACTGCCCGGTAGTAACAGCAGCAGCAGCAGCAGCAGCAGCAGAGAGCAGAAGCCAACAGGCAAGTGTTATTTACATACACTTCTGGTGTACTTACAAACTTTACAATCCATAGTTTTATGAGTGCATAACCTATTTGTACTACTGTAGACGTTTGGTATCATTTCGGGCATTATTAGTGGGGTAATGTTAAAGGTCCCATGGCATGAAAATTTCACTTTATGAGGTTTTTTAACATTAATATGCGTTCCCCCAGCCTGCCTATGGTCCCCCAGTGGCTAGAAATGGTGATAGGTGTAAACCGAGCCCTGGGTATCCTGCTCTGCCTTTGAGAAAATGAAAGCTCAGATGGGCCCTTTTGGAATCTGCTTGTTATGAGGTCATAACAAGCAAGGTTACCTCCCCTTTCTCTGCTTTGCCTGCCCAGAGAATTTGGCCAACCCATGAGAGAGAGACATCATGGCTTTCAAACGAGAAAAGTGGCAGTTGGTCAAGGCCACACCCCCACCCTCCACCTTGTCCCCCCTCTCTCCTCCTCAATAGCTTAAGACACAGAAATGGCACATCCTAAGGAAAGCTCATTGTGGGACTGGCTCTAGTGGCTGTAGTTCTGCACCAAAGCTGAATTTCGGGAAAGAGACTTCAGATACAGTATTAGGGGACCACTAAGGTCTATATAAAAGCATCCAAAGAGCACCATGTCATGGGACCTTTAAGAGACACTTCGGATCCATTAGCCCCTGCGCTAAGCTATTCAGCTGATAACGCTTACTCTCCCAATGTTCGACCCAGGTGAAAAAAGCTTCTGGGGGGGTGTTTGGCTCAAGGTCATGGTGCAAAGGACCCTAGGGTGAAATTACTCCAAACCATCACTTTAAGAAAACATCTTCATTAATTTGACAACACATGTGCATCATTCAGCAAACGGACTGCAAATACACACAACACAACCAAATACATAAATGCAATGCAAATAAAAAACGATGCAAAAAGAAAAGCACACAAACCCCTAAAAAAGAAGCGATGCAAAAAGAAAAATAACTTCATTAGTTTGACAACACATGCGCAACATTCAGCAAACGTGCTGCAAATACACACAACACAACCAAATACACAATCTTGCTGCAAATAAAAACAATGCAAAAAGAAAAGCACACAAACCCCAAAAACAAATGCAACAAAAAACACTGCATCCAGATTACACAACGGAAGTTCTCCAGGCCTCTAGAGGGAGCAGCTAAGAGGAACAGCTGGATTTTTGATCCCACAAGGAGGGGGAGAGAGAGATGGAGAGAGAGAGAGAGAGAGAGAGAGAGAGAGAGAGAGAGAGAGACGTTTAATCTCAGAATGGTGTGCAACAGTGAGATCATAGACTGTAAATATTAAGTCTATGTTTGAGATGTTTTCTCTCGTTTGGTGGGTGTGTCTCGGCTCAGGTCATAGTGATACTCAATCAGCAGAGACGTCTGTAAACTTGTGGTAATAAAACATTTAAAACTGCATCAGTGTTTAACGTTGATGTTTGTATAAGCCATATTACATGAGAGGGTTTCATTTCCAGGTCTGAAGGCGCATCACTGAAGTGTTGGCCTCCTCATGTGTAATATTTTGATTATACAACAAAATAAGTGACCAATCTGTATTCATATTGTGGAGCAATTCGCTCTTGAAATACAAAAAAACAGACACAATTTATAGTCCCTCCCTGTTTAGTAAACCAATCAATTTACCGTGGGATTTATCAAACTCATTAAATCCTGCCTGCACACATAAACACAAAACTGCTTTGCTCGCTCCATCGTGTTGTAAGTAAGACATCTGCTGAAAAAGTTATTGTAATCATTAACATGATTGCCGTACTGTTTAGTTCAAAAACATCCAAAACACCAAAGGAAGAAGAGCGGACCAGAAGCAAGCTTTTATTTTAAAAAGTCGAAGCTTGGGCACGGCACCAGCCGGGAGAGAATGAGATGGGAGCATAGACTGTATATAACTAATATATTATATTATGTTATTAATATAAATAATAATATGAATTTAATATACAGTCTATGGACAGGAGGTCATGAGACAGGAGTTCTCTTTTTATTATGCAGCCATACCCGAATCTAATAAAAAGGCAGAGTGCTCTCTCTCCGTGGGGTTGAAAATCCAGCTGTTCCACTTAGCTGCTCCCTCTAGAGGCCTGCAACTTCCGTTGTGTAATCTGGATGCAGTTTTTTTTTGTTGCATTTGTTTTCGGGGTTTGTGTGCTTTTCTTTTTGCATTGTTTTTTACTCGCAGCGCGTTTGTGTATTTGGTTGTATTGTGTGTATTAGCATCGCGTTTATGTTTTTGGTTGTGTTGTGTGTATTTGCATTGTGTTTGCTGAATGCTGCACATGTGTTGTCAAATTAATGAAGTTGTTTTTCTTTTTGCATCACTTCTTTTTTAGGGGTTTGTGTGCTTTTCTTTTTGCATCGTTTTTTATTTTCATCGCGTTTATGTATTTGGTTGTGTTGCGTGTTTGCTGAATGCTGCACATGTGTTGTCAAATTAATGAAGATGTTTTCTTAATTTGCTTGCATTTTGTCTATTTGCATGTGTTTTCTGAAGTTGCAGGGCGTTTGCCCCTGTCGGCCACCATATGTATGACATATCTTGGCAACACTTGATCCGATTCCCCCGAAACTTGACAAAGTTGTTCATCATGGCCGATTCAGCATCTCTGCCAAATGTGGCGGCAATAAGCCATTAGATGGCGCTGTTTTCATTTTTTTTTTATAATTAGCAAAATATCGATATATGAGAAACCTACTTTGTCTAACTGCTCCTGTGGCGTGAGTCCGATTGGCACCAAAACGTGCACATAGACTCGGAGGACCCTCATGACAAAAAGTCATCAAAAGAATATTGGCAGCTAAAACAATGCGCAAGTTATGGAGGACCAACTTCCTTTAGGTTCCTGTCAAAACAGGAACGGTTGTATCTTGGCAACGGTTCCTCCGATTGGCACAAAACTTAACACAGTTGTTCCTCATCGGCCACCGAGGCTCTGTGCAATCAGCCTTTAGATGGCACTATTTTGACTTTTTTTAATTAATTAGAAAATTCAATATATGCGAAACCTACTTTTTGTAACCTCCTAGAGCGTGAGTCCCATCTTCACCAAAATTTGCATGTATAAACATCTGGGAGCTTTGCGATACTGTACAGCGATTTGGCCAATAACTGTAAGCGGGCTCTATAGCGCAACCTAACGTGTGGAAGGCCAAAACTTAGACATAGTTGCTCTGATCTTCACCAGATTTAAAGGGGTGATAGAATGATTATATAGGGTATTTCACACTGTTCCTTAAGGTCTCCTAATAGGGTGTGTAACATTGCTTGGGCTGAAAATGGCCTGGTTGATATTTTATTGGCCCTTATGCATCCCTGTGTTTTGGCCCTATTTCTAACAAGAGCTTTTCTTCCAAATATGGTATGCTCATAAATATTTAGATTTAGATTGGTTGAGCAAATCCCCATACACACACATTGGAGATGAGACAGTAGGTCTCATATTTCAGACACTGCAATGTTTCATTACCAAATTTACTTTTTTAAGCGAGAAATCAACTATATAAAGCTCAAATATGGGCCGTTTTATGAAAAATTGTTGGCTAATTGCAAATTTGGTAAGACGTGTCGTACTTTAGGACTTTAGACCATACAGTCTGACGAGAAAGCGGCAGCCTGTTGGGCTCCATACCCAGGGCAAAGTCACCCTTTGTGGATTACTGTACTACCGGGGCTCCGCGGCTGGCTGCCGGCATAACTATAATATATTTCCAGTTTGAATTTTGTCACGGCACTTATATCACAGCTACCCCAAGGTCTTACAAAGCTAACAGTTGTGTCCGATTTCAATTTAAGATTTTTTTGTGAACGTGAGGGGTCTTGTTAGGAGGAGCAGCTAGCTAGCTATGTGTCCCATTCAATACAATGGGAAAAGATTGCGGATAGCTAGCTACACTTTCGGCATAACTATAGTATATTTACAGTTTGAATTTTGTCACACCACTTATATTACAGGTTCCCCAAGGTCTTATAAAGCTAACATTGTGTCCGATTTCAATTCAATGCACTTTTGTGAGTATGAGAGGTTTCGTTAGTTGCTACCCAGCCAGCAATGACATGTGGGGCCCAGATGAGGGCTTCATGGGCGGCAAATGTGGCCCCCATTATGGGCTTGCACCCGGGATCCACATTGGGGCAAGTCGTGGGACCTGTAAGGGTACTGCATGGGTCTTAATTGGGCACTTCATGTCAGACCCATTTGGGACCCACCTGCCCAAATTGGTCTAAAGTGGGCTTGCACCCGGGATCCAACCATGGTTACCCAGATGGGCTTTAAATGGGCTCTGTAAGGGTCTTATGTAGGTCCTAACTGGGTAATTCATGACAGACCCATTTGGGCCCCACCTGCCTAAAGGGCGTTTAAAATGGGCTTGCACCCGGGATCCACATGGGGGCCAGCCGTGGATGCCCAGATGGGTTTTAAGTGGGACCTGTAAGGGTCTTATGTGGGTCCTAACTGGGTAATTCATGTCAGACCCATTTGAGCCCCACCTGCATAAAGGGGTTTAAAGTGGGTTTTCACCCAGGATCCAGCCGTGGATGCCCAGATGGGCTTTAAAAGGGACCTATAAGGGTGTTATGTGGGATCTTAACCGGGCAATTCATGTCACACCCATTTGGGCCCCACCTGCCTAAAGGGCGTTTAAAATGGGCTTGCAGCCGGGATCCACACGGGGGCCAGCCGTGGATGCCCAGATGGGTTTTAAGTGGGACCTGTAAGGGTCTTATGTGGGTCTTAACTGGGTAATTCATGTCACACCCATTTGGGCCCCACCTGCCTAAAGGGCGTTTAAAATGGGCTTGCACCCGGGATCCACACGGGGGCCAGCCGTGGATGCCCGGATGGGTTTTAATTGGGACCTGTAAGGGTCTTATGTGGGTCTTAACTGGGTAATTCATGTCAGACCCATTTGGGCCACACCTGACTAAAGTGGTTTAAAGTGGGCTTGCACAAGGATTTAACCGTGAATGCCCCTATGGGCTTAAAGTGGGCTCTGTAAGGATCTTATGTTGGTCCTAACTGGGCAATTCATGCAAGGCCTATCTAAGCCCAACCATGCCAAATGGTTTAAGGAAGCAATCTAAGAAAAATGAAGAATGAATATAAGTCAAGATAAATAAAAGACACTTGACACTTTGAACTGCAAGAATTGTTTAATTGAACAACAAAAAATGATCTTTAAAAAAACAATTTAAATGTCACAACATACCGGTAAACAAATCAAAAATATATTTTTCAAAAAATCTCTGAAAAATAAACATCTCTCCAAAAAGAATACATTAATACAAAATTGTTACATCGAACAACAAACAATCTTTAAAAAAACAATTTAAATGTCACAACATACAGGTAAATAAATCAAAAATATGTTTTTTTTTAAATCTGAAGAAAAAAAAACACCTCTCCAAAAAAATACATTAATACAAAAATACACTCATGGCGTCTGCGTGGTGGACGCTCCTTTTTCTCTTTGGGCTCTTGCAGCCCTCTCCCCTCCACGCTCACGTGCGCCGGTAAACCACTTCAACAGCGCCATTTCCACTTCTTTGCGGTTCACATTTTGAGTCATTGCATTACTCTTCAGTGCACCTAAAAACAAAGGAGCGTAAGTCAATTTAGCAAGGTTCTTTTTTGCTCCAACAAGTGCATGTTCTGCTCTTTCAATGGGTTGTCTCAGTCCGTTTTTTTAGCGCTAACAGTCACGGAGATATTCAAGCAGTTTAGCACTGTGATGGCCACAGCCGTGGCCACACAGCCATCTTAAAGGCGGTAACCTCATACACTCACATTTATCTTAGTTCATGCAGTTTTCCTTAAGATTGGTTTCTATATCTTTTCAGACACATTATAATTGTTTGTTGTAAACATTTATTTAGTTTTAAATAACTTACAGGGCACTGGATTTGGTTTACATATATACTTTATTAGTTTTGGATTGGTTTTCTAATATAACTGTTTTCTTTGAGCTTACCAGTGTTGCGGATTCCACACCCTGGAGTGAGGCATGCAGGCTGCAGGGACAAAGGGGTTGGCGTCTGGAACTACAGCAGCTTTATAGGGGTGGTGGCTAAATTGGACTCTACCACTACTTGTTATGTCAGGGGGGAGTTAGCTTTATTTGTCCTCAAGATATTTGAGTTTTGATTTGTATTGTCTTTAGTACATTTATTCAGTTAATGTTAATTAAGATTACATTTCTTTTGGAGTAAGTGTTTAGTTGTTTTCTTTTGTTATTTGTAATTTACATATTAGTTTTATTGTTAGTCTCCCCCTGGGTGTCAAACCTGGTCTGATCACCCAGTATATAAGTCCCCTTTGTTTCTTGTATAAGAAGTCAGTTGTATTTTTGAGTTTGTTATGTTCAGAGCTTAAGTTCAGTTTGTTTATTTGACCACTTTTAAGGGCCCAAACTTTATCTTTATTTGTTGTCTGAATTTTTGGTGGGTAAAATAAAAAACTAGTGGTGGGCAGATCGAGGCTTCGTGAAACAGTTGAAGCAAATGTGTCATATTGTGTCGAGGCTTCGAAACAATCTGACACCCGTCTCAACGATGACACCTAGTGGTCACTTGCAGGTGTTGATCTGAAACAACCTTGATAACGAGCCATTAAAAAAATAAAAAATGTATTATTGTTTTGTATTATTTTTCTAATATGTGAAGCTTGTAAGGCTTGCAGACTCCTCACTGTGCATAATGCTATTTTGGTCATAAAAAATGAATATTAATAAAAGAAATCAAGCCACAATGTCTCACTTTTTTATAGATTTTCATTCAAAAAATATTTATTTCTCTGCTGTGGAAGGACTTAGCCTACTTCGTGTTTTACAGATAATTTCTCCAGCCTTTGAAAAGATCCTCTCACAAGGGACACTTGTTGCTGGCATGCAAAGATATTTTTTAGCAAGGACATACAAATGAGGAAAGATTACTGCTCTCTCTTTCCAGTAAGTTAGGGGATCATGAGTTCTGGGCAAAAACGCATAGTTGTGGTATTTTTTCACTTCCACTGTGGCTTCGGCTGTAGCATTATGTATAATCTGGGTTTTATGGATACGATCATTAAAACGTTCCCATAAACTGTCCTGTCCTGTCCTATCTATCTATCTATCTATCTATCTATCTATCTATCTATCTATTAATGTGTCACTGTATGTAGGTCTATACTCTGTCTGTCTCAATCTATCAGTCAATGTGTAAATTTAAATGTAAGCCTAAATATAACTAAACAACTCGCACTATGAATGTCACTATATCTCCAAATATCCGCTATCTCAAAATCAAACTCCTCTCACAAAAACCCACGAGGTCAAGGTGCGTTGACTTCACTTTTATACTGATGTGCAATGTGTGTTCCCGACCCTGTCAATCAAACGCTGATTTGGCGGACCATGCCACCTGTTGAAACACTAGTGAAACACTCCGGTGTTTCATTTAGCCGTAGTCACGTGACATCAGTGTTTTGAATCGCGCTTCGGATCAGTGTTTCGAAACATCTGCGCTTCGGGATCTCGGCAAAGCTTCGGAACATCAGTTTCACTTCAGCCATCCCTATAAAAAACCCTTTTTTGAAATCTCCTTGCAACTCCTCATGCCTAACTGCTTGGTCCCTGACAAGCACCATGGATTTTGTTTTCTAGTTAGTGCTCACCTTTCTTTGAAAAGAAGTCAGTTACCAATTGTTTCCCCTCATCCCTCATTCTGTTTTCTCTCCTCCTCCTGTCTTTCCTTTCTTTTTGGTAGCATGATTTGGCTTTCTTTGAGAAAAGACATTTCTACAGCAGAAGTTTGCGCTCCACCAGACGCTCAACTGAACTGGCTAACGTAATGCATGCAGGTGGACTAAACCATTTGGCACATTAGCAAAGGCGGGGGGGGTGAGACATTTTTGTATACAAAATAGTCAGTCAATCAACCGAGTTATTCTGCCAATACACTAACTTTACACTTCATCTGATATGCATTATAAAATATTATTAGGAATTAAAAATATCCAGGTAAAATAAATTATATTCCAAACTTTTCAAGGGCCCTCTCTCCCCTTGGGCCCTGGTAATCAGTATTTGGTTTTACCCCCGGTCCGATGCCCCTGGTGTCTGTGCTGCTGCTCGTCTTTATCCAGAGAGAGCGAACACTAAGCGACGCACAGGTCTGCTTCAGAGCTCCGTCTATCGTGATATATTAATTATTGTCCAACCTCTCCCTCTGTTTTTCCTTTTGGTTAGATTCTACATCAGATTAAACATCACAAACCAAAAATACAGACCACTGTACAATCTGCAGTGTTATTTTTCTGGCAAAATAATATTTCAACTTACCTCAATTTGTGAATGTCTGATAGAAGTTCTCCTTGAAGTCACAGCTAGCAGCAGTGCTTTCCGAATGGACTGCTAACGTTTTGAGCGCAAAACAAGGCCTTTGCATACAGGCCCCTTATAGATGTCCTAAGAACTGCCTGACCAAATAACAATTAAATACAGTAAAATTCGTAAATTGAGAGAATTAACTACTGAGTACTTTAAAGCTGTACTCAAGTACAAGCGCTGTTACATTGCTAAAATATTACTCTGTTACAAGTAAAAGTACTGGTGTTAGAGAAATACTCAAGTTAAAGTACAATTTGTAAAAAACAAAACAAAAAAAAAAACACTCAGAGTATTAGTTACTTTTAACCACCGTCACTTCTCCAGACTAGGGCTGGATGTGTGTTTTCCTTTACCAAAAGTTAAAATGCCAACAATCTATTAATCATTAATAATTGATTAGATACAAAACAAGTGTTTTTCCCTCATTTTTTTCTCAAACAGATCTACTGTACCTTTTACAGCCAACACATCAGTCATTGTTGGTGTATGAGCTACACCTTGATAGAAACACATGCTACTCCTTTGTCCAAGGACATCTTACAACAGAGAAGTGGAAGACAGATTGATGATGAGGCCTCCTGCAAGTCCTTTTCTAACAAATATTGAATTACAATTTCCTAAGAGGTAATAAATGCATCATATTTATGTCCATAAAGGGACTAGCTGTCTGTGAGCTATTTGGCGTCATCTTCAAAAATGAAGTACCGTAAAACTTTGAATAGGATCCCGGAGTTTTATTTGATCAAATAGACCATTGGGACAGGCATCTATGGGATGTGGATAACCGTATGGGGTTATTTGTAGGGATGCTTGACATTGATTTTGTACCAATATCCGATATACCAATATTGTCCAATGCTTAATTTCCGATACCGATATTAGCCAATACAGATACCGAAACATATGATCGTTTATAGAATTACTGCCCACTGTTCCATGACTCCCTTGAAACTGGGGATTTGAATGGTTTGAAGGACTAGCCAGCAACCGGTAGGCTAACTGGGGTGCGGTGCTTACTACCCCTTCGAGAGAAGATGCCAACTGAACATTTCTTTGACTGAGGTAAACTGAAAACAAATAGCCACACAAGAACAAAAATTCAACTCATTCCACTCATTGGGGCTTAGATCTGCCCTGCTCAAGAATTTATTTACTCTACAAACCCTGTGTGTATGCTGTTTGGCCAACAACCTACACCCAAATTTTGTCTTCATTCGCATTGAGAGGAAACAAGCTTTCCAATAAGGTATAAAATGACATACTTTAGTCATTTTAAACCATTTCAAAAACCAATACCGATATTTACCGATATTGAATTTTAAAGCCAATATCGGCCGATAATATTGAGCATAGTTATGTATTTGTCTAAATATGTGTTTCCAAGTTGGAGATATTTCTTATCACTTATATGCAGATGACATCCAGCTGTATGTCTCTTTTGAGCCAGAACACACTGACAAAGTGTTAAAATTGCTTAGATGTTTCAATTTGATTAAGGATTGGCTCGCAAACAACTTTCTACAGCCCAATGAAAATAAGACCAAAGTCATTATTGTTGCTCCGGACCCTATAGTTTCAAAGATTAGTCAGCTGCTGGGCTCCTTGTCCTCAGCTGTTCAGTCCAAACTGAAAAATCTTGGTGTAATATTTGATAATAACATGTACTTGGATCAACATATTAAATCTTTGACCCGCACATGTTTCTTTCAATTAAGAAACATTGCCAAAATTAGAGGAACTGTTTCACATTCTGAGCTTGAGATGATTATTCATGCTTTTATTTCATCTCGGCTTGACTACTGCAACTCTATTTTCACCTGTCTCAGCAAATCGTCACAGGACCGTTTACAACAAGTCCAGAATTCTGCTGCAAGGCTGCTAACCAGGTCTAGCAGGATGTCACACATTACTCCAGTTTTATACTCATTACATTGGCTTCCGATTAACTACAGGATCAAATTTAAAGTTTTGGTTCTGACTTATAAAGCTTTGCATGGTCAGGCTCCGGCGTATATCTCGGAGCTGCTCCATTCATACACCACAAATAGGCCCCTCAGGTCTTCTAACCAGGGATTACTGGTTGTCCCACGCACCCGTTTAAAGACTAGAGGTGACCGTTCCTTTGAAGCGGTGGCGCCAAACCTGTGGAATGCGCTTCCCTATTGCATTACGTTCTGCAGTCTCTGTTGAAGCTTTTAAAAAGCAGCTGAAGACGCACTTGTTTAAATTTGCTTTTGATTCATTTATGTAAAATGTTGCCTTTTAATGACTGTTTTTATTCTTTTATCTTTATTGTTGTATAATTCACTATGTTTTGTACAAATTTTTATCTTGTGAAGCACTTTGTGATTCTGTCTGTGAAAGGTGCTATATCAAATAAACTTATTAAACTTATTATTTCTGCCCCAAGGTACAGGCGTCTGGGACTAGGCTAATATTTGAAGCGTTACGGTAGGCCTGCAACCTTTCTGAGAGTCCACTAATCTGCATAATTCAACACAGCGTAAACTTCTACCTATTTTGATGTTTTTTACATTTTTGGGAAGTTACATTTTTCATTTTCTGCACGGCTAACAAAAATGACTGATGGATTGTTTTAGCGAAAGATCTACATTCATGCAATGTTTGTTCTTTGGTGACTAGCGTGACTTGAAATGTATTGAGTTACAATTTCTAAATCTCAACATGCTTGATTAGCCTAAATGTAGAGTACTACAAGTTACTAAAAATTGTGCAGTAAGTAATTACCTTTGTGCCTCTGCCATGCAGGACCCATATATGTGTTCCCAGATTAAACCCATGCCCACTCGGCACATAAATATGTCATGCAAGACCCATATATGTGTTCCCAGATCAAACCCATGCCCACTCGGCACATAAATATGTCATGCAAGACCCATATATGTGTTCCCAGATCAAACCCATGCCCCCTCGGCACATAAAAATGCCATGCAGGACCCATGTATGTGTTCCCTCATCAAACCCATTCCCACTTGGCCCATAAAAATTCTATGCAGGACCCATATATGCGTTCCCAGTTCAAACCCATGGCCACTTGGCCCATAAACAATTCTATGCAGGACCCATATATGCGTTCCCAGTTCAAACCCATGGCCACTTGGCCCATAAAAATGACATGCAGAACCCATATATGCGTTCCCAGTTCAAACCCATGGCCACTTGGCCCATAAAAATGACATGCAAGACTTATATATGTGTTCCCAGTTCAAACCCATGCCCACTCGGCCCATAAATATGCCATTCAAGACGTATGTGTTCCCTGATCAAACCCATGCCCACTCGGCCCATAAAACTTCTATGCAGGATCCACATATGCATTCCCAGTTCAAACCCATGCCCATAAATGTGCCATGCAGGACCCATATATGTGTTCCCAGTTCAAACCCATGCCCACTTGGACCATAAAACTTCTATGCAAGACCCATATATGCGTTCCCAGTTCAAACTCATGGCCACTTGGCCCGTAAAAATGCCATGCAGGACCCATATATGAGTTCCCAGTTCAAACCCATGCCCACTTGGACCATAAAACGTCTATGCAGGATCCATATATGCATTCCCAGTTCAAACCCATGCCCACTCGGCCCATAAATGTGCCATGCAGGACCCATATATGTGTTCCCAGTTTAAACCCATGGACACTTGGCCCATAAAAATTCTATGCAGGACCTATATATGCGTTCCCAGTTCAAACCCATGCCCACTCGGCCCATAAATGTGCCATGCAGGACCCATATATGCGTTCCCAGTTCAAACCCATGCCCAATTGGCTCATGCCTGTCCCTCATGGGGCCCATGTAATCAGCTCATATGGGCTTCCTATGTGGGACTCATACTACAAAACCTACATGGGACCCGCTTATTTCACCCAGCCAAAGCCCATGCCCACACAGATACCATGGAACCCCTACTTAACCCATCTGGGCCCCACATGTCATTGCTGGCTGGGTAGTGTCCCTTCAATCCAATGGGTAAAGATAGCAGCTAGCTAGCTACACTTTCAGCATAACTAGTATATTTACACTTTGAATTTCGTCACGGCATGTATATCACAGCTACCAAAAGGTCTTACAAAGCTTAGCTAACACTTGTCAGATTGCAATTTAATGCATTTTTGTGAATGTCAGAGGCCTCGTTAGGAGGAGGCTAGCTAGCTCTCATTGTTCTCACCGCGGGCTCTATCAATGAGACTCGCGGACAAGAGGCATTTATTTCCCCGATCGTTTGTTTAAATAACTCAACAAATATCCATTATAAGATTAACTGGAACCTGTGGTAAGAGATTGTGGGCGTAACAAGCTTGCTGACCGCGCTCTCAGTCACACACCGCCCATTTAGCAGGAAGAGGGGAGGGAGAACAGCGAGCTGCAGGCCCTGGAGCTCTGTCAGTGCAGCGACGTTTGGTAGTCCAATGTAGCAACCCAGGCAGCACCGGCGGCTGAACTCCGACACACATTGCAATTAGTCATACATTTTCATAAAAAGGCCCATATTTGAGCTTTACATAGTTGATTTCTCGCATAAAAAAGTTTCAGAAGTGAATTGAAATTGTAATGGAATAGCAGAGATCTGCGCCACCTAGATACAGAAGACTACCTGATTTCAGGTCAGTTGTGTAGCCTATGTAAATGTTGGGGCGTGACAAAGACTAGAGACTAGAGCCAAATGAGGAGGAGCCACTGAGTTGACATCAACTCGGTGGCTCGTTGAGATTTGCCTGTTTTCAAAGGCAGTTTCAAATTGTGAGATTTGCAGAGGAAAGAGGTGTCATTGGAAATTTGATGTTCTATGTATGTCCTATTTATCCTCCAAACTGTCATTTTTCAACTATGAAAAGGTAAAATCAGTTTTGCATTCTATCACCCCTTTAATACATATATTGCGCAAATCATTGCGGACATATTTCCTATATGCCTTCATTAGTCCCGCTCAACCGTAAGGCTGCCATTTTTGATTTTGCATTTTTCATGTTTTTGTTTGAACTAGTCCTAGGCCGTGATTTTAAATCTTCTTGAAACGTTGCAGGTGGTATCTGTTGACCCTCATGATGAAAAGTTATCCAAAGAATTTTTTGATTTTTCAAAAAATGCGCAAGTTATAGCTACTTCCTGTCTAAACAGGAAGTTGCCTTATCTTGGCAACAATTATTCTGATTGCCCTAAAACTTGAAAAGGTTGTTCTTCATGGCCGGTTTAGCATCTGTGCCAAACGTGGCAGCTATCGTCCATTAGATGGCGCCATTTAAATTTTTTTTTTCAATAATCAGAAAAATATCGATATATGGGAAACCTACTTTGTCTAAGTGCTCCTGGGGCGTGATCCGATCGGCATGAAAACTTGCATATAGACTCGGAGGACCCTAATGTCAAAAACATATCAAAATAATTTTGATAGCTACTACAATGCGCAAGTTATGGAGGACCAACTTCCTGTAGGTGGGTGTCGAAACAGGGAAGGTTGTATTTTGGCAAAAGTTATTCAGATTTACATGAAACTTAGAATGTGTGGTCTACATGTAATATTGCGTCCAGCAGTAACCCCCGTGAAAAGGGGCAAGGGCCTGTCATCGCTGCTAGCAGCTTTAATTGTTTTTTGGTGTTTTTTTTTTGTTCACTGGCAAACTTTGATCTATAACAATATTCAACTCTTAATGGTGAATAAGATCAACATGGGTACATTACTGTCATAGATGATGTCATAGATGATGTCACTGATGGGGTTACCTGAGCAGGTGAGATTCAGGATGGAGGAAGAGTAAGTTGATACTGCACACTCCCTTAGAGCAGATCCAGACTCAAAAGGAAGAGCTGATCCCCCACACGTATCTACTTGAGGACTCTTTTCTCTCGCCTACAGAAACAGCAGAGCCACAGTCTAACTCTCTGCAGAAAGCATATGATGTCTTCAGGGTCCAGTGAGAGTAATCCACTGGTCTCCATTCTCCCTGTTGTTTCACCTCCAGTGTTCCTGCACAGCGACTGGCTCCTCCCACCAACCTGACAGGCTCTTAACAGAAACCAGAGAGTCATCAGCAAAAGAACAAAGTGAGTTTCAAAACAACAGAAATTAAACAAATTAAAGCTGCAGCTCCTCTACTACCTGAGCAGGTGAGTCCAATAGCTTTTCCAGGTGAGCAGACGTTTCTATCTAAGCCTGAGCTTCTACAGTCCAGGAGAGCAGACTCATGTCCTCCACACTGGAACTCTTTGGTCCTCATTGGAGCCTCCACTTCTCCATAGAGCGCCCCCTGGAGGACTGAAGGAGGCCCACAGGCAAGCTCCCTACAGACCACCTCTGCATCCTGCTGGTCAAAGTCATCTTCACACACTGAGGACCAGCGCTGGGTAGAATCAGAAAGGGTTTTATTGCCAAGTACGTTTTTTGACACATACAAGGAATATGTTTTGGTGTTGTTGGTGCACATCACACATTCTCTAAATGTAATATTAAACAATATAAGTATAGGTATAAACAATAAGTATATGTACACAGTATGTATTAAATTAAAAATAAAGATAGAAATAAAATAAAATAGATAAATAAAGAGCAAAGAGCATTAGCGCAGAGAGACTGGTTAGTCTTCACCTCCAGTCTGCCTGAGCACGGACTGGTCCCATTCACCAGCCTGACAGAGTCTGGAGAGATGATAGAAGATAACATAAAGAGAGAGAAAATACACTAAATAAAAAGATGTCATCAGACAATAACTCAGTGATTCAAACTGGACTCGGCACAGTTCCAACAGAAGTTTATCATTAAAGTTAAAGTATTATATTATTATATCTTTAACATTATAATGTTGGATTTTCATGTTAAATGTGGCAAAAACAATTCAAATATTGAAGTAACTGTACTTTAAAGAAATCCCATGAGCTAAAACATTAAGATTTCTGTTTTTAACATTCCAGTACCACCAGTTTTTTCTACTCTTGGCTGAGTGTTAAGCAACTCTAAGCCGGCATTCTCTGGCCTTCTAGGATTGGTCATCTGCTCCAGGTAGGAACAACTGTAGTGTTTTTTTTAGCTACTGCTGTGTTAATATTGTCCCATGTAGCTGCATGCTAACGGCAGTAAAAGATTTAACCTGGGCTTCTTGTGTTGTCAAATTCTCACACACATTACTCCTGAAAACATTGCTGGTAATGTAGTATTTGGTTGAAAAGCATTTATCTACGTGTCCACTGCTAACTATATTAGCAGCATGCTAATGCCAGAAAGTTGTAATCTTGGCAGCCAATCATTTCTCCCCAATTTCGGGTGACATTACTGCCGGAACATGTCAGATTGGGTAGTATTTGGTTCAGTAGCCTTTATTGCGATTATTTATGATGGAAGAAAGTGCTGCTCCGATAGAAATAAAATAGATAAAAAGGCCATTTCCATTCAAATCAACGTAGCAGAATGGTCAGGGCAGCAGCAATTTTATCTGTACCATTGCTATGGTAACGCAGCCAGGTCTCATGGCAGTTCATTATATAGTTACGTTATTTTAATCTATTAAGTCGTGGACAGGTTACTTAAATGCCTTTTTTTTCGTGTGGCGATTACGAAATTGAAAGCAATGCATTTTAATGGGAAGCATATTTCGTGATCCCATAACGCTGACGGTAGCGAGTAGTATTGATAAGGCGAAAGGCCGCGCAAGAAGGTTGGTTGGGGTGGTGAATGGTTCAGAAAACACAGGACTTTCACCCGGGAGACCGGGGATCGCGTCCCGCGTGTTGCAGTTCCTTTGTCGGCGTGTCCCGCGTGTGACGGTTCCTTTCCCCGTTCTTCTTTTTTCCTAACCATAACCGTCCCGTCATTGTGACGTTTTATTTCCACGTTGTGGCGTTTCATTTCCCCGTTGTTGTGTGCCCCTGCGCCCGTTGTTGCGTCCCGCGAGTAGGTGGCCCTGTCCCGTTGTTGTGGCCGGCGTGCCGCGCCTCATTTCCCCGTTGTTGCATCCCGCGAGTAGACGGCCCCGTCCCGTTGTTGTGGCCGGCGTGTGGCGCCTCATTTCCCCGTTGTTGCGTCCCGCGAGTAGGCGGCCCCGTCCCCGTTGTTGTGGCCGGGGTGGCGCCCATTTCCCCATTGATGCGCCCCCGCGAGTAGGCGGCCCCCGTCCCCGTTGTGGCCGGCGTGGCGCCTCATTTCCCCATTGATGCGTCCCCGCGTAGGCGGCCCCGTCCCCGTTGTTGTGGCCGGCGTGTGGCGCTCATTTCCCCCGTTGTTGCGTCCCGCGAGTAGGCGGCCCCGTCCCGTTGTTGTGGCCGGCGTGTGGCGCCTCATTTCCCCATTGATGCGTCCCGCGAGTAGGCGGCCCCGTCCCGTTGTTGTGGCCGGCGTGTGGCGCCTCATTTCCCCATTGATGCGTCCCGCGAGTAGGCGGCCCCGTCCCGTTGTTGTGGCCGGCGTGTGGCGCCTCATTTCCCCATTGATGCGTCCCGCGAGTAGGCGGCCCCGTCCCGTTGTTGTGGCCGGCGTGTGGCGCCATTTCCCCAGATGCGTCCCGCAGTGGCGGCCCCGCCCGTTGTTGTGGCCGGCGTGTGGCGCCTCATTTCCCCATTGATGCGTCCCGCGAGTAGGCGGCCCCGTCCCGTTGTTGTGGCCGGCGTGTGGTGCCTCATTTCCCCGTTGTTGCGTCCCCCAGAGCAGGTTCGAAAAGCGTGACCTGCACACGTTAAAAAATCGTTGCATGCACCCGAAAAAAACGTCAAAATCGTAACCTGTACACAAATTAATAAATCAAAATAACGTAACTATATAAGGACCTGGCGGGAGACCGGGTTGGGTAACGTGTAAACTTCCGATAATAAACTAAGACTTCCAGCTTGCTGGTTCCGCTGAGCTTTTATGCTGCATCGGAGCCAGGATGCTATCTGACAACATAACGACCACACTGAAAGGCAAGTATTGACATTATGTTGAAAATATCACAGATTCATGTCCCCCAGGTATTGATCCTGATAGCACTATACAAGTGGATGAATCTGAAAATGTTTTCTGCAGGATAACATGTAGTACTAGTATTATTCCAGTAACGTGTAGTACTAGTACTATTCCAGTAACATGTAGTACTAGTACTATTCTAATTATAATCAACAACAGACCACACAAAGTGGTGAATAGAGGGGCAATACTTAACAACCTAATTGGAATTAAAACTACCACTGCAATGATAGAAAAGGATAGGAAAATTAGCTGTGGATTACTAAATATCAGATCTCTGTCTTCTAAAGCAGTACTAGTAAATGAATTGATATCTGATAATCAAATTGATCTATTCTGTCTTACTGAAACCTGGCTGGGCCATGAAGAATATATTAGTCTAAATGAAGCGACTCCTCCCAGTCATATTAATACTCAAATTCCTAGAGGCTCAGGCCGAGGAGGGGGAGTTGCAGCCATATTTGATTCAAGCCTGTTAATTAACCCTAAACCCAAACTAAATTATAACTCTTTTGAAAGTCTTGTTCTTAATCTTCAACATCCAACACGGAAATCAGTACAGCCAATTATATTTGTTGTTGTCTACCGAGCTCCAGGTCCGTATTCTGAATTTTTATCTGAATTCTCAGAGTTTTTATCATGTGTAGGACTTAAATCAGACAAAGTACTTATTGTTGGTGACTTTAATATCCATGTGGACATTGACAGCAATAGCCTTACTACTGCTTTCAACTCACTACTAGATTCTATTGGCTTCAGTCAGAATGTGCATGAGGCCACGCACTGTTTTAACCACACCCTCGACCTCGTGCTGGCATATGGTATCAAAATTGAAGATGTATTAGTATTCCCGCAAAATCCTTTATTATCAGACCACTTCTTAATTACTTTCGAATTCTTAATACCCGATTATACGACATTAGATAAAAGCTTCTATACTAGATGCCTATCTGACAGTGCTATAGCTAAATTTAAGGAAGACATTCCAACAGCACTAAACTCATTACCTTGTTTTAATACAACAGAGGACCTTTATGTAAACTTTAGTCCCTCTCAAATCGACAATTGTGTAGATGGTGTTACGGCCTGCCTACGGACTACTTTAGACTCTGTTGCTCCACTCAAAAAGAAGAAGATGAAGCAAAGGAAACTAGCACCTTGGTATAACTCCCAAACTCGTAAATTAAAGCAAAATTCGCGAAAACTTGAAAGTAAATGGCGCTCCACCAAAATGGAAGAGTCTCGTTTGGACTGGCAAGACAGTCGGAATCCTATAGGACGGCCCTCAGACATGCCAGATCAGACGATTACTCATCATTAATAGAAGAAAACAAGAACAACCCAAGGTTTATTTTCAGCACTGTAGCCAGGCTGACAGATAGTCACAGCTCTACTGAGCCATCTATTCCTCTAGCTCTGAGTAGTGATGACTTCATGAGCTTCTTTAATGATAAAATTACAACAATTAGAGATAAAATTCATCACCTTTTGCCCTCAACTTCTAATGGTTCACCTTTCAACGCAGGACTGCTAGAAAGAACGACTAGACCTGACATATACTTAGACTGTTTTTATCCTATAGACCTTCAACAACTAATGGTAAAGGTATCTTCAGCAAAGCCATCCACCTGTCTCTTAGACCCCATCCCAACGAGATTACTCAAAGAAGCATTACCCATGGTTAACACCTCTCTACTAGATATGATCAATATGTCCTTATTAACAGGTTATGTACCGCAGTCATTTAAAGTAGCTGTGATAAAACCTCTTCTGAAAAAACCCACCCTTGATCCTGAGGTCTTAGCAAACTATAGACCTATATCTAACCTTCCCTTTCTCTCCAAGATCCTTGAGAAAGTAGTTGCTAATCAGTTATGTGATTTTCTCCATAGCAACAGCTTATTTGAAGAATTTCAATCAGGATTTAGAAAGAATCATAGCACAGAGACGGCACTGGTGAAAATTACTAACGACGTTCTAACTGCTGCAGACAAAGGACTTGTCTCCATACTTGTTTTACTAGATCTTAGTGCTGCTTTTGACACTATTGACCATACCATCCTGTTACAGAGATTGGAACACTTAGTCGGAATTAAAGGAATTGCACGAAGCTGGTTTAAGTCTTATTTTTCTGATCGATCTCAATTTGTTAATGTTAATGATAAATCCTCTGGGTGCGCAAGAGTTGTACATGGCGTTCCACAAGGCTCAGTGTTTGGACCAATTTTGTTCTCCTTGTATATGCTTCCTCTTGGTGATATCATTAGGAAACACTCAATTAACTATCACTGCTATGCGGACGACACCCAATTATACTTGTCAATCAAACCAGACGAAACAAGTCAGTTAGCTAAACTTCAAGCATGTATTAAAGATATAAAATCCTGGATGACCTATAATTTTCTGATGTTAAACTGTAACAAAACTGAAGTTATTGTGCTGGGCCCTAAACACCTCCGAACTTTATTATCTAAAGATATAGCTACTCTGGATGGTGTTGTCCTGGCCTCCAGCACTACTGTCAGAAATCTAGGAGTTATTTTTGATCAGGATATATCCTTTAACGCCCATCTAAAACAATCATCGAGAACAGCCTTTTTTTCATCTTCGTAACATTGCCAAAATTAGGAATATCCTGTCTCAAAACGATGCTGAAAAACTAGTCCATGCATTCGTTACTTCCAGGCTGGACTATTGTAATTCCCTACTGTCAGGTTGCTCAAATAAGTCCCTTAAGACTTTCCAGCTGATCCAGAATGCTGCAGCACGTGTTCTGACGAGAACTAAGAAAAGAGATCATATTTCTCCTGTTTTAGCTTCTCTGCATTGGCTTCCTATAAAATACAGGATTGACTTTAAAGTCCTTCTCCTGACCTACAAAGCCCTAAATGGTCAAGCACCATCCTATCTACAACAGCTCTTAGTACCTTATTGTCCCACTAGAGCACTGCGCTCCCAGAATGCAGAGTTACTTGTGGTTCCTAGAGTCTCTAAAAGTAGAATGGGAGCCAGAGCCTTCAGCTACCAGGCTCCTTTCCTGTGGAACCAGCTCCCAGTCTGGGTTCGGGGGGCAGACACCATCGCCTCATTTAAGAGTAAACTGAAAACTCTCCTCTTTGATAAAGCTTATAATTAAGGAGTGAGGAGTTGCAGCGTCCGCCTAACCCGGCCCACCTGCTTCTCTTCATAGTCATCAGATTTATTGATCATATAATCAATAATATAGTGAGAGTAGAGGGAGGCAGGCCATTACAGCCTCTCATCAATGTTTTCATTTGTTTCCTTTTGTATGCATCCTGTCCCAGAACTGCCTGTTACTAACCTAGCTCTGGGGAGTTTACTCCCTGGAGTCCTCATGTTTCTTCTTCGCAGAGCTATGCTCTGCGATTCCCTTCAACGCCGGCCGCGTCCTGCTGCGTCTGCTGCACACACCCATGCTCTGCAGCGCCACGTTTCATCCCGCAACGTCCTGCTGTGACATGAACTACAACGACTACCTTCAAAGTCACTGTTCCACTATCTTCAATGCGACTATTATCGCCTTCACACCCCCAACCGGCCCCGTCAGACACCGCCTACCAAGAGTCTGGGTCTGCCGAGGTTTCTTCCCAAGAGGGAGTTTTTCCTTGCCACTGTCGCAATAGCCACTTATAATGCTTGCTGTTGAGGGAATTACTGTAATTGTTGGGGCTTTGTAAATTATAGAGTGTGGTCTAGACCTACTCTATCTGTAAAGTGTCTTGAGATAACTCTGTTATGATTTGATACTATAAATAAAATTGAATTGAATTGAATTGCATCGGTTACAGAGAATTAGCTGAATAGCGGGCTTGGTATATCGTTAGCGGTCCGCTGACCCACTGCCGCTGTGTCTAACGTGATATTCTTTCATTTGTTTTAAATTCAACAAGCAGTTTGTTGTATTTTAGAAGAATACTGAAAGCAGCTGAACTGAGAACACTTTAATATCTCTTTATTTATCACAAGCTATAGTTACCAAGATACTTAACGCTATCGCATATTTTCTTCATGTTGTGCAGCTCTAGTTCAAACCTTTTCAATCTTTCTTATTTTTCTCAGAAGATCTGTGCTCCAGAGTTAAAACCTGATAAGAAAATTATCCCTAAAATCTAAACTTTACCTCAATTACGATTAATGAACAATTTTTTATTTTTATTTTTGTTCACTGGCAAGCTTTGAACTATAACTATATTCAACCATTAAAGGTGAAAAATGTCAACATGGGTACTTTACTGTCAGAGATGATGTCATAGATGGTCACTGACAGGCTTACCAGGGCAGGTGAGAGTCAGGAAGGAGTAAGAGTAACCTGCGTCTACACACTCCCTCAGAGCAGATCCAGACTCAACACAGGAAGAGCTGATCCACCAAACAGATTTGTCTGAGGACTCTTCTCTCTTTCCAACAGAAACAGCAGAGCCACAGTCTAACTCTCTGCAGAAAGCATCTGATGTCTTCAGGTTTCAGCCAGTCTTTGTACCTTGCTGGTCTTCATTCTCTGTAATGTTTCAGCTCCAGTGTTCCTGCACAGCGACTGTCTCCTCCCACCAACCTGACAGAGTCTGGAGAGATGATAGAAGATACAATAGAGAGAGAGAAAATTCACTTGGCGGAAATCAACAACTCAGAGTTTCAAACTGGACTAAGCACAGTTCCAACAGAAGTTAACAACATCAACAACAGAACTCTACTTTATAACTCTACAGACTGCAGCAATGTTATCATCACATTTAATACTAATTAATATGTAATACAGACTAACTATTGTTTTCCATTTCTGAACACTTTCAGCCTGTTTTCTGCTCAGGTACTCCACAATCTTCAAACAGCACTTCCACACAGACAAGTTTGAGAGCTTTCAATCTTTCTAATTTTTCTCAGATGATCTGTGAGCCAGAATTAAAATCTGTTTAGAAAATTATCCCTACAATATAAAAGGGGTAGGGGCTGTACTAGGGCTGGACTATATGACCTATCTAGCTTGTGTTTGGTGTTTTAAAACTTTCTGGTGGCAGAGATAGAGGCAGTAATGTTTCCTTATTTATAATTATAAATATTATTTCCATATCCGTCTCTTCCCTGTGTCCCCCCTCTGCCGCAGACTTAAAACACTTCCCCCGTTCATCATGAATAGAAATACCTGACCCTGGACTTCTGCATCGAGTAATAAACCTCTACATATGGGCGCACGGTCTATCAACTGAGCCATGCTGGCACCCTGGAACCCTGGAAAAAACGATCAAACGGAAACTGCTTTAATAATTCATTCCCTTATCTTTCTCTGTGTACCTGCTGGGTTGTGTCTTCCTTCAGCCTGGAGTCCTGAGAAGAAAATTAGAAGGTAAACATCAGTATAAAGCCACAAATACAAATCTTTGAATAACCCAGCTTCTGTGTTTGAAATTTAAGCCAAATCTGAAGCTCCTCAAAGCTGCTTTCTCTCTAACTTCCAGCAGGGGGAGACTCCTCAAAACTGCATTCTCTCTAACTTCCAGCAGGGGGAGACTCCTTAAAGCTGCATTCTCTCGGAATTCCAGCAGGGGGAGACTCCTTAAAGCTGCATTCTCTCTAACTTACAGTAAAAACAAAAGTCTGGCAGTGGATGCTTCTGCACAGAGGAGGAACAAACACTTGATTAAAGCACATGGAATGGGAGAAATTAGATGCGTTGTGAAGACATTGCCCAAATACATATTTTCACTTCCTGACACAAGGAGGTAAGCAATTACTATACTGTCAAATAGTTGCTTGTTGACACCGTTACACGCTGGAGACAAACATGGAATACAGATTCCTAGGCGAAATAATGTGGGCAACGTTAACCGGACCAGACGGAACCAGAAGGAAGCTGGAATATGCCACCTAAGAAAAACACAATCCTACCCGATGAGGTGGAGGAGATCAAGAAATCTCTGGACTTTTTGTCAGCGGAGATTTCAACCGTTGCAGAGCAACAGAACAAAATCATGGATCTGATGGGTGAAAGACAAACTCTAAAGAGGTAGAGTTTGGCGAAGGACCGAAAGATCGCTTTTCTGGAGACTCGAGTTGCTGACCTCGAGCAATACTCCAGAGTTAACGCTCTGGTTATCAGCGGCCTGAGAACCAAACACCGGAACTATGCCAGGGTGGCTGCAGAGGCTGGGCACACTGCTGCCGGAGTGAGTGAAGCCTCCGAGGAGGAGAACTGAACTTGGATCTTTCAAATACACAGAACATAAACCTCAAGATATTGAAAATGACATTGATCCAGATAATAACTTTTACATTGGAACTCACGGCCAGTGTGAATATTACACAGTTGAGCAGTTCAAAAAATACATAAAAATGGATGGCACAATATCAATAATACATTTTAACAGCAGGAGTTAAGGCAACCGATCTGAAGTGGTTGGGCTCTTTGGGATGCGCAGTTTTTGGAACTGGGACAACAAACAAAGTCTTCCACAGGACTGGAACTCGCTCCAGACTCAGGCTCAGGTTAAAGATGTGCAGGATGACCTCACTGAGCTGATTTGCACAATGTTTAAGCAGTCTGGAGCAGATTCCATCCGGTCCAAGGGCCTTCCTAGCCTTGATCTTTTTGATTTCCTCCTTCACCTGGTTGACTGTCAGAGAGAGACTGCTGGAGAGAGGTGTAGGTGCTCCCTGGAGTGAAGGATGGGGAGAGGGGTGTGAAACATCCATGAATGAAGAATCAGAAGCAGTGGACAGGTTTGAAGTGGGGTATGCTGATTTCTCAGAAGCTCTGAGGGGGGAAGAGAGGAAAAGATTGAGTCACTGACAGGTCTGAAGTTTGGTTGGAGGGGGGAGGAGAAGTGGTAGAATCAAATCTATTGAAAAAAAAATTTAGTTAATTTGCCCTGTCATGGTCACCAGAAACAAAGCCTCTACCACTATCTTTGTTTTGACTAGAGATGGTTTTCAGTCCCCTCCAGACCTCCCTTGTGTTGTTTTGTTGAAGGCGTACCTCCAACTTTTTGTAAACAGTATATTTTTTAAAATAAAAATGAATTATTCTGTAAAAATTCAAAAGAGAACAGAACTCGTATTTCTAAAATAAAGCAAGTATTATGCAGTATTTAGTTGTTGTTAGTAAGAGCAACATCACCTGAACTGATTTAGATGTTCTTCACTTACAAAGAACATTTTGTTTCTGTGTAACAAAGATTTTGGAAAGTATAACAAACAGTAACAAAAGGGACTTTAGTCGTATGCTATAGTCCCTTTCCGACCGGAGGGATTTTTGCAATTCGTAGAACATAACATTCTTAGAACCCTTTTTTTCCTTGTGTTTCGAATAGACAAATTTGGGGATTTTTAAGTTCCAGACCACAGTTCCAGTAATTCTTTCAGCTCCTACTTCAGGGCAGGGTCTTTTTGCTGTTCCCTTGGAACCTATATCAACGAGAGTCGGGTTTCCGGTACAGACAGACCAACCATGGGACAATTTTAACAATTTTCGCCATCTTATTCATCACTAAATTCACTTCTGAGAATGTTTTAGGCGAGAAATGAACTGTATAGATTTCGAATATAGGCAGTCTTGCAAAAATCATTGCCGAATTGACAACTTGCTTCAAAGTTTTTTGAGTTGAGAAGCCCCATAAAGTGATGTGACCGCCAGCTGGTGGTGGCCAGGATTGCTTGCTCTCCAGCCAGCCAGTCCTGCTCAGAGACCCCGCTGTAAGCTGGAGGTCTCTCAGACCAGTCTCGTAAATAAGAGGCTTTTATTTTCGCCGTTGATGGATTGTTTGTTTAAATATCACAACACATGTCCATCATAAGATCAACGGGAACCTGTGCCTTTTCGGAGTTAAACTCCGCACAAACACATACACACACACACACACACACACACACAGACACACACACACACACACACACGGCCACAGTGCAGCAGGCAAATCTCATGGCGCCCACCGAGGCAGACGTGTTTGCTCGCCCAGCACTCAAATGTCGATTTTTTCTTTCTTTTTGTGTGTTTCTTGTTTTTTTTGAAGTGCACAAATGTCATGCACTGCTAACACACAACCGACAGGCATTACTGGACATCGTCAACTCACGATACATTGTCTTTAATAGTTTTATTCCGCCGGAGCTACAACTCATTGTTCGCACCCAGAGTCACCACCGAAACCGCCACCAAAACTATCCCGAAGCACCGGGCTTGAGTGAGTTGGCTGACCCCAGGACAGCGCTGCGGAGACGGCGACGCAAGCGAGGCAAGAGGGGAGGGCTCCATGCTAGACTAAAAGCTTGCGCTAGCCGACCACCGCTACCTAGCCTCCTGTTAGCGAATGTGCGGTCCCTGGAAAATAAACTGGACGAGCTACGAGCCAGGATTACAACTCAACGGGAAATCAGAGAGTGCTGCGCCCTGATTTTCACCGAGACCTGGCTCTCAGACAAAGTCCCAGAGGCCGAGGAGCTACAGACTCACTCTGTTTACCGAGGGGACCGAACTGCAGCGTCTGGTAAGGCTAAAGGGGGAGGTGTGTGTGTGTTTGCCAACAACTCGTGGTGTGGAGATATACGGACGGTTGATGAATACTGTTCCCCAGATGTGGAGTTTCTATTGCTGAAGTGACGTCCTTATTATCTACAGAGGGAATTTACTCCTGTGTTGTTATCCCCCCGCGAGCTAATCCCACGGCAGCACTCAGCAAACTCCATGACGTCATCAGCGCATTAGAAACGGCTCATCCTGACGCTGTTTTTATTGTTGCTGGTGACTTCAACCAGTGCAGCTTACGGACGGTATTCCCCAAATACCACCAGCATGGGGACATTCCCACCCGTGATAAGAACACTCGATCATGTTTACAGTAATATACGTGGTGCATACAGGGCTGCACCCCGCCCCCACTTCGGACACTCTGACCACATCTCTTTGTTCCTGTACCCTGCTTACAGACAAAGACTGAAACAAATACACCCTGTCACCAAACAGGTTAAACGCTGGACCCCAGAGACTGAGAGCACTTTGCAGGTCTGTTTTGCCCTGACAGACTGGGATGTGTTTGAGGCTGCAGCCACTCTGGAGGACTCTTCCGTCAGTGTACAGGATTATGCTGAGTATGTGACTGGGTACATCAGCACTTGTGTCGATAACATCGTGCCCACCATACAAATTAGGAAGTTTCCAAACCAGAAGCCCTGGATAAATACTCAGGTACGTCACATGCTGCATGCTCGCTCTCTTGCATTTAGATCAGGCAATGAGACAGAGTACAAAGCTGCAAAGTATGGACTGAGAAAAACCATCACAGCGGCCAAGAGGCAGTACAGAGAGAAGCTAGACAGCTTCTATTCTACTGCTGACTCGGGGTGGATGTGGCAAGGCCTGCAGCACATCACAGACTACAGGACCACCATCAACAACATCACCTTAACAGACAGCCTGCCGGATGACCTCAATATATTTTACACCTGCTTTGAGGCCCCCAGCTACACTGCAGATAGGGGGACCACGCATACCTGGACCACCCAACCCCCTTCCCCTCCACTAACTGTCTCAACAACCCAGGTACACAAAGCTCTGAGGAAGCCCCCGCAAAGCAGCAGGACCAGACAACATTCCTGGGCGGGCCCTCAGAGCATGTGCTTACGAGCTAGCTGATGTGCTCAGTTCCATCTTCAATCTCCCCCTCAGCCAGTGTATCATTCCTTCATGCTTTAAGGCCACAATCATCGTCCCCCTGCCTAAGAAGAGCACACCCACCTGCCTTAATGACTACAGGCCAGTGGCACTTCGATCATCATGAAGTGTTTCGAGAGAGTGGTGCTGGCCCACATTCAGAACAGCATACCAGACACTCTTGACCCCCTGCAGTATGCCTACCGGCCCAACAGCCACCAGCTGGCGGTCACATCCACCTTGGATGCCATTGCTCCTGCCATTCACTATTCCCTCACTCACCTAGAAAATAGGGACTCATACCTAAGGATACTTTTCATGACTATAGCTCCGCCTTCAACATGGTCATCCTCCATAAACTCACTCACAAACTGTTCACACTTGGTCTGCACCTGACACTCTGTGACTGGCTCCTAGACTTCCTGACTGGCAGGCCTCAGTCTGTCAGGATTGGTAATAGGACATCAGCCAGTATCATCACAAACATTGGCACTCCACAGGGTTGTGTACTCAGTCCCATCCTCTACACCCTGTTCACCTACGACTGTGTCGCCTCCCACAAGGACAACATCATCCTGAAGTTCGCGGACGACACCGCAGTGATAGTACGTATCGCTGGCAGGAGAGGAGAATGCATCAGCCACTGTTCATCCGGGAGCTTGAAGTGGAGAGGGTAAGCAATTTCAAATATCTGGGTGTCCACATCAGTGAGGACCTCACTTGGACGCCTCACGTCACGCAGCTGGTCAAGAAGGCCCAACAGCGGCTGTATTTTCTGAGGAGGCTGAGGAGGTTTGGCATGTTGCCTAAGATCCTCAACAACTTCTACAGCTGTGTTATCGAGAGTGTACTGACTAATTGCATTACTGTGTGGTACGGCAGCACTACTGTCATGGACCGCAAACGCCTGCAGAGAGTGGTGAAGACTGCACAGAAGATCACCAGGACTCCACTGCCCTCTCCACAGAACATCTACCATTGCAGAGTCCACAGGAGAGCTGCTTCCATCCTCAAAGACCCCTCCCACCCCCAGCACGGACTGTTTACACTTCTACCCTCAGGGCGGAGGTACAGAAGTGTAAAATGCAGAACCTCAAGATTAAAGAACTCTTTTTTCCCCTCTGCCATCAGACTCCTAAACAGCTGATAGGAGTTTGTAACCATGGACATAACTGTTTAACATAACTGTTTAATTTTAATTGCCTTATTTAGAACTGCACTACCTCACTTTTTATTGCTTTTATTAAGAAATGCACTACCTTAACTTTATTGCTTTTATTGCTCCTTTATTGCTTTTTGCTATTCATTTTTTGTATGATACTGTATTTATTGTATGACATTTAGTGTGGACGGCAAAGTAAGAATTTCATTGTGCAGGGAAACATACTTTCTGTCTGTGCATATGACAATAAACTCTTTGAACTTGAACTTGAGAGGCATGGGGAGAGAGAGATACCCGTTTCTCTTCAGGAGACTTGTTTAAATTATGACATAGGCTATATACATTAGATTTAGTAGATTTAGTTCATAATTTTTTCAGATTTTAATTTCTTACTTTAACACTATAAAGACCGTTGCCGTGCATGCATCACTCCCTTACCCCTCCTACCAGTCCCTATGGCCGCTTGGTCAGTGTGAATGCAAATGGCACAACCGGTTTTGGGGGAGAGTAGTTAGTAGAACTGCTTAGAACTTAATATTCAACATTACAAAAGCAACTTTGTGCAAAAGCAACGGAAAAATTTGAGAATTTACATTTTCCATTTCAATGACTACATTATACTACATTCTATACTATTACTACATTCCTCTAACTACTTGGTTGGAAAACGGCTTATGTGACTATTTTATATCTATAACCTGCTACAGTAGTATTAATTTAGGTTAAAATAGGTTTATTAAACAATCACGGTGTAAAAAATACAACTAAACAAATCAGTTAACTGTAAGATGCTGTCCAAGAAAAATAATAAAACAGCTATATTATGTATTTTAAACTTGAGCATACTGTAAAGGTATTAAAAAACAGTTCATACTGTATTAAAACTAACACTAAAATTGTACATGTAGCAACACTAAGAAAAAGATAATTTTACAGTAATGTAATGTTTTTTTTAGGGCTGTCAAACGATTCTTTTCTTTAATCGCGATTAATTGCAGAATTTTTATAGTTAATCCTGATTAATCACATGTTTTATCACATGATTAAAATTCTATTATTTTGCATTTCAGAACAGTTTTTAAGTATATATTAACAATGGAAAGCAATTCTTACCAGGGTATCTTGATTGGGAATCAAATTAATGCAAAGATAGTTACTTTATGAACTTGACTTTAAGATTTGTATTCGTTTATTATTTATTTACTGTAAACAAAAGAAGAAAAAAGAAAAAAAAGAAGGGTACTAAACAACAGTCACCAACTTGCTTATTGTTAAGGCCATGTTCGAAATTTAAGATTTAATAATAATGTAATAACTATAACAATAACTTATGGTAACACTTTATAATAACTCCATAATTCATCAGTTATTAAGCATTAGTTAACTATTATGGTTTGTTCATTATTACTTATTAATTGTTCATACATAGTTCATCATGAGTAAAGTATTTGTTCACACAATTAAAAATGGTTTGTTCATAGTAAATAAGCCTATTAGTTAATGTTTTTTTTCATCATTATTAATTAATTGTTCTTGCATAATTCATCATCAGTAAAGCATTTATTCACATAGTAATAAATGGTTTGTTCATAGTAAATAAGCCTATCTTGAAAAATATGTTTGTAAGTACATGATTTATACTTAACAAATAATGAAACAACCATTTGGAAATGAAATAATTTTCCCATTATAAACCAGTTGCTAACTATTGCTAAATGCTTTGTTCATCATTTGTAAAGCACTGCTCCTCTGTTAATTCTCATGAATGAAGCATTTGTATACACACTCATAAATGGTTTGTTCATAGTAAATAGGGCTCTTGGAAGTTATGTTCATAAATAGAAGTTTGACACTTTCTATGTATTGCAAAAACCATTAGTAAATTAAATAATTTTCCCTTTATAAACTATCTACAAACTAGTAGTAATTTATTTGTATATCATTTGTAAAGCATAGTTCCTACATTCATTCTAATCAGTAAAGCATTTGTAAATGCAGTTAGTAAATGGTTGGTCCATAGTAAGTAAGCCCATGTAAAATGTTTATCAGTATATTTTTTAATAATTCCTACATGATGCATTAACCATTTGTAAATTAAGTAATTTTACCATTATCAACTAGGTACTCAGGAACGTAAACGGTTGTTTATAACTAGGAAGTTAATGATTAACAGACTATCTAGACCTACATTTGTTCATGTCTTAAATAAAATGTTATGATTTAGAAAAAGGCCTAAACTAATAGCTTGGGTGTTAACACATCTGTTACAAATACTTACCAATAATGTAATCCATGATTAACTCATGAATTACTACTGGTTAGTTAAGTACACTGTGTGAGCCAATCTAAAGTGAGTACTTTCTATGCTTTACAAACCATTTATAAATGAGTTCCAAAGGCTAACAGAACCTGGACACACACATGTATTGCTCTATTTGGACATGCCTTCAGAAATATGCCTATGGATAGTTAGTGTGTTAATGCATCTTTAACAAGCACTTACCAACACATCAATCCATGATTAACTCATGAGTTACTACTGGTTAGTTAAGTATACTGTGAGAGCCCATCTAAAGTGAGCACTTTCTATGCTTTACAAACCATTTATAAATGACTTGCAAAGACTAGCAGAACCTGGACACACACATGTATTCTATTTGGACATGCCTTCAGAAATATGCCTACGGATAGTTAGTGTTAATACATCTTTAACAAGCACTTACCAACACATCAATCCATGGTTAACTCATGAGTTACTACTGATTAGTTGACTACATGATGTGAGCCCATCTAAAGTGAGTACTTTCTATGCTTTACAAAGCATTTATAAATGAGTTCCAAAGGCTAGCAGATACAACAGAGACACAAGTAAAAAAAGTATTTGTAACCCTTATTACAATGTCGTAAGAATGTACATTTATGAAATAGCTCGTAGTAGTGTTATGTGGTTAATATCAATGTGAATTTGGACCAGAACCAGAAGAAAACTAGATTGTTAAGAGCCAGAGAATTGAACATCAATAAAGAGACTAGAAAACCAGGATAAAGTTTGAGAAGTGTATTAATATACACAGAAACATGGCATACACATATACAGATAAAACACAGGTATGAAAAATAACAACTAAAATAATAAAGTGCGCTCATAAAATAAACCCTTTTCAGTTCTATGAGCTCAATTGTTCTTTGATGACAAGAGTTCAGAGATGTTCAACGTTGGGGCCCATATGAGTTTGGTTTCTGTTTGTCCTACCACCATGAAGAAGGAATCCAGGGCAATCCATATAAGTTCTGAGTCTCGATCCTGTAGCTCGCCACCCAGCCCACTGAACTGGGAATCTGTAACCCCTGGAAGACTCTGGGATCTGAAGAGTCGATGTGATCCAATTAGGGCTGCAGCTATCGATTATTTTAGTAATCGAATATTCTACCGATTATTCCATCGATTAATCGGATAAGAAACACTTAGTAAGAAATACTTAGTAAGCAGCAATAGTAAATATTTATTATTGCCGTTTACTAAAAAAAAGGAAACCTGTAGCTTGTGTATATATACAAAAGACAGGTTTCCTTTTTTAGAAAAAGCAAAAAAAAAATGATTGCCAAATTCCAAGACCCTTAAAAAAACAAAAAACATTACAATAGTACATTTTTGGTGGCCCAAATGTTAATATTTTTCACCCCATTCCCCTTCTTGCCTCTGGCTCTTTGCACTGGATATGCAAAAGAGCTGTTCACTGACCAGAGGGTTTACAGCAGGGCTACTCAACTACACTGTTCTGGGGGACACATTTTCAGAAGCCTAATACACAGTGAGGAGCATAGATATATCTATGGTGAGGAGAAAGAATAAAGAATGCATGATGACGTCATTCACGTGCATATTAAGTAGCCATGCTGGGGGGAGGAGCCGGTTTGTCTCAGCAGCGGCTACATTTCCAAACATTTAGAAGCAAACTAATAAACAGTTAGAATACAAACCGACAGCTTTCGTTTGAGCTTGTTGGTAAAACATGGCTGTTAGCAGAGTAGCATGCTGTAGGCTAGTTGTGTAAAACATCGCTATTAGCAGAGTAGCATGCTGTAGGCTAGTTGTGTAAAACATCGCTATTAGCAGAGTAGCATGCTGTAGGCTAGTTGTGTAAACAGCGCGGTGGACGAGAGCAGCAGACGTTAGCTACCTTGTGTCGGGTTGGCTCCGTGGAACGGATGAGTACACTGGAGGTTTGTTACAGAGGTGATGTAGCAGCATGTTTGCAGCTTAAAATGATCCCAAACTTTCTGTGATTTTCTCTCGCCTGTCTCTCCTCTTAGACCCTCGCTATTTTCGTCTTCTTTCATTTGTAATCGGGGCCGTCTTGTGTTTATATACTGTCCGTGCTCGTGTTGTGTCCGCAGAAGCGCAAACCTCATGTGCGCTAGTAATAATCCTCCGTGCGGAAACACAGTGAGCCGTACAACCTTAATTACATTGATTTTACGAAGCTTCGAGGCAAAGAATTTGCTTCGAGCATTTTTTGTAATCGAATTATTTGAGGAATCGTTGCAGCCCTAGATCCAATATCCTTCTCTGGACCGGACCTCCCGTGCGTAGCGCTTCTCAAATCTCCACCTCCTCCACCTGTAGATAAGGCCAAATCAGTTCTCTCAATTACTATTCAGTAATAAAATCAATTGCTTAGGCTAAAATGAAAATAAAATGAGGTGATATTTTATAACCCATATTGAAATATCTAAATCTCTATTCAGTTGTACAACCGTTCTTAAATTTCTTCTCTTACGTATCAAAAGTATATAAATCCCTTTCAGGTATCAAAAGTACATTTATATTATTTTGTAACCTTTATACCAAAAATACATTTCTAATTCAAGTTTTATGGAACCTACCTTAGTAACTTAACACTATTCTTAATATAATTGCATCAATTGCATGTAAACATCTCTCAAATTGTATTATTTTCCCATAACTTAAGCTACAGTGTTGTAATTTAGAGGCATTAAGACATGCGTGCTTATTTATCCCTCCCTGCACAGGTAACAGTAGAAAGAATGCACTAAATATTAGCCTCTTTGAGTTACTTCTCCATAAACTCCAGTTAAACAATTAAACACACAACTTGTACTAACATTCATTCAACAGATACCCGCAGCTAGCAATAGTGTTGAAAAGCAACATTACTTTCCATAACCAATAGATAGAATCATTAGCCTTTTCACAGGCAATACGCAGTACTCCGCTAGCCTTTTGTGGCTAATTACCCTATTAGCATATGAATACAGCATCTTAGCTAACCCGTTAGCTTTGCACTATTAGCATTAGACAGTATTAGCACCGTTCTCTTAATACAACCATGATTAGCACCGATTAGCATGGATGCTAGCGAACTTAAGGCATAGCTAGTGTTAAGGAATGACTCACCATTTTAATGGAATTCACTGCCTTTAACTCCGTGACGACAGTGGATTCAGACACAGCTCTCTTTCGTTCTATTCAAAACAAAGCATAGCCAGTATTAGATAGGATTTATAGGATTCGGAATGTGACGTCGTATAAGCCTGTTGTTATTCACTCAATAAGAGAAAAAAAACGACATTTATTGAATTAAATCCTATCTAATACTGGCTATGCTTTGTTGTGAATAGAACGAAAGAGAGCTGTGCCTGAATCCACTGTCGTCACGGAGTTAAAGGCAGTGAATTCCATTAAAATGGTGAGTCATTCCTTAACACTAGCTATGCCTTGAGTCGCTAGTATCCATGCTAATCGGTGCTAATCATGGTTGTATTAATTAAGAGAACGGTGCTAATACTGTCTATTGCTAATAGTGCAAAGCTAACGAGGTTAGCTAAGATGCTGTATTCATATGCTAATAGGGTAGCCACAAAAAGCTAGCGGAGTACTGCGTATTGCCTGTGAAAACAAATGATTCTATCTATTGGTTATGGAAAGTAATGTTGCTTTCAACACTATTGCTAGCTGCGGTATCTGTTGAATGAATGTTAGTACAAGTTGTGTGTTTAATTGTTTAACTGGAGTTTATGGAGAAGTAACTCAGAGGCTAATATTTAGTGCATTCTTTCTACTGTTACCTGTGCAGGGAGGATAATAAGCATGCATGCCTCTAAATTACAACACTGTAGCTTAAGTTATGGGAAAATATACAATTTGAGAGATGTTTACATGCAGTGATGCAGTATATTAAGAGTAGTGTTAATGTTACTAAGGTAGGTTCCATAAAACTGAATTGAAATGTATTTTTGGTATAAAGGTTACAAAATAATATAAATGTACTTTTGATACCTGAAAGGGATTTATATACTGATATGTAAGAGAAGAAAGCTAAGAACGGTTGTACAACTGAATAGAGATTTAGATATTTCAATATGGGTTATGAAATATCACCTCATTTATTTTCATTGTAACCTAAGCAGTGATTTTTATTACTGAATAGTAGTGAGAGAACTGATTTGGCCTACTCAGGTGGAGGAGGTGGAGACTGAGCGCTACGCCGGGAGGTCCGGTCCAGAGAAGGATATTGGATCACATTGATTCTTCAGATCCCAGAGTCTTCCAGGGGATTAGAGATTCCCAGTTCAGTGGGCTGGGTGGCGAGCTACAGGATCGAGACTCAGAACTTATATGGATTGCCCTGGATTCCTTCTTCATGGTGGTAGGACAAACAGAAACCAAACTCATATGGGCCCCAACGTTGAACATCTCTGAACTCTTGTCATCAAAGAACAATTGAGCTCATAGAACTGAAAAGGGTTTATTTTATGAGCGCACTTTATTATTTTAGTTGTTATTTTTCATACCTGTGTTTTATCTGTATATGTTTATGCCATGTTTCTGTGTATATTAATACACTTCTCAAACTTTATCCTGGTTTCCTAGTCTCTTTATTGATGTTCAATTCTCTGGCTCTTAACAATCTAGTTTTCTTCTGGTTCTGGTCCAAATTCACATTGATATTAACCACATAACACTACTACGAGCTATTTCATAAATGTACATTCTTACGACATTGTAATAAGGGTTACAAATACTTTTTTTACTTGTGTCTCTGTTGTATCAGCTAGCCTTTGGAACTCATTTATAAATGCTTTGTAAAGCATAGAAAGTACTCACTTTAGATGGGCTCACATCATGTAGTCAACTAATCAGTAGTAACTCATGAGTTAATCATGGATTGATGTGTTCGTAAGTCCTCATTAAAGATGCATTAACACACTAACTATCCGTAGGCATATTTCTGAAGGCATGTCCAAATAGAATACATGTGTGTGTCCAGGTTCTGTTAGCCTTTGGAACTCATTTATAAATGGTTTGTAAAGCATAGAAAGTACTCACTTTAGATGGGTTCACACAGTGTACTTAACTAACCAGTAGTAACTCATGAGTTAATCATGGATTACATTATTGGTAAGTATTTGTAACAGATGTGTTAACACCCCAGCTATTAGTTTAGGCCTTTTTCTAAATCATAACATTTTATTTAAGACATGAACAAATGTAGGTCTAGATAGTCTGTTAATCATTAACTTCCTAGTTATAAACAACCGTTTACGTTCCTGAGTACCTAGTTGATAATGGTAAAATTACTTAATTTACAAATGGTTAATGCATCATGTAGGAATTATTAAAAAATATACTGATAAACATTTTACATGGGCTTACTTACTATGGACCAACCATTTACTAACTGCATTTACAAATGCTTTACTGATTAGAATGAATGTAGGAACTATGCTTTACAAATGATAAACAAATAAATTACTACTAGTTTGTAGATAGTTTATAAAGGGAAAATTATTTTATTTAATAATGGTTTTTGCAATACTTAGAAAGTGTCAAACTTCTATTTATGAACATAACTTCCAAGAGCCCTATTTACTATGAACAAACCATTTATGAGTGTGTATACAAATGCTTCATTCATGAGAATTAACAGAGGAGCAGTGCTTTACAAATGATGAACAAAGCATTTAGCAATAGTTAGCAACTGGTTTATAATGGGAAAATTATTTCATTTCCAAATGGTTGTTTCATTATTGGTTAAGTATAAATCATGTACTTACAAACATATTTTTCAAGATAGGCTTATTTACTATGAACAAACCATTTATAACTATGTGAATAAATGCTTTACTGATGATGAATTATGCAAGAACAATTAATTAATAATGATGAAAAAAAACATTAACTAATAGGCTTATTTACTATGAACAAACCATTTTTAATTGTGTGAACAAATACTTTACTCATGATGAACTATGTATGAACAATTAATAAGTAATAATGAACAAACCATTAACTAATAGTTAACTAATGCTTAATAAATGATGAATTATGGATAGTTATTATAAAGTGTTACCTAACTTATTTCACCAGTATATTTCTGTTGAAGTGACAGGTACCATAAGATTTTCTCTTCTTCCTGTTCCTTTTTTTTCATTCATGCATGTTATGAATGAATGAATGAATGAATAAAAAAAAAAAAATTTAAAGAGTGAATGACAAAAATAACCACCAGATGGAAAAAGGTGATTTTACAATTACTGTGAATGCACCACGAGGCTACGTGTTTTAGGTGAACGCACCGTCTGTGTTGTTTAATTCCGACAACGGCTACTGCGCTGCAGAGCAGACTGTTAGGTCCCGGTGTTGGATTCCTCTACAGTGAAATACAGTCACACTTTACACTGTTTAATGTTAGCTGTCAGAAATGAGGCACCGAAATTTTCGTTCTTATTCTGTCTCGTTACTACCGTTTAGGTCGGCATATTTCGGTTTCCCTACCAGAGTCAATATAGTGTGCAGTAACTTCTAAATAATTTTGATAACTCACTGACGTCCAGTGATCACCGGTTGATGAGACAGCGTTTGCACTTTGCACTTTGATTTCAATAACAGGTCGGCGAGTATACACTGTCCAAAACAGTGCTTTGCCTGAGCCCACTACCATCAACCTGAGTCACAGTAACCGTAGGCCTACTATGCTTAGCTCGTAGGTGGCAAACTTGACGTGCTTCAGTGATATTTTAATTCGGCTTTACACAATGTGCCTATGGCTTTCGAATTGTCTACGAGCCTGCAGCCAGCAGGAGGATGTGTTACGAGGAAGTATGACAGCTTGATGATAAGTAAAGGTGCGGCAAAGGGTCAAAATAGTAGCCTGTTTGGCATGTGAAGTGAAAATAAATTAATAAATGGCGGCATGCGATTAAAAAAAATTACAGCGTTATGCTCGGCCCTTAATCGCGTCGCGATTAATGCGTTAATGCTGACAGCCCTAGTTTTTTTTTCCTGTTTTTTATATTAAAATTCTTAACTGTGTTAGTTAAAGCAATCAGAGAGTAAAGACCTGGAAGCCCCTGATCTCTGAGCCTGACAGGACAGAAGCAGTCCTTTTTAAAGGAAGCTGATTGGTCACACCTTCTGACAGGTGGAGTTGAGGACACACACGTTTACCATGTAGGGACAACTCTCTGACACACCGCTGATAAACAACTCAGCACTTTATCTATCTATCTATCTATCTATCTATCTATCTATCTATCTATCTGTCTGTCCGTCATTCTTCAACCCCCCCCCGATGTTAGAAATGAGATTTTAGGCAGACAAAAGTTGATGACGCACAGTTTTGCCATGTAGGGACAACTCTCTGACACACCGCTGATAACGGTCTGTGGGCTCATTTGGTTTAAATCAGGGGTGTTAATCTCAACTTCTCTAAGGGCCACTCTGGAAAATGAGAATCGCATCAAGAGCCAGACATGTAAAGTTTATTAACATGCTTGTATTTCATGGAAAATGTAAATATCTTTGACTGTATTTAAGCTCCCAGATGGCGGCTGATACCAGCTGTAGATATTAATCTTGAACTGTGTGAGTCGCAGAGAGGAGGCAGGAGAGGCTGTTGGACTTTAATCTTTTTGCTCATTGAGCTCAAACAAGAGTCAAGATAAACAAATTAATAGTTCAAAGTCTCACTGTATTTCCCTATTTTAGACTAAATAATTTCAGTAAACCATCTGGCTGCAATATCAATAATTAATCAAACTTTATTCTTCATCAACTTCACCAACTCTTCATCATCCAAACGTTTAAAGACCTAAACAAGTAGTAAACATGGGAGTGGAACCATCCATCCCATTTGACATGAACACAACATCAGTACAGAGTCAACATGCTTTATTTATTTTTGCATTTTGGACCTTGAAAACTTAAAAAAACAAATACTTTTTGACGTTCTTACTGGGCTACCTAGTGGCACAGGTCTCTGCATCCCTCTTCATGTTAAAATATTCTGACGCTGAGTCAAACCGGTTCGAAACTCCAGACCGAATCTCGTTTCTCTCTTTGACTCCAAACTTTACATTTTGTAAACTGGCAGCTTTCAGAGAGCTGCAGTCCGGAGAATATGAGTGATACGAAATTAGATATCGTCTTAGATTTTGGATATCATAATATTGTGATATGACCATAAGTGTCATTTTCTGAACTCATCAGACTGTTGTAACTGTTCTATTATTTGCCTTTACCCACTTAGTCATTATATCCAAATTACTGATGATTATTTATCAAAAATCTAAGTGTGAAGATATTTTGTATAGATATATATAACCTGTTTATTATTTATTCATTTGATTTTGCAACTGTTCACTGAAATAGCCGGTTTCTATGAAACTACTTGTGACATGTCATATTTGGCTTTGACTTTGACTGAACTGCTCTCACTTTGCGGAAAACAAATATCTGGATATATATCGTATATCGATATTCAGCCAAAATATATCGGGATATGACTTTTGGTCCATATCGCCCAGCCTTAGTTTGTCTCCAAACCTTAAAAACTCTGAGAGGATCGGTTCGGAAGATGATCGGGTTGAATCTGTAGGAGTTTGTTAAAGTACGACGTCTGAAAAATGCACTACAACGAGACCTACTGTTGGATACCGAGACCCGGGGCTAATACGGCAACTTAACGACCGGTATCTACTGGACCGAATAGCAATGCGGATTTCGGTGCCTCATTTCTGTGTCACTTAAATGTCTGTGCTTCTCTCTGATGCTCCAAAACTGACGTTAGTGACAACAGAAGCATCGCTGCATGTGAAGCTTGTTAACACTACACTTTGCAGCAGGTAACGTTAGCCTACCGTTAGCTAGCAGCTGGATTAAAATGCTGACAGTATTTCACCGTAGAGTATTCCATCATCGGGACGTCCAACAGTCTGCAGCTAAAGACACAAACTAGCTGCCCCATATGGCCACTGCCTGCCGCTAAATGGTGTGTTTACACTGGTAAACCTTGTGCTGCATTCAAAGTTATTGTAAAATATGTTTTTTCCATCAGGTGGTTGTTTTGTCGTTTACCAGCAAATTTACTATTATTAGTTATTGTTGTTACATTTTTAATAAATTATTTAAATATTGTATATGTTATCAGTAAACAAGCTGTTCTTTAATGTTGCTGACTGTCACCTACGACGGTCTTTGCCCGTCTGTGAGACAAACTATTATTCTTACAGCTACCTGTCCTTCTGCATGTCAAATATTAGATAACAGACTCCAGACATCAAATCGTCTTCTGAACATGAACATTTCCTGTCTCTGTCAGCGAGCCGAGCAGGGCGCCCAGGGGAGCCACGGGCCCAAACCCTTACCTACACACACACAGACACACACGCACAAACGCACACACACACACACACACACACACACACACACACACACACAGACACACAAACAATCACACACAGACATACAGACACACACACACACACAGACATACACGCACACATGTACATGCACTTACACACACACACACACACGTATGCATGCACGCACACTCAAAAATACACACAGACACACATGCACACACATACACGCACGCACACATGCACACACACATACATACACACACAGACACACACATGCATGCATGCACACACATAGACACACATACATACTCGCATGCATGCACACACACACACACACACAAACGCATATATACACACACATACACACACAGACACGCACGCACAGACAGACATGCACACACACATGCGCACACACACACACACACACACATACACAAACAGACACACACACACACACATGCACACACACACAGGCACACATGCATGCACGCACACAGACATACACACACAAACGCATATGCATATACACACTGTGACCTTGGCGACCTCGGAGACCACACTGGAGGACTGAAAACACACACACACACACACATATACAAAAACACACACACAGACACGCACGCACACACACACACACACACACACACACAGACAGAGTTTAGTAGTGATGGTCAAATGAAGCTTCGCGAACCAGTGTCTTTACTTTCTGAGCTCACTAGATGGCGCTCTCTGTTCAAAGAAAAAGGTTAAATGAATGGCAATTCAATGGATTTTCAAACCCTTTGTTGAACCGAGAGCGCCATCTAGTGAGCTCAGAAAGTAAAGACACTGGTTCGCGAAGCTTCATTTGACCATCACTAGAGTTTAGTAGACCTGTCCCAGATGACCTGAGAGGTCTGGGGGGTTCATAGTTTACTAGCAGATCCGAAATGTATTTTGGCCCTAAACTAGCATTATAAACTAGCAACAGTATTTTGTAATCAATTCTTTAAGGCACTGGAAGCCAGTGTAAAGACTTCAGTACTGGAGTGATGTGAACCACTTTCTTGACACAGACACGCACGCACACATGCACACACACAAACACAGACACACACACACACACACACACAGACCAGAGATTTAGTAGTGATGGTCAAATGAAGCTTGCTGAACCAGTGTCTTACTCTACAGGCTCACTAGATGGCGCTCTGTTCAAAGAAAAAGGTTAAATGAATGGCAATTCAATGGATTTTCAAACCCTTTGTTGAACCGAGAGCGCCATCTAGTGAGCTCAGAAAGTAAAGACACTGGTTCGCGAAGCTTCATTTGACCATCACTAGAGTTTAGTAGACCTGTCCCAGATGACCTGAGAGGTCTGGGGGGTTCATAGTTTACTAGCAGATCCGAAATGTATTTTGGCCCTAAACTAGCATTATAAACTAGCAACAGTATTTTGTAATCAATTCTTTAAGGCACTGGAAGCCAGTGTAAAGACTTCAGTACTGGAGTGATGTGAACCACTTTCTTGACACAGACACGCACGCACACATGCACACACACAAACACAGAAAACGTCAGAAAAAGCAACAACACGTCTGACCAATAAGTGGAGTTAAAATAATTAAAGAAGGAATCATAAAATCTGTGGTTATTGATAAAGTATGTTTTAAATCACAAGAGAAAAAGTTTGTGTAACTGCTGGTTGTATTAGAGTGTGTGTACCGTCGCAGCAGGTGCCGGTGCACGGTTTGGTCTCCAGGTTTTCTTCCGTTGGGTTTTCTTTACAGTCACCGATGCCGAAACATGTCCTGCGTCTCTGAGTCACTCCGTCCCTACACAGGATGTTACACTGTGACCTTGGCGACCTCGGAGACCACACTGGAGGACTGAAAACACACACACACACACACACACACACACACACACACACACACACACACACACACACACACACACACACACACACACACACACACACACACACACACACACACACACACACACACACACACACACACACACACACACACACACACACACACACACACACACACACACACACACACACACACACACACACACACACACACACACACACACACACACACACATTTTTTCTTGTGTTTGCGTGTGTGTCAGCCGAGGATTTCCAGGATTTCGACACGGGAAAGTTTGTTAATGATTTCTAAAAGTTGCACAATTTTCAGCCATATTTCCAAAAGAAGAAGAATACTTTTGTTTTCGTCTTCATGGAGACTCTCACTGATGAGGTTTCATATTCTTTTAATTTCTTTTTTCTCTTCACAACCTTAGTGTTTTGACCCCATGCCATTTTTATTTTTAAATTAAGAATTCAATTTTGCTTTTTGTGTGATGTGTAGAACTACTACTATTGTTCTTACTGTCGATTAACATGTTATAAATGAATGCAGGGGGAGGCGGAGCTTCAAAAAAACTAATGTTTTTTTTCGGGCAGGGGTTGGCCAAAACCTAAGTTTCTATGTTGTATTTACAGTTTTTCTCAGTCGCTTTGGTGCATTTCTCACATCACTATTTACATTTGTACAACAGTTAGTTCAACCTCCACAACATTTAGTCATTTGTGCACATCATAGTAGCAGCTTCTCATTCCTTCCAACAAATTGCCAATGCTTTTGGACATGTATCAGTTGCTTTCATACAACTCTCTGCTGTTTTATAACATTATCATTTGCTTATGTCATGTCAGTCAAAATTAACTATACTTGTGAATGCCGAATAGTCATTCCATATAAAACTAATAGTCCTCATTTCATTGCTTGAGTCATTACATACAAAAATGTTGAACTAGTTGTCAAAATCTGTCAAGCAAATTTAAAAAAAAATGTTTTCCTGAAAATGTCTCCTAAATTGAACAATTTCTCTCAGGTGAATCTCAGCTTTCACTGATGAGAAGGTGTGTGTGAAGCATTAGTTGCAACCAATGATAAGCCACTTCTCTACAATCACTGTCAGAGCTGAATCCCATAAACCCCGACTTTACAAACATATATGAACCAAGCAGGACATAGTGTGTACCATTTCTACAGTACTGTGACACAGAAATGGAAGGTCAGCCTCGTGGAAGAGGGGTGAGGGTGCGGGGAGGAAGGGGAAGGGGACAAAACAGGGGAAGAGGAAGAAGAGGCCAAGTACATAGGCGGATCCCTGATGAAATCAGGGCTACAATTGTGGATCATGTTGTCAATCACGGCCTCACAATGGCTGAGGCTGGTTGTAGGGTGCAGCCAAATGTTGGGAGAACCACTGTAAATTCAATTATTCAAACATTTCGTCGGGAGAACAGGTGTGTATAAATGGACAGAAATTCAGCACTAAACAATCTGCACTGCACTACTGTCATTGTGTCATACATGAAGCTTGCAGTGGGACAATAACTTGTCACTGTACATTTTACATTTAGACGTACAGCTTTACTGCATCACACATTTAGTGTATTGTAGTGTACAGTAGTGTTACAGTAAAGATTTGCCACCTTTACTGTAATTTTACTCTGCACCACACAGGATTGCAAGACAACCTTGCAGAGGTGGAAGAGGGCGTATTTTTACTCCGCAACAAGAGCAAGTCATTTGTGCAATGGTGATTGCAAACAATGCCATAAGGTTGAGAGAGATACAAAGTGCTGTTATAGAGGATGACAATGTCTTTGGGAATATTGAATCTGTTTCAGTCGCTACAATTGACAGAGTGGTCAGGAGGAATGAAATGCGCATGAAACATCTGTACAATGTGCCATTTGAACGGAACAGCGACAGAGTGAAGGAGATCCGTCACCAGTATGTACTGGTAAAACATGTATGTGTTCTATGCATATTCTAATGTTCAGTGCTGTAAACTGTTACTTTGTGTAGTGTCATGCACTACACTTATATGACAGTTCTGTGTATGTGTATTCACATTGCATATCTCCTTCACTCTGCCGCTGTTCTGTTCAAATGGCACATTGTACAGTTGTTTCATGCGCATTTCATTCCTCCTGACCACTCTGTCAATTGTAGCGACCGAAACAGATTCAATATTCCCAAAGACGTTGTCATCCTCTATAACAGCACTTTGTATCTCTCTCAACCTTATGGCATTGTTTGCAATCACCATTGCACAAATGACTTGCTCTTGTTGCAGAGTAAAAATACGCCCTCTTCCACCTCTGCAAGGTTGTCTTGCAATCCTGTGTGGTGTTTACAGTAAAGATGGCAAATCTTTACTGTAACACTACTGTACACTACAATACACTAAATGTGTGATGCAGTAAAGCTGTACGTCTAAATGTAAAATGTACAGTGACAAGTTGTTGTCCCACTGCAAGCTTCATGTATGACACAATGACAGTAGTGCAGTGCAGATTGTTTAGTGCTGAATTTCTGTCCATTTATACACACCTGTTCTCCCGACGAAATGTTTGAATAATTGAATTTACAGTGGTTCTCCCAACATTTGGCTGCACCCTACAACCAGCCTCAGCCATTGTGAGGCCGTGATTGACAACATGATCCACAATTGTAGCCCTGATTTCATCAGGGATCCGCCTATGTACTTGGCCTCTTCTTCCTCTTCCCCTGTTTTGTCCCCTTCCCCTTCCTCCCCGCACCCTCACCCCTCTTCCACGAGGCTGACCTTCCATTTCTGTGTCACAGTACTGTAGAAATGGTACACACTATGTCCTGCTTGGTTCATATATGTTTGTAAAGTCGGGGTTTATGGGATTCAGCTCTGACAGTGATTGTAGAGAAGTGGCTTATCATTGGTTGCAACTAATGCTTCACACACACCTTCTCATCAGTGAAAGCTGAGATTCACCTGAGAGAAATTGTTCAATTTAGAAGACATTTTCAGGAAAAAAAAGATTTCAAAATTAAAATTTGCTTGACAGATTTTGATAACTAGTTCAACATTTTTGTATGTAATGACTCAAGCAATGAAATGAGGACTATTAGTTTTATATGGAATTAACTATTCAGCATTCACAAGTATAGTTAATTTTGACTGACATGACATAAGCAAATGATGTTATAAAACAGCAGAGAGTTGTATGAAAGCAACTGATACATGTCCAAAAGCATTTGCAATTTGTTGGAAGGAATGAGAAGCTGCTACTATGATGTGCACAAATGACTAAATGTTGTGGAGGTTGAACTAACTGTTGTGCAAATGTAAATAGTGATGTGAGAAATGCACCAAAGCGACTGAGAAAAACTGTAATAGTGACCTCTTTCAATATGCTAACACGTAAAACGTACTTCACAGGTAATTTCAGATTTTTTTTTTCAATTATTTTCACAGCTACACCATCAACTTCATCCTCAACATCAACAGATGCATCACTTCTCAGTGCTGATGTTTCCTCTATAGTACAAGGTACCACCACCACAAGCTCTATAATTATAGCTGATATCCTGCACAGCCAAGAGTTTAAACTGATAAGTGCTGTCATATTGTTAGAAAAAAAAACAGTGCAAATCACTATTGAATTCCCACCAAACTGTGTAAATACCAGTCACTTTTGCCCATGGACATTTCAGAATTTTTAATATACAGTAGTGCACGTTTTTAATGTATATTTGATTTTATGGTACAGTGGTGTTTTTGCAAATGTTCAATTGTTGAAAATGTTAAAATTTTATGCACATTATATGCAACAGCAGTATTTGCACTTTAAACATTTTTTTATTTATGCACAGTTTATGCAACAGCAGTTTATGCACTGTTTTATTTATATAAAGTGTGGGTGAAGGAGGTGGAAGGTATATGACCAGCATCCACATACCCAAATGGCCCTGCTAGCGGCCATGGATGCAGCATGTGATGACATCACAGCAGAGTCCTGCAGAGGGTGGTTTCGCCACTCGAGGAGATACTTTCCTCGCTGCATAGCAAGAGATGATATTCGCTGTGATGTAGATGAAAATATGTGGCCAGACAGAGAGGAAGGTTCTGGATGTTCATGAATGATTACAGTACTATGTATGTTGTATGTTCAGTTCAAATATGTACTGCAATATTGTTTACCATTGTGCACAGCTGTACCCAAAGGGAGTTTATGTTTGTTATAAATAAGGGTGTATTTTTTCTTTTGCACAATGCTGTGAACAAATTAGAATTGCGCGAGCATATGCAGTAAAAATGTGAAACATACATATTCAGTGTCTTGTACTCATTTACCTCACTAAATACAGTAATGTGTAACTTTCTTGTATTTTTCAAATGGCTGTGCAAATAGTATATAGTACTGTCTTGAGCATTTTTAGGTAGTTTCACCAAGATCTGACTTTTTTGCATTGGAAAAGATTTACAGAGTAAACTATCATAATGAATACATGACAAAGCCATTTGACTATCTTGTTCATAAACAATGGTGTCAGGACTTTTCATCTTGATGACACAGACACTTTCATTGACATGAATACTTGCTTTTGAGGAATGAGCTATCCATTTTGAGCAAGTGACACGCTTTTGCAGGTTATCAACTAGGTTTTGCAGTTTGTACTAATTGTTTTGAGAACTGCATTAACTGTTGTGCAAATGTAAATAGTGATGTGAGAAATGCACCAAAGCGAAAAACTGTAAGACTTAAACTTTGACTTCATATTTGGTTATTTTGAGAGCGATAAAGCCATGAACAATGAAGCGCTTTGTGCATGATACAAAGGGAATTGAAGGTTTTACCTTCTTACTTACAGTAACAACAACAAAACTATTTTCTCTAATACAGTTTTTCTCAGTCGCTTTGGTACATTTCTTGAATCATCCTCAACATTTGCAAAACAGTAAGTGGATTTCTCAAAACAATTCGTACAAATAGCAAAACACCATGGATTACCTGCAAAAGCTAGTCTCTTGCTCAAAATCCTTAGTTCATCTCTCAAAAGTAAATATCTGTGTCAATGAACTATGAAAGTAAATATGGTGCAAAAGGTGAGAGCTTGTAGAATACAATGTGAGAAATTGGAGAAATAAAATCTGAACTTGTATGTTAAAATTTGCTCATGTAAAAAATATTCACACTCCTCTGATCTGAATTTGAAGTCACACAAAGAAAAAAACACATGAGAGCTTGTAAAAAGAATCTGAACTTGTAAATTGAAATTTGCACTTGTAGAAAATATTCACACACCTGTATTCTGAATGTGAAGTTGCAGAAAAAATATTCACAAATGTGTAGATTGATATTTGCATGAACACAATGACAGCTGCAAACTTGTAATGCAACATTTACTTGTGTACTTTTTTTTTACTCAAGTTCATTTTCCATCACAACCACAACTCAATGATTACAACCTCTGGAATCTGTCACTGCAACTTCACATATGTGCTCTCTCACATCACAAAGTGGAGAATCTGCGCCTCTAACTTTTGCAACACTTGTTGCGATACATTTGGTGCAAAACAGATTTGTACCTGTGGACTACGGCTGTGGAGCTCTGAGCCAACAGAACGGGGAGAGCAGGGTTTCTATCGCCAGATGAGGGTCAACTCTGTCCGGCTTATTTAGCTATGTAGCACGGAAGCTTGGTGGAATAGCAAGCTAGCGTTAGCTAACTAACCAACCAGCCTGCTTCTAAATACCTTTTAATTATCTTAACACTTTTTAACAGTCAAACTGAAACACTGGTGGTGAGCTCCAGGTCCTGCAGCCGCAGACGGACCATCACCAGGGTGGATCGGCCAGCGGAGCAACATTGCTATTGCCAGAAAGCTTCGCTGCCGACCTCGACCTGCAGTTGGAGCTCCAGTGGGACACGGAGAGCCCCGCACCCGGTAGCAGCGTCCTATCCCCCGGCCATGACCAGAGCTTGCTTTGCTGATGTTGTGCCCACATTTTGCATCACTGCCGAAAATTGCACCCGCTTGGGCAGCAACAATAATTTCTGCAGAATGCGTGTTCCTTAACACTCATATCTGCTGAGCATTACATCCAGCTCGCGGGCAGCAACAATAATTTCTGCTGAATAATGTGCCATCTCTTAGGCCGGTTACACACTGCAGGCGTGGCGTGAGCGTGGCGTTTCTGTTGCGTGTCAGCTGCGTGTCAGCTGCGTGGATTTTGTATGCCTTTACACACCAGAAACGTGTCTGACGCAGCGCTGCTGCTGCTAGCCTTGTCTGGACACATGGATGTTTCCCATTGATAAAATGAAATACCATGTTAAACATAAATATATACTGATTTGATTACAGCAAAGACAACGTCGGCAGTATTGACGGCAAAATAGGCTACAGAATATTTCGTTCTGTATTGACAGGTGCAATATTAGAAAATCGATTAAAAAAAATGACATTCATATAGGCCTATCTGCATTTATATCAAAACCTAGAGGCTTTCAAACATAAACATGTCATTTGTTAATATGTATTTGTGTCTAAATGACATATAAACATATTTTCCCTATTCTATTTTGCCTGGAAGCGCTTCCAACACGCTCGCGTCTCGCGTGAAAAATAGGCGTCGGTTCTATTTCTAGCAGGCACGCGTCTCACGCAGGCAGTGTGTAAGCTCTAACCTGTTAACATGGGAGCCGAAATATAAACGGACACGCCACGCGGCTGACACGCTCGCCTGACGCGTCCAGTGTGTAACCGGCCTTAACCCTCATTGCTGCCGAGAATTGCACCCAGGTAGCAAGGAAATGATAGAGTCTGATAAAACATTGATGTCTCTAAACATTCTAAAATTATAACCATCATTGATGAACATGACAAAGAAATGCATGTAGCCTAGCTTTTAAATAGTAGCTACTTTGCCTTATAAAATAATTATTTTCCCCTTGTGGATGCAAGTTTCAGCAGGGATGCGAAACTTGGCACGTGTTACCCACTGATGACGGTCCATCTGAATATTTTTTCTGCAACTTTACATTCAGAATACAGGTGTGTGAATATTTTCTAAAAGTGCAAATTGCAATTTACAAGTTCAGAGTTTTTTACAAGCTCTCATGTGTTTTTTTCTTTGTGTGACTTCAAATTCAGATCACATGTGTGTGAATATTTTTGACAAGTGCAAATTTTAACAAGTTAAGATTTTTTGTTCTGCAAGTTCTCACATTGTATTCTACAAGGTCTCACCTTTGCACCATATTTACCTTCATAATGAACATGTCAGTGCCATCAGAATAACAAATCCTTGTGTCATTGTGTACAGATAAGACAGTCAAATTGCTTAGTCATGTTGTCAATATAACGTGTATTCTGGAGGGATGTTCTGATGTAAACTATGGCTAATGTTTTGATGACAATTATTGTAAATTGTAGGTTACACCTTAGTGTATGTGGGAGTTTGATTGCAAGAGACTGTTTGTACTGTAATTTGTTGACAGACCATGTCATTGTGATACAGATAGGAAAAGACAGCACTGCATAGCACAAAGAAAAAAAAGAAAATGTGAACATAGGACAATCTCATTAGGGAAAACTGTACATGCTGTGCTGTAGGAATTACAGTGCAGTCTTCCTAAGCCTCCCTGAACTTTCCTGTCTTTTGAGCCACAAATTCTCATCCATCACAACAAATATCTACTCTTGCGATACAGCGTGGAAAGTAGAAAATAAGTCTAATGGTAATGTATAGAAATATGCTTGACATATTATGAAAACTTGTTTAACAATTTTGCATGTAAAGACTTATGCTATAAACTAATGCCTAAATGTTGTGTGTGTGTGTGTGTGTGTGTGTGTGTGTGTGTGTGTGTGTGTGTGTGTGGGGGGGGACTATTCAACCGAGACCCATTATACAGTTTTTCTCAGTCGCTATGGTGCATTTCTTAGATCAATTCCTGATACTACTTGTACAAATTCCAAATCATCTAGTCACTTGTGCACATCATTAAAGCAATTTCTTATTCCTTTGAACAAATTGCAATTCCTTTTGTACATATTGGAATTGATAATGTACAAGTGTCAGCTTTTTTCCACATTTTCAATTGCTCATGTCATGTTGATCAAAATATAGTAGATGGTTCTCTGTTGAATAGTCTTACCCCTCAAAACATCTAGGCATTAGTTCCTTGCATAAGCCATTACATGCAAAATTGTTGAACTATTTGTCATAAACTGTCAAGCATAGTTTTGCACATTTCTATTAGACCTTTTGTACAAAAACGTGAATTGATGAATCGTGCAGGTGAAACTGACCCTCCCTCATGAAGGAATGTAAAGTGTTAGTTCAACCAATAATCAACCAGTTGCGTAAATTGCTCAAAGGTGCATCTCATGAACAATCAATTGGCAAGCATATATAGACAGACCACAACACAAAGTTGCAATTTTCCAATAATGGATGGACCAGGAAACGAACAGGGTCAACAGCCAAGAGGAGGAAGAAGAGGAGCAAGGATGCGTGGTGGAAGGCAAAACAGAGGAAGAGGCAGAAGAGGACATAGGCGCATATCTAATGACATAAGGGCCACTATTGTAGACCATGTTGTCAATCATGGCCTTACAATGGTTGAGGCAGGTCGAAGGGTGCAGCCTAATATTGGGAGATCAACCGTGTCCTCAATAGTTCAAATGTTTCGAAGAGAGAACAGGTATGTCCACCAATGTACAGTGCACTGTTACTGTATATAAGCATTATACCATCTCCGCCATCTTCATCTCCAAATTCCGTCTGCTCATTACAAATTTCTCAAATCATGGTATAAAACAATACATTTCCCTAGTGTAAACATGTTTCAGTTTCAGTGTCCATTTGATAATTTCAATTCAAACACCAATACAGATTTCTCTACTCTGAACATATCAGTGGACGTCTTTCATACTCACATTCACAGAAATAATCATCTCTTTACAAAAACAAATATCACTCTTTAAAGTGCAACAATATCAAAAGGATAAATCATGTTTCAATCTATATAGATATGTATCGGTTTTCTTTTAACTCCACAAATCCACCATCATACTAATGTAATAAGGTGAATCATAAACCCTCTTTGGCTGTAACTGAATATTTAAATGACTTTAGAGTCAAAACATGAATCATCATACACATTGGGAAAACTGTTCAACTCATGATACATTTTAAATACAGACCAGACAGCTAACTGCCTCTGAATAACTCTAGGGACAACTCCCCTTTAAAGGTGATGGTTTGGAGTAATGTCACCCTAGGGTCCTTTGCACCATGACCTCAAGCCAAACACCCCCCCAGAAGCTTTTTTCACCTGGGTCTAACATTGGGAGAGTTAGCGTAGAGTAGCGTTATCAGCTGAATAGCTTAGCGCAGGGGCTAATGGATCCGAAGTGTCTCTTAACATTACCCCACTAATAATGCCCAAAATGATACCAAACGTCTACAGTAGTACAAATAGGTTATGTACTCATAAAACGATGGATTGGAAAGTTTGTAAGTATACCAGAAATGTATGTAAATAACACTTGCCTGCTCTCTTCTGCTCTCTTCTGCTCTCTTCTGCTCTCTGCTGCTGCTGCTGCTGCTACCAGCAGTAAGACGAGTGCTTAGGGACGTCTACAAATTACAACACCGAAAAGAGATGCAACAAAAATATTTTTTAATTTAACTTTTTTTTTAAAGTAAGTGCTGTAGAATAACTAGCAGGAGACAAGTTATAATTGAGGTAAGTTTGGAGACATTACCTTATTTAATCATTAAATTAATAAATATTTTTGTTGTATCTCTTTTCGGTGTAGTAATTTGTAGACGGCCCTAAGCACTCGTCTTACTGCTGGTAGCAGCAGCAGCTGCAGCAACAACAGAGAGCAGAAGAGAGCAGGCAAGTGTTATTTACATACACTTCTGGTATACTTACAAACTTTCCAATCCATCGTTTTATGAGTACATAACCTATTTGTACTAGTGTAGACGTTTGGTATCATTTCGGGCATTATTAGTGGGGTAATGTTAAGAGACACTTCGGATCCATTAGCCCCTGCGCTAAGCTATTCAGCTGATAATGCTACTCTACGCTAACTCTCCCAATGTTCGACCCAGGTGAAAAAAGCTTCTGAGGGGGTGTTTGGCTCGAGGTCATGGTGCAAAGGACCCTAGGGTGACATTACTCCGAACCATCACTTTAACAACAATAACAATCATTTATAGCCTGTCAGGATACCTTAAAAACATGAAATAAAATGTTACCAGGGAGTGAGGACAACAGCACCCAGAATCACACACGCAGCCCCAATACACACTGTTAACTGGCCGCTATTGTTATTGTTTACAAAACCTGTTTCCCGCGGTTATAAACGCGGTTCTTTAACACGGCTTTACACATCCAAAAATTCCATAACCAACTCTTATCAGCTTCAATACACCAGATGCACTTCGGGAGGAAACAGTTTTGTAATTTTTACCGAGTACCAACCTGGAAAACAGAATCACGGTGTCAGTGAATGAAAGAGCGAACCGCCATCTTCATCTCCAAATTCCGTCTGAGAGAAGAGGGAGGTGCCTATCACCTTGGCACCGTGGTGCAATGATACCCGCACTTTGTTTCCACTTTCTTTGTTTCCCCCCTACGTTAATATTGTCTTACACAATAAAAGTTGACATTCTATTATTGTGTTATCACATTAGGGTGTATCACACACTCCCCAACAAATAAAAATGGCTCCTGACACAAGGTATCCTGAACAATTTCACTCTGAACATTCATGCCCCCTTTTTTTTCAAAACACATTCCAACTCTCAATTAGTGTATCCTATACGTCCTATATAGTGCGTGTTCCAGATCTCATCTGGTGAGTATGCAATGTATGATGTGTATGTTCCGACAGGTAAGTGTAAACTGTATAGGGTTTGTGTGATTCAGTAGGTATGAAATGTATGACGTATGTATGGTGTTTATTGTGATTCAGGTCTCTTCAGGTGAGTGTGGAATGTATGTATTTGTCTTTCATGGCGTGTCATCCACAGTGAGCTGGGTACACATCAGGTAGGTAAGGGTATGGGGTGATGGATGGGGGCTGGAAATAGTGGAAGTGTAGCGTTCAGAGACACTGGTGAGTACACTGTATTGGCTGGATTCCAACTGTACTCACAGTGGGCCGCGGGTGATAAGCTGGTTGACCCAGGGATGGGTAAGTAAACACATAACCTCACCGTCTTTCTCTCGTGGACTGTCTCAGTGGGATCTGAAGTTCAGGTTATGGTGTGGGGACATTGTTCTCTTGATGGACAGCATGCAGTTCTTGAACGGTTGCATCATTCATTACAGCAAGGTGTTCTTTCTGCTGGGCTTTTGGCCTGTCGCACCTCCAACGGTGCCTGTGGTGGACTATGCATGGCAGGGGCGTCCTCTTCCCTGAGGCAGGCCTAAACCTGACTGCATACCGCAAGGTTTTGCTGCAGGGTCTTCAGCTGGGGACCACCGCTCATTGACGTTTCGCCCCTTAGCCCAGAACATCTCCTGGTGGCGGGGCAGTGAACAGGGACGTCTCCCTGACACCCCCTGCAGCAAAACCTACTTGGATGTTACTCCCCAAGTCTTGTCTCGTCGTTTCAGCCAGAGCCAGTGGCTTGCTTTCTCCGCTTCCTCCGAGAGCTCTTTGGTGGATCTGCTCAGTGTGGCTCCACGTAGTCCCAGGTCCTTGAGCAGACGTGATGTTGATCTGCCCAAAAAGCCTCTGGATCCCACCTCCACCGGGTACAGCCTCACACTTCATCCATTTTCTCTGCACTCCGCAACCAGATCTGCATACTTTGCCTTCTTTCTCTCGTAGGATGCTCCAGACCCTCCTCCCATGGCACTGTCAGCTCGATCAGTATTGCTGACTTCACAGCTGCAGACCACAGCACCACGTCGGGTCTTAAAGTGGTGCTGCATATCTCCTGTGGGAACTGGAGCTGCTTACCCAGATCCACTTCCAACTTCCACACTGCCCCTGATGTTAATAGCTTGGCGGGTGGTCTCTTGCTGGTGTGCCTTGCAGGTTCCCCCTGCCTGAGGAAGTGGATCCTTCATCGGCTCTCTGATGGTCTCTGGATGTTTGCTTCCTGCCGTCTTTTCTCCAGCACCTCTGCCAGCTTCCTGAGCACTTGGTCGTGCCGCCATCTGAGCCGACCCTGTGTCAGTGCTGTTTTACAGCCTGACAGAACATGCTGGAGTGAGGCATTGATGGTTCCGCAGAGGTCACAGGATTGCTCTGTTCCAAGCCACTGATGGAGGTTTTTAGGGCTCGGGAGGGTGTCGTACGTTGCCCTAATAAGGAAACTGAGCCGAGCCTGTGGCAGTTTCCAGAACTCTGCCCAGCTAATTGCTCGGCTCGCGACACCCTCCCAAGTTGTCCACCGCCCCTGCTGCCCCTGTGCCACAGACCTCACTCTGAGCTCCTCCTTCTCAATCCTGGTTACCTCTGCGACAACAAGATCCTTCCTCTCCTTCCTGCTTGCCTTTGACCATAGGATGGGTGGATCGTTCCATCCGAGGCCTGCCCGCCCTGTCTGTACCATGCCCACGACTTGTTGATGTTTCAGTCTTCCCATCACTTTCTGCACCTCCTCCTTGGCCCTCCACTTCCTTCCAGTCTCAACTCTGGCGTTTGCATCAACCACAGCCCTGTTGGAGGAGTCTCTTAACTCCATCACCAGCCTTGCCTTCTCCTGCTTGTAGCCCAAGGTGATGGATTTCAGGGGTTTGCAGGTTGAAGCTGCTTGCAGGTTGAAGCTGCTCCATACCATGTTCATCCTCACTGGATGTCCCCTGTTCCTCATCCCTAACACTCTCCCTGTCCTGTTCAGGTTCTGCATGAATCGTTTCTCCCAGGTAGGTCTCATTCTGTTCAGATATATATATATATCTGGGCCCTGTGTCTCATGTGTGGGTTTTGAAATGTCTGAAGCTCTCTTCTTTCTCTTTTGTGACTCAGCTGTGTTGATCGTCGGGTTCTGAAGAGGCTCTACAGGTAGGTCGTTGACTTGCAATAGGAGGTTCCTGTGTAGAGTGCAAACTGGTCGGCCTCCAGCCTCAGGGCTTACTTTGTAAACAGGATTATCTCCAACCTGTTCTCTCATGATGTAGATAAGCTGCTCCCAGTATGGTCTAAACTTCCCAGGGCCCCCTCGTTCACTGAGATTGCGTACAAGGACTCTGTCCCCAAGCTGAAGAACCACACCTCCAGCTACCTCCTCTGTTATGAGGCCGCAGAGGATGTCCACAGGTAGGCGAGGATGTCGGCCATACAACAAATAGTACGGGGAGAAACCTGTGGCCTCGTGCCTTGTACAATTATACGCCAGGAGTACATGGGGCAGGTGGTCCTTCCAATTCTCCTTCTCTTTCTCTCCCAAGGTTCGGAGCATCTGCAATAGCGTGCGATTGAGTCTTTCTGCAGGATTGCCCTGGGGGTGATATGGAGAAGTTCTTGAGTGGGCGACACCAGCTAATTGCCCGAGAGTCCTAAAGAGTGCATTCTCAAACTCTCGACCCTGGTCGTGGTGGAGCTGGCCGGGTATCCAAATCTGGGGATGAAATCATTGAAAAGCCTGTCAGCTGCCATCTTACCAGCCTTGTTCCTGGTGGGGTAGGCTTGCACAAATCTGGTAAAGTGGTCAACCACTACCAGGATATACTCGTACCCACCTCTGCAGGCCTCCAGGTGAAGGAAATCGATGCAGACCAGCTCAAGGGGTGAGTTTGATGTAATACTTCCCATGGGTGCTCTTTCATGTGTAGCCGGCTTCTTCTGTTTAATGCAAGGAAACTTCCTGGTCACATACTCCTCTATCTCTGCTTTCATGAAAGGCCAATAAAATCGCTCCCTAGCTAGGCTCAGAACTTTTTCAACGCCAACATGACATGAAATTCTAATGACATGTTATGCAGCTGGGTGAGTACTGTTCGTTTGTAGGTGGCGGGCAGAACCAGTTGTTGTCGACCAGCACTTTTCCTGTAGAGAAGGTCATTCTTTATGTGTAATCTGCTCCACTCCCTTAACAGCCTCCTTGCATGTGTGTCCATTCTCTCTTTGTCATCCTGTCACTTTCCCAATAGCGGGGTCTTTCCTTTGCTCCCTCACAAGCTCATCATGACTGACTTCCTGCAGAGGCTCAACTTAAGGTTGGCTGTGGGATGTTAAGTTGAGGGCTGCCACCCAGGCCAGCACATACTGCCTCCTCTGATAACTCTTCATGAAGGTGTCGATGTCTAGTGGTGTCAGCATCGATGTTGGTTTTGCCTGGCCGGTATTTGATGTCAAAGTGGAAATCGGCCAGCTAACCCACCCACCGGTGACCCACTGCGTTGAGTTTGGCAGTACTCAGGATGTATGTGAGGGGATTGTTGTCCGTGAAGACTGTGAAATGCGGGACGTAGAATAGGTAATCACGTAACTTCTCACATATCACCTACTTCAATGCGAGGAATTCAAGCTTTCCGCTGTGTAGATGATAATTTTGTTCCGCTGATGTTAGTGTGCGTGACACGTATCCAATCACCCTCATCTTCCCATCCTGGTTCTGATAAAGAACTGCACCGAGACCTTTTTGGGAGGCATCTGTGTGGAGTGTGAAGGGGCGGTTGAAATTGGGATACGCCAGCACTGGGGGTTTGGTCAGCCGGTCCACAAGCTGTTCAAGGATCTGTTGGTGTTGTATATTCCATTCTACCAGAGTATGGGAGGACTGCTGATTGTGTTTTGTTTTTCCTCGTGGCGGTTTGGGCGAAGGGGTGTTGGGCTTCGACTGGAGCAGGTCGTACAGGGGCTTGGCTATACGTGAGAAGTCCTGCACGTATGTTCGATAATAGCTCAGGAACCCAAGCAACTGCCAGACGTCCCCAACTGTCTGTGCCGTTTTGTCTTTCAGTGCCCGCACTGCTTCAAGGTCTTTGGGGTCCATTTTTACTCCTTCCGCTGACACCAACCGGTTGACATATCGGACCTCCTTGCGGAAGAGCTCCCATTTCTCCGGCTTCAGCTTTACCCCATGGTGTTGGAAGGCTTGGAGGACTCTGCGTAGCACCTGCACATGCTCATCAAAGGACCTGGAGAAACACAATACGTCGTCGAGATAAGGGATGCAGCACTCATCTCTCAATGTGTCGAGCATACCTTCTATGCTCCTCTGAAAAGCCGCTGGGGTGTTTGATAACCCAAAGGGTATTTGCACCCACTCGTAGAGCCCCCATGGGGTTATGAATGCAGTCAGGTACCTTGATCCTTCGGCAATAAAGCCTTGGTGGTAGGCTTTCCCCTGATCGAGGATCAAAAACCAGGCACATCCTCCCAGGGAGTCAGTGAGGTCCTGAATTCTGGGAAGAGGGTGACGATCTGGCACGGTTTTGTTGTTGAGGAGCTGGTAGTCAACACACAGGCGTAAGGACCCATCTTTCTTTCTTACACAGATGACAGGAGCTGAATAAGGCGACTGGGACTTCACGATCCACCCTTTAACCAACAGTTCCTGGATGTACTCCTTAACTTCCCTATAGAGTGGTTTTGGGATGGATGCGTAGGCTCTCTGAACTGGGATGTCATCCTTGGTCCTGATCTCCATCTGTAGGGAGGGGATACACCCTATGTCATCGCTGTTACGGGTGAATGCTCCACATTCCTCGTAAAGCACTTCCTTTACCGCCTGTTGTTGTTCAGGGCTGAGGTGACTGATATCAACAGGAGGGAGCCAGGACTCGGGTGGGGAGGTACTGGGAGAAGCAACACCATTAACCTCGACTGATGTCATCTTTCTTGGTGTGGAATCAGCCTGAGGTGACACTGGTGCATCAGTCTCGAGGACCTTGATAACATGTTGGATGGTTCCCAGAGAGGTTCTCCTTAGCAAGGTGACCTCATGCTTTGAGTGGTTGGAGATGGGCACCTTGACATAAGGCTGTCGGGTGTTATTGATTTCCAAGAGGCCTTCTCCTACACTCAACTGCTCTAAGACAATGCTTTCCTCAGCCGGTTCGTATAGAACAATGGGGTAAGAGATATCAAAGTTTGGGGTACCCTACACCATACATGAGCTGTTCTGCCAGGGGGGATGATAGCATGGTCTTGGCACACTCTTATAGTGACTGGATCACAGTATGTCCTAGGGGGCACCTGGATGAAATTCACAATGGCCTCCACCTGTTCCTCCTATATTCCAAATGCATCGCCAGAGGACTCTTTTCTTCTGATGATCTCCTGGAGTACATTGGCTCCTAGGAGGGGCTGGGGCAGTGGCAGCGGGCTGACTAGGAAAGGGGCCTGTATGGTAAGGTTGGGGTCTTCCTTCCCTGCAAGATTGACAGTGAGCTCAACCCATCCACTGTATGGGACAGCATGGCCAGTGACTGCATAGACGCCAAGTTCTTCCTCTAAAAGCTCAGAAAGAGGTATATGATTAGGAATGTGAGTGTCAGAGCCTGAATCAAACAGGACTGTAGCTGGGTACCCGCCAATCAGACATTTCAGCAGACTTTTCTTTCCAATTAGGGGTGCCTTGAGGTGATGTTACACTGGCTGGTCAGTACATGTGGTTTTTGTTGTTTGTTTTGCTTGGGATGTCTGGTTATTTGTTTATTTGTTACTGTTTGGGACTGAAGCTGCTCACCGGTCTCTGGGCGTCCCTCCACAAAGACCGAGCCCCGTTTCCCTGCACCCTGACTCGTTGCAGACATTCCACTGCTCTGTGTCCTGCCGCTCCACACACAAAGCAATGGTTAGACTCCTGTGCATTCTGTTCAGTACATTTCAGACAACGAGCTGTCCTTCCTCTCACCTGGACTGCAGGTTGTCTCAGCTGTGGTTGGACAGATCTGCTGGGGATTGGCTGAGAAGGAGGGGCTGACTGGATGTGGGCTGGCATAGTTAGAGGGTAAGACACCTGAGTATTTTCTGTCCGCTGCTCAATCAAAGAAGCCACCATGTGTGTAAGAGTCTCCACCTGAGAAGTGAGCTGTTGTATTGTCTGGAGATTTTTATTGTTTGGAGCTGTATCCTGCGACTTGTTATTGTTCATTGTTTACAATCTCCTGTCTCAACCTTGGCGCTGTGTGCTTGTGTTGCCTTTTGTCGGGGGGGTTGGCCCAGTCTGCGCTGGTGCTCATTGTCATCACTTATTATTTTCATGACCTGGCAAAGGATTTCCTCATCTGTGACTCGAAGGTTTGAGATTAATGGCCTCAGTCTTTGCCAGAGGTCAGGATGTTTTGTCCCCAAACCCTGATAGATAGTATGAAGGAACACCTCCTGGATGGTCTTGGGATCATATGAAATGTCTGTCCTGGCCTGTCGTAACTGGAAAAGGAGTTTCTGCTTGAGCCCAATCATGCGGTAGAGAAACTTCTGTGGTGATTCTTGGTCTGACTGCCTGGCGCACATCAATTCCTGGAACATTTCAGTCATTGCTTTCTCTCCGAGGTGAGACCTGAGGAAGCCTTTGAGTTAAGATACTGTAATTTAATCTTTGTTTACAAGCATATCCTTAAAGGCCCCTGGCTTGATGATCCTCAACACCTCTCTGACCACCTCTGCTCCACAAATCCCATAACCAACTCTTCACAGCTTCAATGCACCACATCCACTTGAGGAGGAAACAGTTTTGTTATTTTTACCGAGTACCAACCTGGAAAACAGAATCACGGTGTCAGTGAGTGAAAGAGCGAACTGCCATCTTCATCTCCAAATTCCGTCTGAGAGAAGAGGGAGGTGCCTATCACCTTGGCACCGTGGTGCAACAATACCCGCACTTTGTTTCCGCTTTTTTGTTTCCCCCCCTACATTAATATTGTCTTACACAATAAAAGTTGACATTCTACTGAACGCTGGTTATTGTATTATCACATAAGGGTGTATCAGAATTCCAAAGGAATGAGGACAGAGTCAAGGAGCTACGGTACCAGTATGTACAGGTAAAACATACAGTACAGGCCAAAAGTTTGGACACACCTTCTCATTCAATGCGTTTCCTTTATTTTCATGACTATTTACATTGTAGATTCTCACTAAAGGCATCAAAACTAGGAATGAACACATATGGAATTATGTACTTAACAAAAAAGTGTGAAATAACTGAAAAGATGTCTTATATTCTAGTTTCTTCAAAGTAGCCACCCTTTGCTCTGATTACTGCTTTGCACACTCTTGGCATTCTCTTGATGAGCTTCAAGAGGTAGTCACCTGAAATGGTTTTCCAACAGTCTTGAAGGAGTTCCCAGAGAGGCTTAGCACTTGTTGGCCCTTTTGCCTTCACTCTGCGGTCCAGCTCACCCCAAACCATCTCGATTGGGTTCAGGTCCGGTGACTGTGGAGGCTAGGTCATCTGGCGCAGCACTCCATCACTCTCCTTCTTGGTCAAATAGCCCTTACACAGCCTGGAGGTGTGTTTGGGGTCATTGTCCTGTTGAAAAATAAATTATGGTCCAACTAAATGCAAACCGGATGGGATGGCATGTTGCTGCAGGATGCTGTGGTAGCCATGCTGGTTCAGTATGCCTTCAATTTTGAATAAATCCCCAACAGTGTCACCAGCAAAGCACCCCCACACCATCACACCTCCTCCTCCATGCTTCACGGTGGGAACCAGGCATGTAGAATCCATCCGTTCACCTTTTCTGCGTTGCAAAAAGACACGGCGGTTGGAACCAAAGATCTCAAATTTGGACTCATTAGACCAAAGCACAGATTTCCACTGGTCTAATGTCCATTCCTTGTGTTTCTTGGCCCAAACAAATCTCTTCTGCTTGTTGCCTCTCCTTAGCAGTGGTTTCCTAGCAGCTATTTGACCATGAAGGCCTGATTCGCACAGTCTCCTCTTAACAGTTGTTCTAGAGACGTGTCTGCTGCTAGAACTCTGTGTGGCATTCATCTGGTCTCTAATCTGAGCTGCTGTTAACTTGCGATTTCTGAGGCTGGTGACTCGGATGAACTTATCCTCAGCAGCAGAGGTGACTCTTGGTCTTCCTTTCCTGGGGCGGTCCTCATGTGAGCCAGTTTCGTTGTAGCGCTTGATGGTTTTTGCGACTGCACTTGGAGACACATTCAAAGTTTTCGCAATTTTCCAGACTGACTGACCTTCATTTGTTAAAGTAATGATAGCCACTCGTTTCTCTTTACTTTAGCTGATTGGTTCTTGCCATAATATGATTTCTAACAGTTGTTCAATAGGGCTGTCGGCTGTGTATCAACCTGACTTCTGCACAACACAACCCAACCCCATTAATAAGGGAAAGAATTCCCTAATTAACCCTGACAAGGCACACCTGTGAAGTGAAAACCATTTCAGGTGACTACCTCATGAAGCTCATTGAGAGAACACCAAGGGTTTGCAGTGTTATCAAAAAAGAAAAGGGTGGCTACTTTGAGGAATCTAAAATATAAGACATGCTTTCAGTTATTTCACACTTTTTTGTTAAGTATGTAATTCCATATTTAATTTATTAATTTATACTGTTTATTGATGCCCAGTGAGGAAATTACAATTTACACTGTTAGAAATCACTACACACAGGCCTGAAATACACACAGACATGAGGCTGGCTTCAACCTGACCAAATGCAGAAGGCGGGGTCAGAATATCATCGGTCACAGAGCTACTGTGGATTTGCCAGGCCAGCGGGGAGGAAATATCACCATGTGTGCTGCTATTTCGGAGCATGGTGTCCTAACCCATATCCCCCTTAAAGGGCCATACAACAGCCAGCATCTACTCAACTTTTTAGAGACTCTCTACAGGGCTCTCATCCCTGATGATAAGAGAGGTCTGTTTAGAGAGGATTTGCCAAAGTATGTGGTCATTTGTGATAATGTGAGTTTCCATCGATCAGACATCATAAGGCAATGGTTTGTGAACCACCCGAGGATGCTCATAGAATTCCGCCCACCTTATTCACGATTCCTTAACCCAATTGAAGAGTTATTTTCAACATCGAGGTGGAAGGTGTATGATCGTCAGCCACACACAAAGATGACCCTGCTGGCTGCAATGGATGCAGCATGTGAGGACATCACAGCAGACCCCTGCAGAGGATGGATAAGGCATTCCAAAAGATTCTTTCCACGTTGCATTGCAAGGAAAAATAGTAAAAGCTGTAAAAAACAAAATCCTGTCCAGTCTCTTTCAATCAATTGAAATTGATATATGCCATAGAAGTGCAGCCTTGTGTATTTTCCATACAGTAACTGTCATCCAAACTGTCGCCTAAGTTTAAATCAGGTAATACTGTCAAAGTACACAGTTACATTGACAACATGCCTAAACATTTTGATGACCTTGTTCGTAAACAATGACTGAATGACTTATCATTCTGATGACAGTGACATGATTATTGGCATGAATATTTACTTTTGAGAGATGTACTAAGGATTTTTAGTGACTGACTAGCTTTAGAAACATATCTATTGTATATTGCAGTTTGTACAAATTGTTCTGAGAAATGCACTTATTATTTTGCCCATGTTAGGGATTGTGGTGGAAGTTTTCCTAAGAAGCAGCAGCATTTAGAAATATCAATGATCAAATGAAAACGAATAATGACCGTTTGAGAATTAAACCAAAGTTTGGTTTGAGTATTTATTTACATTTGCAAATTGAGAAAACACAGTTTCAAAGGTACACGCAGCACACGCAGAAAATGTCTTTCTAACCTAGAATCTAAACATCGAAACATCATATAGTGAAGACCTCTGTTAAGCCACCCCTCTACATTTATCTCTTAGCATGGCCATAGTTGAAGAGAGGACATCATTACAGTCACACCATTGTCTCACCTTCCCCTCTGCTCTCTGTTCTTAACATTAGCCTAAACACCAGTTTATCTCAGGAGACAGAAGGATACACGGTTTGTGGCCTTCTCGACTTTGTCTGCTAGAAAGTCAACAATGTGAGAAGGTTCAAACTAGTGAAACTAAATAATTCTACTGGGCTATAGTTCACGGTTGCCAACTATTTCACTTGGAGCCTTTTGAATCTACACATGAAGAAGCTAAATCTTGTGGCGTTATAAAACAATCATTAAACCAATGGTTAATATCATTAAACAAATGGTTAAAATAAAATTTGCCACCACAGTTCACCCTTTTGATTACAAAATAATCACAAAAATAAATTTTACTTTTAAAGATTCAACCCTATGGATATTCATTTCTATTTCTTACCTGTCAAATGGAAAGGTACAAAAAAACTCTTTTAAATAGTAGCAAGCATCCACGTCAAAGAATAAAACAAAATGAATCAATCTCCCACAGTATCAGAGACGGTGTCCAAACATTATTATCATATTCAGAAAGACGAAATACGTCAGAAGGACCAATCATATTTACCATAAGAATGAAGTGAACTCTTTTTCTTGTTTAGGGTAACGACATAGCAACCAAAACAAAAAAAACAAATTTGAAGACCAAACATAATCTGCTAAAAACCCTAGACCTGAACGTCACTGGTTAATGTCACATTAGACTACTGCCTTATAATTTGTGTAAAGAATGTGTTATGTATTGAAACATTAAAATAACCTGGTGTGAAGTGTGAACATTTACTAATTTCATATCTACCCATACAGCGAAGTCAAATTTTCCATAAAGCTGATAATTAAATTATGCAATGCCATCAAATGCTTCCCTCCTTTGGTTATTTTAATATAAATCAATTGAAACACGCTCAGTGCAATTATCAAAGCTCTCACAGAGTGAAAGTTGAGAAGAATCAGAATCAAACTGACCCCTCCTTGTCTCTAACATCATTAAGTGCTATCAGAGCACAAATAAAATTCAGTTATTCTATGTGTGTGGTCTTACTGAAAATAGCTTATTTCTGTGAGCGAAGAAATAGTGAACAAAAATCATTATAACCTACATCACGCATACATTTCTTAACTATACCCAAGTCATTCCTTAGTAGAAAATGTATCTATTAGATAACAGGGCCGGATTGGGACTCATTTTCAGCCCTGGATTTTCATGCCTTAGACCGGCCCACTTTACTTCACGAATGACTATATTAAAAAAATGTAATCAAAACATTAGCATATAAGTCTGCAATAGCGCCCTGTTCTCTACATCCTTGTAATTCGGTGTATTTTGTAAAATATCACTATTTCCAAGTGTTGCTTCACAATGTAGATTTATTAGATCTTAGATCTTATCTTAACATCAACCCAATGATGTTGAACAATATCAGAATCTGTTTCTGTGCAAATAAGTAATCACAGATTAAATAAAGAACAAGTTACATTGTATTGCATTTTCTAATGACATCTATTTTTTCCTTTGAATATTTCATACAACTTTCATAATGGGTCACAAGTAATATTTGGGCATAAAAAGTGATTATATTGTAGCTAATCTGATCATGTTTGCTTGTTCACACACTGTGATACAACAGCTTACAGTAGATGTGCCATCCACACTGACAGCAGCTATCCCTAATGCACACTACTGGCTCTGCTTCTGACACTAAATCACATTTTATAAATTGTCATAATTCTCAGCACAAATCTCTCCGTTTTACAAAGCTTTCTGATCAAGTCAAGTCAGTGTCATGTTATGGTAATGCCGAATCATCTGGCATCATTAATTATCCCAGGGCATTTTTCATATAGAGCAGGTCAACACCACACTCTTATTAATTCTTATAATATTCAGTCAATGAGCAACCCTAGCTGCCCAAACTGGAGTTCTGGGCTCATATAGCTGCTGCTGCTTGGTAACCTTACTGGCTCTTCATTGTCACTGTTAGCAGCAAACTGGACCAGTAGTAGGCCTACTAGCTGCTGCTGCAGAGCTACAAGAACAATTTGATTCACATAGACGCTGGTTTGCAGTCACTTCTCCTAACTAACTTAGCTTACCCGTCTCAACGTCTTCATTTGACGTTTTGCTAAAAATAGAAAAAGTTCATCTGGCAGCGTCACTTTCTAGAGCTCTCCTTTTTTAAATTGAAGCCTTTTCAGTGCCGTTTTGCGCTTTCTATTACCCTAACAGCTTCTTTTTGCTCGCGGTGGCATCCTCCAACAAGAAACAGTGACTTGTGTACGCTGACATATTTTTTTTTTTAGCAAAGTGCTGCCGTCGGAGGACTCCGAACATAAATATGTCATCATTTAGCCTACCAGGCTGCACTCTGCGAGTGGGCTGCATGAGTGAAGAGAACGGTGGGCTGGGTTTTATACAAAAAGTGGGCTGTGAGCGCAGGCAGCATAGGGACAGCATCCATAATATTCAACTATGATTTCAACCCAGTGCCATACCTGAACACCGGCCCTCGACTTGACCGGCCCACCGGGAATTGTCCCGGTGCTCCCGATTAGCCAATCCGGGCCTGTTAGATAATCTTTCAAGAGACTAAGTCAAATGTGGTGTTTATGTGTGTCTTCAAATGTGGAAGGTGAAATTACCTCAATGTAATAAAAGATCCACAAGGAATTTTTCCTAAGTTATAAAGCACACAACAAAAATGACCTAGGTCTTTATACTTAACTTTGTTCAATATTAACAATATTGCTGTTTAGGAATAATTTACTTTCTTTCATCAATAATCTATCAGTTAGATTTGTGTGGTCATGAGGAACCACCTAAGACCCCAATTAGCCCCAATTTAGTAGCATTTGCATACCAACCATCCCTTAGCCTATTATCGGAACATAAGAGTGGACGTGAGTAATCATTACAGTAATATTAGCTCTGTACTCCAACCACCATTTTCTCCTTGACATGGAAAGCAGTGAACGCATCACTCGTCTTTTCCTCCAGTCACCCTAGTGTGTTGGTGTATGTAAATGTTGGGAGGAATGGTTACACCTGATTTATCATACTTTTCTCTCATCAAAAATAAAATGCAAAAACCATAAATGCAATAGAAAATCATAAATGCAGTAATGAAGAGTCAACACACTACAAATTTGGAAAGCCCCCATGTTCTTCTTGAAGGGTACCTTATTTCAGTCCTTTTCTGTCCATCTGCTCCATCTGTGTGTTCAGAGCGCTCTGCTCTGAAAGTGTGTGTGTTCATCTCAGAGGAATGTCAACAGTTCCTCAAAAGAATGTGCAGTGAGTGTGTGTGTGTGTGTGTGTGTGTGTTCAGAGAGAGAGAGGTGGTGTGTTCTCTACAATCGTGAAGTATATTCTGCTGTCACTGTCAGAGAATGTGCTGTGGTTGTCAGAGAAGAGATCAGTATCACTGCTGTCTTCTGAAATGATTTTAAACAGCAGGCTACAATACCAGTATGTAGCTTCTGGTTTTTCCTCCTTGGAAAAACTTCTCGTTTTCCTCCTCTCTCAATTTGTTGCAAACAGTGAGAAAACACTCCAGTTTTCCCTGTCGCTTCAGAAATGGCACGTGGGTGACTCAGCAGAGGATCTGCTCGTCACTTGTTGCAGGTTGTAGAAAAACCTGTTCTCTTCTCCTCCGGAACCTTTTGTAGTGATGCGTGTATCCAGGTGACTCTCCCTGGAACCTTTCACTGCCCCGTGTCACTGGAACGATCGTGATGGTTTCTGTCACCGTCTATTTGCCAATCCTTCCTGCTGAAGTTGTTATCACCACAGAATCCCCAGGCTTGACATCTGGATTCTTACGGTCAAAAGAGCAGAAGAAAATGATCACGCAATAACCTACCCTAACCTATCATTTCCCTTATACTGCCGTGGAAGAAATAGGTGTTTTTTATTATGGGCCTCTCCCTACCTATGTATAGATAAAGAAAAAAATCTTTAGAGCAAAATTCTTTAGAGCAGATCAGAATCAACAAAACAACAACAATTACTATTGCATCCCCTTACACTACTGTGTCAATCAGGGGGTAGATGATCCTTTTTTATAGTCTATCAATTTTGTCAATTTTGTTCTCACCTAAGCATATTTTTTCTTTAAATGTACAATTGTTAACTATTCTATCACTTTGGTTATCCAAGGTCTTTTAAACTGGAGCTACAGTGATGTCACAACAAATGTTTCAAACGTCTTTAGAAAAATTATTTAACACTATTTATTTCCCTTGCTACTTTATTAAACCCCTTATTTATCATTGCTACTATATCCCTCCTATTTGAGACATGACAAAGCTCATGACTCAAAAGCAATATAAATAATCTGTTTAATATTCTAATCCTTAACATTGTTCTAGGTTTTACAGCAAATCCTGTTTATCAGTAACCAAAGTTCAATGAATAATTTCTTTAGGGGAATTTTCACCACAGTAAACTGTTTCAACGTCAACATCAACTAATGTAGTTTAGACAATTGGTGACATAGCAACTCAAAAACTCATTAGAGTATGATATGAAATGTACTGCTTTTAGGATTAAATCTCATTTAAACCTTCATTTATTCAATATCACCATTAAACTAAGACGAATTACCCAAAATACATTGTTTATGTCCTTTTTTTATCTACAGTTTACAAACCAAAGTAACACTAATTACCATCTGCTAGTTCCAAGAATCATTACAACTTAAAGTTTTTAGCCTTCTATTTATCCAAATCGTTACCTGTTATGGGAAGCATCATATCATATAACATTCAACAAAAATGTATATCAAAATCATTTCTTTAAACCAAAATTTCACTTGTACTACTCATGTTTGGTTTTAGCTTGTGTCTTATCTCTGTGTGGTGTGTGTGTGTGTCTCCTCCTCTGGCTGTCCTCTCTCAAAGAAAGAAGGATTTCTCCAGGGTACATATAAACACACTGTTATTCTTTTAGTAATTTATGGCATTATTAATTAACATCTCAATGTATTCCTCACAAAGGTGTGTCAAGGTGTACAGCTTACCATCACCCAGAACTATAAAATGATATTTACTGTCTTTTCTACTGGAACTCTGAGAAAAGAAAAACATTAGACAAAACAACAGAGAATCAAAACCTTTAACATTCCCTGCAGAATGTTATTTTTAGCTTTGGGAGACATTAGGTGCTCGAGCATAGACCCACTGCATTTACTGCTTGAAGGTCCTGAATGAAACAAAACTTTAACATTCGTAATAAAAATGATTCTTCTTATTTATGTTACTTGAGAAAATAAGTTAATGTGCTGGAGAATCTAAACATGGAACTATAACCCCATCCGTCAATAAAGAGTTAAAAACACGGTCGGATTTCTGTCGATTACTTCCTGTTTTAGCGTGTACTGATGTATTCTGGGGCCTGTAGTCCGAACGCAGCTTGATGACTACAGGATGACAATCTGTCTATCAATCCACGTCACATTTGTGTGTTTTGCCCAGAGATAACGCTGTACCTGAGACAAAAGGTGGTGAAACATCAGTAGATAAAATGTCGTTTTTACCGTGTGAATATGCATCTATTGTAGGCACAGGTTCTCTGAATATCTGAACACTGTGAATACAAGGCATACGCTATTGTATAGGTTTTCTATAGTCTCCTTTCGATGGAGACAAATAAACACATTATCAATAGTGTCAGTCCAGTCAGTCAATTTTACAAATAGTCACAAGGTGTCCTAGGTCTGTCTCCTCTTCTGTTGGAGACAAAGAAACATGAATGTGAGCTTTTGAGTTAGAATTTCTGAAAAACTTCTGTAGTTTATCAGTCAGGTGACAGCCACTGGACATGTGTATATGCCAGTACAAAAGAAAACTCATACTCGTCCTTTGGATTTGTTAAAAAAACTTTTCAACGTAGTCTTCATCAGGGTCAAAAGGTGACAAAAGGAATGCATGTAATATTTGTGATTCCTTAAGCTTAGCTACAGGTGTCCCAATTTGTTTTACCGTAGTCAGGAGATTAACAGACTGACATGGTACGTGTTCCAGGGTTCGAAATGAGGAGGGTCTGGGGGGGTCCTGGACCCCCCATAAGTCAGTAGGGACCCCTATAAGAATTTATTTTTAGATTTTGGGGGGTCTCCGACAAATATTTTTAACATTAAAAATGATTGTGAAAATTATAGGTCTTTAGTGACGTTTTATATTTATAACAATAATTAATTTATTTCCTAGCGCGATTGGGCAGCAATCAGGGCAGCTAATAGCATCACAGATTGTTGTTGTGGTCCTCCGGCGCATACAGTACAGTCTATGGCGCAGACACGTATGTTATTGTTGAACGCGGCAAAAACGAAGCCTCACAAAGAGTGAAATCCCTAATGAAAATCCTGTAAGTGCTTCGATTATGTTTACATCTCCATAATAATTGCTTATTATAGTAAAATATTTGGAATTGGTGTTCCTATATCAAAAGTTGCATTAACTAACTTAGATACCCAGTGTAACGTAATGATTAGAAGAGTGCGTTTGTCAACGTTTCTTGCTAGCTGTATGTGTATGAAGCATAGGTATGAAGCCAAATAATCTGCCAGCTAACAGCAGACATATAGCAGTTAGACTAGTTATTCAAAGCTAGCATAACAACCTAATTGTCCAGTCAGTGATTACGAAAGATAGCGAGGACTTAATTCAAGTCTGTGAGTTGATTAAAATGAATATAATTTGAGCATGAACGAGTGTGCATGAGCGCTTGGTAAGCTATCTAGGAAGCTAATATTATTTTTCTTAATTTAGAATCCTGCATCATGGAGAGAGAAAGAGGAAAAAGAAAGATCACCGACTTTTTTCAAGGGTAAATTGTGCCTTTGTTATACCATGGCTGTTGTTGAGTGAAATTGTAGATATATTGGTCAATTGTCCACAGGTGTCTTCATTAAAATTAATTTAATATAGCCAAATGTTTTACCATAATAATAGTAATTAAAACAATATTTTGCACTATAGAATACAGTTAAAAAGGCCAGCTCACAGCAGCCCAGCCCAGCCAAATCAAGCTCAGTTTAGGCCAGTCAAGCTACTGTTGTGTATGTCTTCTCTCCAACCCCAGTTAACACTAACCTGATGAAGTTGTTAACAAATTAATAAAATATGTGCCTGGTCACTTAACATGTTGATTTTGAATAATGTGGTTACTATTGGATTATTGTCATTTTAATGGCTTTCAGTCATGTTAGAATATCTTACTTTTTTTTTTAAAACGTGTCCCTAAAGATTTTAGTTCAGGTTATAGATTGACTACTTTAAAACAAAGTAAACCATCTAATGTAGGTAAAGTCTTTATAGACATCATTATTATTCAATCCAGCGGCTAGTTGTTTTACAAATTCCATTAACATAAGGGATGAAAAATGCCATTTGTATTTGATCAAACCCTTTGAAGGTGCATGGTGCTGCCATAATGAGTACACCTGGTGGATTTAGGTAACTTAGTTAACTTCCTTGCTCAAGGAAAGAATGACGTGTTATCCACTTTGTCATGTCAGGGATTTATATAAGGTGCTGTAACTTTGTTGCTCCAGAATTAGAGGGTTACCTGTTAGATTATAGCCAATCCACTTCTCCAGACACCACTACAATACTGGGACTAGCCCAAACCATGAAAAACATCCCAAGACCATTATCCCACCTTCAAAATATGTCAATATAATTTTGCCTGCAGTATATAGTGTAGCAAGATAGTCTTCAGTATTTTTTATAATTACATTTTAGGGGACCCCCCAAGAGTCCTAAGTCATTTCGAACCCTGACGTGTTCCATTATAATTTGTAAACAAATGCGTACTTTTAGGCTGCAACAAAAATATGTCAGCCAAAGGGTGATTTTTATCAAACCGCACAACTTTAAAGCCAGTGGGCAGAAGAATAAACATTCCTAAGACCCGTGGGTGAAAGAATGTCTTCAATTTCAAATAGACATTTTCAAATCTCTGCTTAATAAATTTTCAAGACACTCAGATGGAAGGGAGAGGAAAAAAAAACAATGATCATTTTCCTTTTTTATCTAGTTCAGGATCCTAAGGATCTGAATATATTAAAATCATAAGAATGGTGAACTTCTCTGAGATAACCATTCTTCTAACCATTTCTCTAAGGAAAAAAAACAACCCTAGTTTACCAGAGAGCTTCTGATTTGAAGAACAAAACTTCACTAAACCCAAATTATTGCTCCTGAATCAACTAAGAATCCAATTTTCTTCCCTTATATAATTAACACCATGCTAGGCAATTTGTATACACACCAGACAAACAGATTGAATACATGGACATATTTTCCAAAAGTTATTTCTGTTTACCTTGCTGTTATTTTGCATCTAATTTGATCTGTCTATTGTGTGGGGAGTGTTTGTAGCATGCAAAAAGCATGTCTTCATTGCAAACGTGTATGTACGTGTATGTCTGTATGAACTGTTTTTAGGGATCTGGCAGTCCCAGCATCGGGGAAGGCTGCAGAACATTCTTATTCATGAATGCTTCAATAGCTTTGGCAGCAAAAGTCTTACAGTGACATCAGGAACGTGTACAGACATTCTAGGTGACCGGCTCAAGCAAAAATCTAATTGTTAACACTAAACTGAACAAGCTGCTATTCTGTTCATTTTACATGAAAACAGCACTGCACCAAAAAACTTTTTATGAGGGATAAAAAGCAGATGCAGCTTGAGTGATGTATTAGTTGTCAGGTTTCATGCAGTCAGAGGCAGGGCTGATTACAGACGCCGCCTCAGTGAGGTCATTTTAGCCACACTATAATTAATGTGGTTACGTCAGTTGAACATTAGCAGAAATTCTCAATCCCCAGGTGTTGAGGTTAACCAATGTTAAAAGTGCACATTAAATCACTATCTAAACCAAATAAGTGGAACCTTCATACACCAAGAATTGTTTTTCCCATGTACAGGAGAGAGGAACAGAGAATTGTTCTCTTACTGTTTGACCTGCAGCCCCAATTGACCAAATAGAATGACCAAATAATCTTCAGTGTCAAATCTATAGCTCTAATAATCAAATTATGTGAGTGGAACCCCTTTAACTTTACACTCAGTAGTAGGCATCTTCTTCTAGGTTTCAGAAGATAAGTAAGGGTTAATGGTTTAACTGAATAGATTCTTTTTCAGAACTTTCTAACCTATCAATTGTCCCTAATAGCAAAAACAAAAACAGTGTATCAGTGCAAAGCATTTCTTCATTTGCATGAAGCGAGTGTGTGTGTGTGGTAGCACTACCTTCCTTATCAGCTGTTGGACTCAGTCAAACAGAGGGACAAGTGTTGTTCTCTGTCTGAGGTGGTTTTGCTTTTTCTTCGGGCAGTTACATACCCAATGTCCAAAGTCCTTGCAGTCCAAACACTGGTCTCGGTTCTAGGGCTCACCATTTTGCCCACGGTACCCGCCTTGGCCTCTCTCTGGCTCGACCACGTCCTTTGTGGGAGCAGCCTTTTTTTCCTTCGGGTCCGCGCTCCATATGTTGCTCACCAGCCTGTTGTAACATGCAGACAAACGCTTCAAACATGGTTTTCTCACGTACTCGTTGGTCATTCCACCCGATGCAGGTGTGACGGATGCTGTTGGTCCTGTCCGATTGTTGAGTCTGTGTCCTCTTCGTCCCTCCGTTTCTCCAGCTTGTCTTCCTGATTTTTAGAGAAAGCTCAGAAATGGGCTTTGGTTAGAACTGATAAGTTTATTGGTGCATGTGTGTTTGCATTCTTTCCCTAGATAACTGTTTTATCTATATTTTAAAACATTCTTTGTTTTTCCTGTACTCAGTAGCTTTAAATCCTTAATCTTAATTATTGATTTTCCCATTAATTTTCTTTCTACTTCTTCTAAAATCTTGCTTTAACATTCTCAGTGTCTTTATACACAAAGATCCGTTTCTCGGAAAGCAAAAGCTTTTTGACTAGTATGACAGACATCTCAAACAATCCAGTCCATATTTCTGACACATCTCACCCATAATGGGCCCAGACGCTTCAAAGGGCTTCAATGGTTCGTTACCCATGATGACAGAAGCATTTATTTTTTTCAATGTGATCGTCACCACAAAGCTAGGTTATTTCTTTGGCAAACCTTCGTTAAAACCCGGGACAGCCCTGCAGACAAAAATCGCTTAATAGTCAAGAACTCGCTTAGGGTGTCACAGACTATTTACTATTTTATGTTTTCTGCAGTCCGTCTCTAAATAGTCAAGAGCTTGTTTAAAGTGTCACAGACCATTTTTTTTTTATAAGTAGTCAAGAGCTTCTTTAAAGTGTAGCTTCTTCAAAGTGTCACAGACCATCTTATAAATAGTCAAGAGCTTCTTTAAATTGTCACAGACTATTTTTATTTTATTTTTTTTATTGTTCTGGTCTTCAGACCCTTTTGTTAGTTATCAAACTAACTTTCTTGACAGTCCACAGCCTGTCTCTTCTGTAATCTATTGTCACACCCGTATCAAAGAAATAATCAGAAATATGTCTGTCTGCTAAAGGATGTCACTCATAACCCAGTTATATCTTTGTCCTATCTGACCCAAAACAAAATACCCAATACTCACTTCCCAAAAGTCAGAATTAGTTTCATTTATTCTCTTTAGTTAAGAGAATGATTTCGGCAATTATTCAATACTTAATTCGTTCAGCAACGGTTGCTTGTTTAGAAGGTTTGTTCAAAACCTTGAATTCGAAATCCAATTGTAATTAATCAATTTTATCTTACCGTGCTGCTTGAAATCTCTCCATGTTCGTTTTTAACGGAGTGAAAAACAGTCAAGAGCGCTCCGCGGTCCTAACCCTCTTCTCTCTGAAAAACCTTTTTAAAGGTTTAGAGGTATGAGGCAGGTGATTTTTGATCCCTGGACAGCCAGTCATTAGCGACCCAACGGAGCTCTTTTCTCTGTTAACTCATCCGTCCTGCCGAGACAACGCCAAATTGTGGTGGAAGTTTTCCTAAGAAGCAGCAGCATTTAGAAATATCAATGATCAAATGAAAACGAATAATGACCGTTTGAGAATTAAACCAAAGTTTGGTCTTTGAGTATTTATTTACATTTGCAAATGGAGAAAACACAGTTTCAAAGGTACACGCAGCACACGCAGAAAATGTCTTTCTAACCTAGAATCTAAACATCAAAACATCATATAGTGAAGACCTCTGTTAAGCCACCCCTCTACATTTATCTCTTAGCATGGCCATAGTTGAAGAGAGGACATCATTACAGTCACACCATTGTCTCACCTTCCCCTCTGCTCTCTGTTCTTATCATTAGCCTAAACACCAGTTTATCTCAGGAGACAGAAGGAGACACGGTTTGTGGCCTTCTCGACTTTGTCTGCTAGAAAGTCAACAATGTGAGAAGGTTCAAACTAGTGAAACTAAATAATTCTACTGGGCTATAGTTCACGGTTGCCAACTATTTCACTTGGAGCCTTTTGAATCTACACACGAAGAAGCTAAATCTTGTGGCGTTTAGGGCTGCAACTAACGATTATTTTAATAATCGATTAATCTGTCGATTATTTTTTCGATTAATCGATGAATCGGATTAAAAAAAAAAGCATTAATTTACATCAACTCAATACATACATACTTGTTGTTTTAGTTAATAGTTGTGTAAAGGTAAGTAACCCAAATAGCAGATACAGACAAGACACACACACACACACACACACACACACACACACACAGACAGACAGACACACACTTATTCATTAAATTATTACCATCATTGTAGTTAGTGCAAGTTAAGTTCGTTTATACACCACACACTATTATATTTGTCAACAATAACTGATATGGGACAAAGCACATAATATATACATGAGAACAGATTGAAAAATTAAGGGTGAGGCTATTTGCACCCCTGGTACAATTAGCAGTGTATGCTATTTGCACCCCTGGTACAATTAGCAGTATGCTATTTGTACCCTGGTACAATTAGAAGTGTATGCTATTTGTACCCTGGTACAATTAGAAGTGTATGCTATTTGTACCCTGGTACAATTAGAAGTGTATGCTATTTGCACCCCTGGTACAATTAGAAGTGTATGCTATTTGCACCCCTGTGCATTTACAGTACCTTGGCATATATTTACAAACAGTTATCCATACTACTCATGTATTACACCTTTTTGGAATATTATCGCCCTGACATTCTTACCCTAACCATAACCAATCCCACTCCTCTTGCCTAAACCTAACCAACCCAACCAGAGCAGGCATATTCATGAGTCTTCCCCTACCACCCTGCAAAAATCGCGTTCGCGGGTCCTGACTTGCGCAATTGCATGCAAATTATCCAATCCAAATTTAAAAAAATAAGTTCACCAAACAAGGGAATTGAACTCCAAGCCCCCATACCAAAGGTAAATGTACTCACATAGCAGTTCTTTCAGGATGTTATCAACTATTTACGCCTTGGTTTCTTCAAGTCTCGGTTGCTAGGTAACTATACTGTATACAAAAATAGGTAGCCTACTAACTAACAAACTAACGGTTGTATGCTTTCACTGAAGACAGAAAGTTCCCTAGACAAAACTTTCCCTAATATGCCAGTTTCTGCGGTCATGGAAGATGAACGTCCGCCATGATTTCGGTGCACGCGAGCAACGTTTTTTTGTTGTTACGTCACAGGGTGTAAATAGCTCAACTGTGTGGCCGAGGCTATTCGTACCGGGGTTGCAAATAGACACTCAGAAAAATTAATGGGCCAAAAAAGGCGAGTGAATAAAACCGTGTCTTTAGTCTTGCAAACTATACCACCCCTGCTTTACTACTGTTATTACCGAGCTAACGCTAGCTTGTCATGCTAGTCAGCTGGATAACGAGTAAACGGCAGCACCAGAAGAGCTACTGGAGGGACGGTACGCTCCTCACTTCAGAATGGAACAGTAGTAGGATAGTGTAGTGACTTTACCCTGCTGTTGTTGTTCTGTTGAACAGAAGTAGGATAGTGTAGTGACTTTACCCTGCTGTTGTTGTTCTGTTGATCAGAAGTAGGATAGTGTAGAGACTTTACCCTGCTGTTGTTGTTCTGTTGAACAGAAGTAGGATAGTGTAGTGACTTTACCCTGCTGTTGTTGTTCTGTTGAACAGAAGTAGGATAGTGTAGTGACTTTACCCTGCTGTTGTTGTTCTGTTGAACAGAAGTAGGATAGTGTAGAGACTTTACCCTGCTGTTGTTCTGTTGAACAGAAGTAGGATAGTGTAGTGACTTTACCCTGCTGTTGTTCTGTTGAACAGAAGTAGGATAGTGTAGTGACTTTACCCTGCTGTTGTTGTTCTGTTGAACAGAAGTAGGATAGTGTAGTGACTTTACCCTGCTGTTGTTGTTCTGTTGAACAGAAGTAGGATAGTGTAGTGACTTTACCCTGCTGTTGTTGTTCTGTTGAACAGAAGGAGGATAGTGTAGTGACTTTACCCTGCTGTTGTTGTTCTGTTGAACAGAAGTAGGATAGTGTAGTGACTTTACCCTGCTGTTGAACTCCCTTCCTCCTCATCAAGGACTCCAACATGTTTACGTTTTAGGTGCTGACTCATCACCGTGGTGCGCCCGTGACATGCCGTGTCGCTTTTGCTTATCTTGTAATTGACACGTTTTTGATTTATTTAGTGTGAAATGCTCCCACACCTTGGATGACTTAGGTCGTACTGATTTCTCTGCTTCCGCTGTGTGTTTCAGAACAACGTTACGGCTCTCTCCTATCCGGTCTCTCTCCGTATTTCCTCTACCCCCGCTCTGCTCTTTTTTCTTTTCTTTCGCTCCGCGCTGCTCCGCTCTGCACTCAACTCAATTTTTTTTTATCTCCGCGACTAGGTGGCCTAATAGTTGCGCGACACAACGAATCGATAATTAAATTCATTGCCAACTTTTTTAGTAATCGAATTTTATTGATTTTATCGATTCGTTGTTGCAGCCCTAGTGGCGTTATAAAACAATCATTAAACCAATGGTTAATATCATTAAACAAATGGTTAAAATAAAATTTGCCACCACAGGATGATGTGAAAAACGCACCAAAACGACTGAGAAAAACTGTAATACATGTAGGAAATAGCAGAGAATTGTACATAATCCTTTCATGGATTACCAAAGCATTTGCAACTTGTTCAAAGAAATGAGAAACTGCTTTTTTGATGTGCACAAGTGACACAATGATGTGAAGATTGAACAGGTAGTTTTGAGAATTTCAATTTTGATCTGAGAAATGTACCAAAGCGAGAAAAACTGTAGTACTCGTGTTCTGACTCGTGTTCTGTTAACCTGATTGTGTTAAATCAAAGGGGAAAAAGTTCTGTTCCCTGTGAAATATCGCCTTTGTTTCCAGATTAATAATGCTGTTTAGCCTACTGTAAAGTCCAAACCTCCAAATATATATATATATATATATATATATATATATATATATATACATATATATATATGTATATATATATATATATATACAATACAGGCCAAAAGTTTGGACACACCTTCTCATTCAGTGCTTTTCCTTTATCCATGACTATTTACATTGTAGATTCTCACTGAAGGCATCAAAACTATGAATGAACACATATGGAATTATGTACTTAACAAAAAAGTGTGAAATAACTGAAAACATGTCTTATATTTTAGATTCTTCAAAGTAGCCACCCTTTGCTTTTATGATAGCGCTGCAAACCCTTGGTGTTCTCTCAATGAGCTTCATGAGGTAGTCACCTGGAATGGTTTTACCTTCACAGGTGTGCCTTGTCAGGGTTAATTAGTTGAATTTTTTCCCTTAATACAGTTTTTCTCCATTGGTTTGGCTCATTTCTTGAAACAGAAATGACATTCTCAAAACAACATGGACAAATCTCCAAACCACTTGACAATTGTTCACAACAGAATTGAATTTCTCATTCACTTCATCAAATTGCAAATGTCTTAGTACATCTTTGCAAATGATTAAGTACAGGTAGCCTACATTTAGCACAATTTCCAAGTGAATAGATCTTGTTGATCTAAACTGATTGATTCTCAGTCTAATGGTTGTTCTCTCCAAAACGTGTCAGCGTCATTTCATTGTATAAGTCATCACATGCACAATAGTCCGTTCAATTGTCAAAATTAGTCAAGAACATAATACCATGAATACCATATATGAATCCCTTGGAACATTTGATAAATTGATTACAGCAATTGACAGTCAGGTGAAACTAGAACTTGACTAACAAAGGAGGAGTTTCACACATCTCAGATGACCAATCAAACAGTATGTTTAGTTACCTGTGTTGGGACCACCAGGGGTGTTAAATCTGATTTTAACCAAAAGGTTAAACTGACCTCTGGATACAAGACACATGTGGCACATGTGTTCAGAGACAAAGAGCTCAGAGACAAAAGACAGGCCTACTTGCAAGCGCCTCAGCCTGGTGAGTTCACACCTCTATGCAAAAGTCCCAGCCGGAGGGGACAACTGGCAGGAAGTCAAAGAACTACAAGATTGTAGTCTCGACACTTTCAAGAGTTTCAAGTCTTCCTATTGGGTCAGCGGGACCATAAACACTGCATGAAGTCTTAACCTATAAATAAGCCTGATCACCCAAAAATCCTTTGTCTTCGCTTGCAACTCACGTTGCTGAAAGGAGGCACGCAAGCGCTTGTGCTAAATTTCTATTTTCTGGAGAAAGTGGATTTAATTTCGGAGGATCCTATGAAAAACGCACCAGTGTTTTTCATAATTGCAGTGAGAAGGAAACAACATTTTTCTTCTCAAAGTCGACTAAACTTTCCCCCTTGCTGCCTCTTTGGAGGGAAGTTTCTCCGTGGCCACTGACAAGGGCCAGGGACCCGTTCTGTTTAATTTCTGTGGAAATCTATGGAAAGAAACAAATGGACTGAACACACCGTAAGAAGGCTTACGTCTGGGCAGAGATAAGTAGTGTGTTTATTAATGAGCAAAGGGTTTGCTTCCAGTTGTTGCCATTAAGGTGATCTGATTTAATCATGTACTGGTCCATATGTGATTATTAATCTGTTTCTGTGAATGTATCATTGATCACGATATTGTTGATATGTTGTGTTAAGTAGCTTGGTAAAACTGTAATCGCTACCTGCTAAATCACTCCTTTTCACGGAGTTTAGTTACTGTCTGCGAGATAATCGCGGAAAATCAGCTGTTAGCCACTGGAGTGGTTATAATGACCGAAGTTTCCCTCAGTAAGACAAAAGTCTCAGAGTCTGTCCTAACTACACGTGTGGTCCAGACCTGAGTGGCTGAGGGGGGCTGGTCATTATCAATAACCAAGATCAGAGTCTCTCCTTCTTTACCCTTTCTTCACACACACACACACACACACACACACACACACACACAGACACAAGCTAGCCACGTAGCTCCCGAGCTAACGCTGCTAGCTTAACCACGTGGAGTCGGCATGACGTTTGTACAGAGCTAATACATGACCTAGCATACGGGCTAAGCGTGCACATTGCCTAGCAACCCCCTCGGCCGTTTCAACCCCTCCTCGTGCATCCAGCACCACTACAGCCCTCTTGAGGCTAAATAGTTTTGTGCAGCTCACAGGAGTAGCCATTTTGGTAGTTGTTTTTGTGTTAGAACTACATTTCGACACCGTCCCCTCCACTTTCACTCACTGTCACTCACACACACACACACACACACACACACACACACACAGACACAGACGTGTCCATGACACATGCTGCTTTTGTTTTTGCTTTGTTTTTTGGTTGTGATATTGTAAAAGGTATATAAGTTTATTATTGAAGGATTATTGATTAGCTACTGATAATTGTGACATTAATAAATCCAGGGCCGGGTCTAGCCCTTTGGTTGCCCTAGGCGAGATTGAGTTTTGTGCCCCCCCACACTAGTTTTGCATTGCCAGATCTCCACATCGCTGTGTCAGCGATACAGTAGCAATGTATGTTCATTTGAGTTTCTAGCTTCCATGTAAGTTAGACAGCACCAACATTTGGTCTAATCATAACTGGTCTGGCAACCCAGAGGCCAGTGTTTTGTTTCCAGATTTGTGTGCATGGTGACTTATGATGGGGGGGTCTGGGGGTCCACCCCCTGAAAATTTTGAGCATTAAAGGTCCCATGACATGGTGCTCTTTGGATGCTTTTATATAGACCTTAGTGGTCCCCTAATACTGTATCGGAAGTCTCTTTCCCGAAATTCAGCTTTGGTGCAGAACTACAGCCACTAGAGCCAGTCCCACAATGAGCTTTCCTTAGTATGTGTCATTTCTGTGTCTGAAGCTATTGAGGAGGAGAGAGGGAGGGGCAAGGTGGAAGCTAGGGGTGTGGCCTTGACCAACTGCCACTTTTCTCGTTTGAAAGCCATGATGTCTCTCTCTCATGGGTTGGCCAAATTCTCTGGGCGGGCAAAGCAGAGAAAGGGGAGGTAACCTTGCTTGTTATGACCTCATAACAAGCAGATTCCAAAAGGGCTCATCTGAGCTTTCATTTTCTCAAAGGCAGAGCAGGATACCCAGGGCTCGGTTTACACCTATCTCCATTTCTAGCCACTGGGGGGACCATAGACAGGCTGGGGGAACTCATATTAATGTTAAAAAAACTCATAAAGTGAAATTTTCATGCCATGGGTGCTTTAAATACTTAATTACCTGCATTCTGGTGAATTTTTATGCACTTATTTTTGTTTACCTTTTTCTGAAACAATTTATACTGGAAATATTTTTATCTAAAAGGAAACATAGATTACAATCCAAATATAAAAACATAATGGAATATATTGCAGTAAGGCTCTCAGGCATTCTGTATTGCTTTTAACTATTTATTCTCCTGTAGATCGACTTTTCTAAATATATCTGAGTCACAACACATGTAGCCTAGGCATCATTTACTCTTCCCACTTTTGATTCTTTTGTTGAGGAAGTAACCTCCTTAAATGTGCATATTAAAATTATTCACCTGAATGATACATGAATTCATTTTAATGAATTAATAAACTCCTGGACTGTAATATTTCAGATGTGTTTGAGCAAGATTTCTGCTCATGTTCAAAACTTTGTGCACATTCAAAATATATCTCATCTGTGTTCTCTGAGGTTTGGAGGAATCGTGATATTTTGAGAAAAATAAAGTGATAATACAATAAGCTATTACAAGAATAAAGTCACTATATTTCAGAAAATAATCCACCTGCACCATAGTCTGCTGTGCAGTACGTGATATCTCTGCTGAGACGGTAGATCTCAGACCTCCTGACAGACTCAGAGCCCTGTTTGGGACGCTGGTCTCTGAATGAGACAGTTGAGGGAAGTGGCTGTAGGCTACGCTGCTCTACATCGGAGGTGGAAACACAAAACTACGCAGAAATAGGGACACATCTGCCGCAGCATGCCCACAGCAGAGCGCGTCCATAGTCCTGGATCCTCTGGCAAAAACGGGTCTGCACTGCGCTGCCTACTTTCCAGTTCCTCATCTCTCATTTCCACACTGTGCTCAAAGCTCCCTGCTGTCTTCACTCCCATCATCCTCAATCACATCTTCTCCATCATCTTTCTCTATGAAGGATACATCTGATATTAACCTCTTATCCTAATTGTAACCTAATATAATAAAATACACTAACATGTTAGTGTTACTAAACACCTTTCAGTCAAAATGGCTAAACATGATTTGCTTTAATTTTGATAAGCTCCCCTTGTCTCAAATCCAAAGAGGAGGATGAGGGGTCTGTTGCTACTCCACTCCCTGGTGGGACAGTTTCTGAAACTGAGGGCCATGTGTTCCACAATGTTAACATCTGTTTCTACTAAATCTGACATAACTATAATGTTGACATAATATGTATCTACCGATGAGCTACCAAGCTACCTTTGACACTGATTAGCCTATTACTGCTAATTATAGACATTATAGCCTATTCATTTAAAATTAAACATGTTTTAAATGAGGCTATTACAATGGTGTGTTGTATGCAAACAGCATTGTTAGTGTTTATGTATTTAGTCTTTACCTCAGATTACATGTATAACCAAATGATCAAGTGTATGTTCTGCTCTTTCAATGGGTTGTCTCAGTCCGTTTTTAGCGCTAACAGTCACGGAGATATTCAAGCAGTTTAGCACCATGGATTTCGTTTTCTAGTTTGTGCTCACCTTTCTTGGAAAAGAAGTCAGTTACCAATTGTTTCCCCTCATTCTGTTTTCTCTCCTCCTCCTGTCTTTCCTTTATGGAAAGCCAAAAGGGTCACAATTCGTCACAATTCGCACAGCGTTTTGAACGGCGTTTGTGGCGCCACCTGGCGTTTATTAAACGCCACTACACGTCTAATAAACGCCACCTGGCGGTTAATAAACGTCACCACGCGTGTGACGTCACCAGGCGTTTAATAAACGCCACCAGATGCTTATTAGACACCTGGTGGCGTTTTGAATAATAAACTCCGCCCTGTGTTTTCACAGCCAATAGATTTGAACTATAATCGCCCAATCAGTAAAGAAGGAGGTCAGGCAACACTAATCAAGCACGGATCTCCTTTGCAGCTTGTTTGAGTAGCCCAAAGAAAATGCCACAACTTTGAAGTATGTTAGTTTTGTATTTCCAGACATCAGTAGGCAGTGGCTGCTCATACTTTATTTAATTAATCAATCCAAATCATCCTCCCAAAAATGTAATAACAAGTGGTGAAGAGCTATTACCTGCTTAAATTTAAGAACCACTAAAACCTGACTAAACGCTGTGACACTAAGAACCCAATGGCATTACATTTTATCTGGGTCTATTGTTAAAAGGGTTTCAGATATGGTGATATTTAATTGCTGCAAATACCTGTCTATTACTACAAGACCAAGAGAGGGCTTAACACGAAGAGTAAGCAGATTTTTAAAAATACTGTACTCTTAATTCAACTACTAGGAACCAAAGAGTAGCTTACCAGAAAATCTGACAACTTTGAAAATCTTCTTGACAAAAAGGATTAATAGTTTCTTTAAAGTGCATGCAACAATCAAACCTAAATAAGTTTGTCTTATTTAATTACTGCAAATTTTGGTACAATTTCAGACAGTCACAGCTGTCTCGCATACAGTCAGTTAAATAATAATTAGTTATATCTCAATAAAAACTAAATTAAAATTATAATGGCAGCATAGGGCACTATCATTTATTTAAATTCCAGTAAGAGCAGTTGACCCGAAGATGGCTAGATATATTAATTCTTTCCTCTACTTTCATATCTTTATGCAAAAAACACCCACCAGCGCTCTATATAAAGCAACTAAATTAAACATACGTGTCATACTTCATTTGACCTTTTAGGAGACTTACCTTGACACAGGAAAAGCAGGTATTAGATCCCTTAACACATTCAAATACTATGGTTTATGATCTTGACTCAATTGGACATTAAGTTGTAATAATAAATCATTATAAGCATTTTTATTTATTTTTTATTCCATGCATTACTAAAAATGTCAATCTGAAAAATGTACTGACAAACACAAAAGCATGACAGATATAAAAAAAAATTACATTTATTAAATAACATCAAAAATTCAGCAGCACTAGGGTGCAAGTAGTCCTTTGTGCATAGTTTCTGGTATATATTTATAAGGACCACATGACATCACAGTGCTTTGCTGTCACCATTTTTGTGTCTGGTCAAAGCTAGGGGACCTACGTCATATCAACCACAACAGCTAGAGGAGACGGATACGTGATACACACAACAGAATACTTGGAACAAATAGTTTTTGTCCGTCATGTTAACCAGCCGTTAGCCCATAACGAACAACTTGCTAGTTAACGTTACTAGCGTGATCAATTTAGACTTAACCACCACCAAAATAACACTGTTGATAATTGATGACTTGCATGACCTGTTATCACATACCGTACATTAGTTTTTCTTCAAGTGCCATATGTTGGTGTCATTCACCTATCCTGCAACAGCGTATTGATGGGCATCTGTACTCACGACATACTCCAGTGTATGGAGATGTACTGGAGTTAATGTTAAATGTGTCAGGAAAAGTAAGTTTGGGCTGGGCGATTTATATATATATACACATTTTAGAGTATTGTTCAATAGGTTTGATGTTTAGATGGAAAAAAAAAAGTGCAAGGTCCAGTGGAGGTGAGTTAAGCAGGAATGGTTCAGGAGGTTCTTTTCTGACTGCCATGCAGGGCTGCGATGGAGAGCTGACAGTCAAGTGACACCTTTCAAAACAATGGATGACCCTGCAGACTCCTCGGGAAAAGTTGAACTGGATCAGCACTGTTTCAGAGAATGTGATCGCCCTTACAGGAAGTTGTAGATGGAGCGGATGAGGGGAGTCACTAGGGTACAGAGAGAAGATGACATTAGTGGAAGTGACAGAAATTCAAAGTTCACTTCCGTACAAGCAACTCAAGATATCTGTCATTCCATCCACTCAAACTTAGAAATTAGAGAAATCCCTGTTCTTTAGTAAGTTTCTGTCTGTATGGAGTATATAGTGTAGGACAGATCCCTGTGCCCCAGAGTACCTGTGACTGGCTGATTTTGAAACAAAGATAAATGAGCATACATGAAGAAGAAAAATGATATGTGTGTTTGTTTTCTTTGATCCTGTCACTGCCGTGCAGTCGATACACTGTCTAACATTTGGCGCCGTGTGGGAAACTTTCCATTATATCTTTCATAATTCAAACAATGCTTGGCTGGAAGTTTTCGTTCTTTGATTTTCTTTTACTGCTAATTTGCCAGTTTCTCAGTATTATTAATATAACTGCTGGTGCCTCCAATATGAATTAGGTAAGTTTTGTGTTAACCTTGATTACTCTTTTAAATTGTAACTCAGAATGACACCTCATGTACAAAATCTAAGACCCAAAAATTGATGGTATATATATAATACACCATCAGTATAAATAACTCCCTATTTTTTTTATGACACCCAAAATAATATGTTGCCTCAATATAGCTTTCAGAGTATACTATAAAGTGTTCCCTCTGCTTAGGTTTCAATCAAATAAATCATTTTGACATGTAAACCTTAATAGTTATCTTTGGGCCCACACTCACACATTCATACTCAGCAACCAAGCTACAGACAAAAAAAAACTGTTGCAGGCCTGAATAGAAGCTTGGGAGAGGAGGCCTAAAAATATGACGGCCGTTTCACTTGTTTACACAACCGATAAAATAAAATGCACGCGCAATATACTCAGTACTCATGAATCCCGGCCAAGGGGATATATGAAAAAGGCCAACTTGGCGATGGCAGCAGGCAGAGCCCCGGGTAAACCACAGCAGGAAGATCAGCAGAACAGAAACCAGCAGCGACAGTCTACATCACACCAGCAGGATGGAAGATCGCTCTCTGTGTGGTCCAAAGGAGCTTCCCCGATCCTCTCTTTTACAGTCACAAATGTCCGTCTCCTGAATCAAATAAATTAACTGAGCAAGCAGGTCCAGCCACTATTTCACTGCGAATTATCGGTAGCTTGTCTCAATTATTTCACATGCAAAGCTAACAGTAGGCTACGAAAGCAATGCTAATGGAAATTGTGCTAACGCTAACGGCTATTCACAGTTAGCGACACAATAGCTAGCTAGATGGTTTCATACTACAACACTTAGCTAATTACAGCATATAGAATCACACACACACATGTACATTTACCTGTTGTACTCCAAACACAGCATAACTGGTCGCGAGCCTCAGTAATGGATAACAATGTCCTTCTACAACCTACTAAACCTTACCAAGTCCGTTCACTTAGCGTCTCTGTCTCTCTCAAACGGGAATCTCTGCTTGTTACAACTAAGCCCCGCCCCTCTACCTGGGATTGTAATTACATTGGCTGATAGGTCATGACCTTCCAACAAAAGTAAAGAAAGACGATGATTGACATATTAGGCTGCTATCAGGTTAAGCTGTGTGGCAGATTACAGTCAACTGCATGATCTTCAAACTTTGATCTTTTATAAACTGTAAATATAACTCGTATCTTAAAAACGAAGCCATTTTAACATATGGCATTAACTTATATTTTCTTCACCATATTTATATATTTGTATTACATTAAAATAATTTCAATAAATATCTAAATGAATTTCAGCCAGGGCTACATATTATTTAGAACACTTCTTTACTTTGCAGTCTGTATGCACAAACACTTCAAAAACATTTAACAAACATTGAAACAAAACAAATTATTACGGTTGCAAATAGATTAGGCAATAAAAAGTCACAAAGTTAACAAGTAATACTGGTTGCAGAAAAACCAAAAAAATACACCAAACTAAATGTAAGAAAGAGAAGAAAAAAAAATGAAACTTAAAAAAATAACAATGAAACTTAAAAAAATTTGCATGTTCAGTCACTTCACTAGCACAGTCATGTTGCAAGCAAACAATACTTTCAATTAGGGCTGCCACCTCTTAGT
>JABUOV010000105.1:90000-119991 GCA_025617405.1 Perca schrenkii | reverse complement strand
CTTTTCTCCTCTCTGGGGGGTCAGGAGAGTCCCGGGAGCCGCTGGAGTAAATACCTGCCCCCCCCTGAGGAGGCGGAGCCAGAGGACGAGGATGAGCATCTCCATAGCAACAACCCAGCTGACAGGTAACCCCCCCCCCCACCAACATGTTGTGTGAGGTGTTCAGTCTGAAACCATCAGTACGTGAGTTGTAAACTGTTTCATGTATAATATATAATATATGTGTGTGTATATGCGTAGCATGACTTAGCAGCACGTAGCAGGGTACTGCAGGGCGTAGCAGGACGTAGCATAGTCATGCTACGTCCTGCTACGTCCTGCTAGCTGAAGGCTCTGGCTCCTGAACCCAGACTGGGAGCTGGTTCCATAGGAGAGGAGCCTGATAGCTGAAGGCTCTGGCTCCCATTCTACTTTTAGAGACTCTAGGTACCACCAGTAACTCTGCATTCTGGGAGCGCAGTGCTCTAGTGGGACAATAAGGTATTAGGAGCTCTTCTAGATATGATGGTGCTAGACCATTTAGAGCTTTGTAGGTCAGGAGAAGAATTTTAAATTCAATCCTGGATTTTACAGGAAGCCAGTGCAGAGAAGCTAATACAGGAGAGATATGATCTCTTTTCTTAGTTCTTGTCAGAACACGCGCTGCAGCGTTCTGGATCAGCTGGAGAGTCTTAAGGGACTTATTTGAGCAACCTGACAGTAGGGAATTACAATAGTCCAGCCTGGAAGTAACGAATGCATGGACTAGTTTTTCAGCATCGTTTTGAGACAGGATATTCCTAATTTTGGCAATGTTCCGAAGATGAAAAAAGTGCTGTTCTTGAGGTTTGTTTTAGATTGGCGTTGAAGGATAAATCGTGATCAAAAATAACTCCTAGATTTCTGACAGTAGTGCTGGAGGCCAGGGCAATACCATCCAGAGTAGGCAGGTCGTGATAGATCTGTTGAGTCGTGGACAGGACACGATAATGGAGTTTTTTTTCGTGTGGTGATTACGAATTTTAAAGCGATGCATTTCAATGGGAAGCATATTTCGTGATTACAGAACGATGACGGTAGCGAGTAGGGTTGGGCATCGAGAAACAATTCCTACTTGGAATCGTTTTGGAGGATTTGGTTTCTAATCTGATCATGGGGTTCCAGATTTAACAATGCGCAAGTTTGGGTTTCCGTAGCGACCAGGTGCTTGTTGTGATGCAGCCATGGAGCTCAGTAAGCGGAGCTCTACTCCCACTGTCTGTAGGTAACGAGGTCTGTAGGTAGCGAGGTCTGTAGGTAACGAGGTCTTTAGGTAGCGAGGTCTTTAGGTAACGAGGTCTTTAGGTAGCGAGGTCTGTAGGTAACGAGGTCTGTAGGTAACGAGGTCTGTAGGTAGCGAGGTCTGTAGGTAGCGAGGTCTGTAGGTAACGAGGTCTGTAGGTAACGAGGTCTGTAGGTAACGAGGTCTGTAGGTAACGAGGTCTGTAGGTAACGAGGTCTGTAGGTAGCGAGGTCTGTAGGTAACGAGGTCTGTAGGTAACGAGGTCTGTAGGTAACGAGGTCTGTAGGTAGCGAGGTCTGTAGGTAACGAGGTCTGTAGGTAACGAGGTCCGTAGGTAACGAGGTCCGTAGGTAACGAGGTCCGTAGGTAGCGAGGTCCGTAGGTAACGAGGTCCGTAGGTAACGAGGTCCGTAGGTAACGAGGTCCGTAGGTAACGAGGTCCGTAGGTAACGAGGTCCGTAGGTAGCGAGGTCTAACGAGGTGTGTAGGTAACGAGGTCTGTAGGTAACGAGGTCTGTAGGTATCGAGGTCTGTAGGTAACGAGGTCCGTAGGTAACGAGGTCTGTAGGTAACGAGGTCTTTAGGTAACGAGGTCTGTAGGTAACGAGGTCTGTAGGTAACGAGGTCTGTAAGTAACGAGGTCTTTAGGTAACGAGGTGTGTAGGTAACGAGGTGTGTAGGTAGCGAGGTCTAACGAGGTGTGTAGGTAACGAGGTGTGTAGGTAACGAGGTGTGTAGGTAACGTGGTCCGTAGGTAACGAGGTCCGTAGGTAACGAGGTCCGTAGGTAGTGAGGTCTGTAGGTAGCGAGGTCTAACGAGGTCTGTAGGTATCGAGGTCTGTAGGTAACGAGGTCCGTAGGTAGCGAGGTCCGTAGGTAACGAGGTCTGTAGGTAACGAAGTCTGTAGGTAGCTAGGTCTGTAGGTATCGAGGTCTGTAGGTATCGAGGTCTGTAGGTATCGAGGTCTGTAGGTAACGAGGTCTGTAGGTAACGAGGTCTGTAGGTAACGAGGTCTGTAGGTAGCTAGGTCTGTAGGTATCGAGGTCTGTAGGTAACGAGGTCCGTAGGTAGCGAGGTCTGTAGGTAGCGAGGTCTAACGAGGTCTGTAGGTAACGAGGTTTGTAGGTAACGAGGTCTGTAGGTAACGAGGTCTGTAGGTAACGAGGTCCGTAGGTAGCGAGGTCTGTAGGTAGCGAGGTCTAACGAGGTGTGTAGGTAACGAGGTCTGTAGGTAACAAGGTCTGTAGGTAGCGAGGTCTGTAGGTAACGAGGTCTGTAGGTAACGAGGTCTGTAGGTAACGAGGTCCGTAGGTAGCGAGGTCTGTAGGTAGCGAGGTCTAACGAGGTCTGTAGGTAACGAGGTCTGTAGGTAACGAGGTCTGTAGGTAACAAGGTCTGTAGGTAACGAGGTCCGTAGGTAGCGAGGTCTAACGAGGTGTGTAGGTAACGAGGTCTGTAGGTAACGAGGTCTGTAGGTAGCGAGGTCTGTAGGTAACGAGGTCTGTAGGTAACGAGGTCTGTAGGTAACGAGGTCTAACGAGGTCCGTAGGTAGCGAGGTCTAACGAGGTCTGTAGGTAACGAGGTCCGTAGGTAACGAGGTCCGTAGGTAACGAGGTCAGTAGGTAACGAGGTCAGTAGGTAACGAGGTCTGTAGGTAACGAGGTCCACTGATTTTAAATGAGCGTGTGATGTGTTCTGATAGGAAGAGGAAGAGAAGAGAGAGACATACAGACGGAGGACGGAGCAGCTACACACCTGAACAGGTAACAGCTACTGTCACCATGACAACCTTTCAACCTGAAATACCCAAAATATGTTGAGGAAAGTCCAGAATCACATAACACAGGTAGTACCTGGAGATACTGTACTACCACCTTTCATGAAATATAAACTAAATTAAATAAATGTTCTGATTGTATTTTCTGCAGTTAAACTGGTCTGGGCCAACCTCAGCCGAGACCACCAGTTCTCCCAGTACCAGTCTGAACCGGGCCAGTACCAGTCTGAACCGGGCCAGCCTAAACCAGCGCAGTACCAGTCTGAACCGGGCCAGCACCAGTCTGAACCGGGCCAGTACCAGTCTGAACCGGGCCAGCCTAAACCAGCCCAGTACCAGTCTGAACCGGGCCAGTACCAGTCTGAACCGGGCCAGTCTGAACCGGGCCAGTACCAGTCTGAACCGGGCTTGCCTAAACCAGCCCACTACCAGTCTTAACCGGGCCAGTACCAGTCTGAACCGGGCCAGTACCAGTCTGAACCAGGCCAGTCTGAACCAGCCCAGTCCCAGTCTGAACCGGGCCAGTCTGAACCGGGCCAGTCTGAACCGGGCCAGTCCTCCCAGTATGAGTTGTGGACCAGCCTCCAGGTGGTCTCGTTTCCTCAGTAGTTCTGAGAGTCAGACGGAGGGGGCGGAGCCTCCGGTCAGTGGGAGGAGTCAGGCAGTGGGCGGAGCTACCTCGCAGCCCTGTAATGATGTCATCGCCCAGGGGGCGGAGCCTCCGGTCAGTGGGAGGAGTCAGGCAGTGGGCGGAGCTACCTCGCTGCCCTGTAATGATGTCATCGCCCAGGGGGCGGAGCCTCCGGTCAGTGGGAGGAGTCAGGCAGTGGGCGGAGCTACCTCGCTGCCCTGTAATGATGTCATCACCCAGGGGGCGGAGCCTCCGGTCAGTTGGAGGAGTCAGGCAGTGGGCGGAGCTACCTCGCTGCCCTGTAATGATGTCATCACCCAGGGGGCGGAGCCTCCGGTCAGTTGGAGGAGTCAGGCAGTGGGCGGAGCTACCTTGCTGCCCTGTAATAATGTCATCGCCCAGGCCCGGCCCCGCCCCCTACTTCCTGTTTCCTCCATGTTTGACAGCGGCGAGGATTTCAGCTTCGACGACTTTGAGATAAACTGAATCAGTGATTGGTCATTTATCAGTTAACCAACCAATCGTTATCATTCTATCACGTTAACCAACCAATCGTTACCGTTCTATCACATTAACCAACCAATCGTTACCGTTCTATCACGTTAACCAACCAATCGTTACCGTTCTATCACATTAACCAACCAATCGTTATCGTTCTATCACATTAACCAACCAATCGTTACCGTTCTATCACATTAACCAACCAATCGTTACCGTTCTATCACATTAACCAACCAATCGTTACCGTTCTATCACGTTAACCAACCAATCGTTACCGTTCTATCACGTTAACCAACCAATCGTTACCGTTCTATCACGTTAACCAACCAATCGCTACCGCTCTATCACGTTAACCAACCAATCGTTACCGTTCTATCACGTTAACCAACCAATCGTTACCGTTCTATCACATTAACCAACCAATCGTTACCGTTCTATCACGTTAACCAACCAATCGTTACCGTTCTATCACATTAACCAACCAATCGTTACCGTTCTATCACGTTAACCAACCAATCGTTACCGTTCTATCACATTAACCAACCAATCGTTATCGTTCTATCACATCAAAATAAAATATATTTTGTACATGTTTGTTGACACAAATACACATACTGTATTTGTACTGTACTGTGTAGTTTGTATTCCTGTTATTTCAAAAATTAAACACATTGTACATATTTGTGCTCTACGCTTTCAAAATAAAGTTCATATTGTATATATCTGTACTGTTCTTTCAAAATAAAGTTCATATTGTATATATCTGTACTGCAGAGGTGGGTAGTAACGAGTTACATTTACTCCATTACATTTACTTGAGTAAGTTTTTGAAAAAATGATACTTCTAGGAGTAGTTTTAAATCGCTATACTTTTTACTTTCACTTGAGTAGATTTGTGAAGAAGAAACTGTACTCTTACTCCGCTACATTAGGCTACAATGAGCTCGTTACTTTTCTTTTTACCTCTTTGGTATTCTACGCGTCATTGTTTTTATCCCCCCGCGTACGCCTCATTTTAATGTTTTATTTTGACAGAGAGAGAGACTTCCGCTAAAGCCTCTACCACGTGACTGGGTTTCACCCAATCAAACGTAGTTGTGCAGTCTCGTCACCTTCCTCAAACCTAGCAGCGGGATGGGTTAGCTTTTTACAGTCGCAGCAAAACAAAAATGGCAATGTCAGAAACGTCACAGACGAGGAGGAACCGCGCCCTGTACTACGAAGCAAGATCAACATGCCCTGGATTTATTTCAGTTACCCGGCTTCACCTAACCTAACCACCGCGGTCCCGCATAAACTGTGTCATGACGCTGGTTATCAACTAGTTCAACCAACCCAGGGTTTCCCAATCCAGCGGCGCCTGTTCACATAAAAGAGGTGATGTTTGCACAACATGACCAACAATAGCCACATATTTTACATAAGAAGAGCAAACTATAATTCTACATAAAAATGAACACATACATGGTTTTACAGGCAAAACGCAATACAGTCGCTGCTTCCTAAAACGGGAAGGAAAGCTGGCAAAAAAAAAAGAAATAGCCGACGCTGTAGATGCGCACAACTCGTATCAATATCACTTCCCCATCAGTCAGGCACAATATCTGACCATAATTACACTTGTACTTTCCATAAACTGTCGTTGCTTTAGCCTTTTATTTCAGTTGCAACCATGGCAGTGAGAGCGATCGTGAGAGCAAATAAAAAATATAAAAAACATAAAACCGCTGTGCGCATTACACACGGCAAATATACCCATCAGGGAATGTTAACGGGGCTGTCGGTCTCTAAATATTTTTTTGTATGAGCACACCCCTCTCTTTTTTCTCTCTCCCCTCTCTCTCTCTCTCTCTCCGCGCACCGAGCTCCACCTGATCTTCTAAGAACGGTGAAGCCGTTATCAGTGGAGTATTGATCGGTCAGTAGGCGGTGCTTTCACACCAGTTGATCTCTGATCTCCAACTTAACCTGCTCCCGACCAGGTTAGGCGTCCAGCATAAGTTACCACGGCGATTGAACCCGATAACAAGTGATCCACCTTTGTGAATGAAAGCATGTTTACCTTAGTAAAAGTACCAAACAGCAGCTACATTACCTTGTTCTAGTTCTGCCTGCAGAGTCTGGTAAAAAAAGTGTAAAGGTTTGGAAATTTGTGTTACTTGTGCTTATTTATTTTTTATGTATTATTATTTTATTGATATTATTGTTTTAAGTACTTGAATTTACCTGGATTATTTTTAATTTAAGCTATTTTCATAATTAATGAATTAATTTAAATTAATTTAATTGATTGGATGAACTATAATTTGTCTAAACATGATTATTTTGTATTTTTGTCCGTCTGATTGAATGCTTATGTTAAAAAATAAATCAGACGTTACTCAACAGTTACTCAGTACTTGAGTAGTTTTTTCACCAAGCACTTTTTTACTCTTACTCAAGTAATTATTTGGATGACTACTTTTTACTTTTACTTGAGTCATATTATTCTGAAGTAACAGTACTTTTACTTGAGTACAATTTTTGGCTACTCTACCCACCTCTGCTGTACTGTTCTTTCAAAATAAAGTTCATATTGTATATACCGGTATCTGTACTGTTCTTTCAAAATAAAGTTCATATTGTATATTCATACTTTGCAGTGACGTCATTACCATGGGTACCTGGAGGGCAAGAAACGCCGATAGGATGGCGCGGAACAGTGGCCAGTCACAGGAATTGCAGCCTTGCAGATTTCCAATACTACAATCAATCAACTATTTAGACCATATGTCACTCGGAGTTTGTGATCCATACACAGCACCCGCTAATTTTTTTATTGCTTTGAAGCTGGCCAAGTCTCTACCAGACTTGGAGTTTGGAGATATTTACATCTATCTTATAGAGAATCCGTCACTTTACACCGCACAAAAAATGAAAGCTTACAAAAGTAGCCTACAGATAACTATCTTTTTTTCAAGAGTGGATGGGTTAACAACGCTGTCATATGGGAGGTGAAAAACAGGAATATCTTCATAATCAAAGCAAAGGTGAGTGTTACTAGTTAGTTAGTTAGCTAGCTAGCTAGCTCGCTAGCCTACGCTAGCTAGCTCGCTAACGTTTGCTGATCTGTTCCGTCGTGTGATGAAGTCTTCATCTGAATACGTTTAAACCTTCTGCCAACACTAGGCTATGTATCATGTAGGGTGACCAGACGTCCCGGTTTGACCGGGACAGTCTCGAGTCCCGACAAAAGCCGTGTCGGGACGCTAAAATATCCGGTTTACACCAACCACTATGAAATTGTCCCGGTAGTCAGTGATTACATAACCGACGTGGTCTTATTATAGCCCGATGATTAACTAAACCATGTAGAAAGACTAATAAAGCGTGCAGCGTATGATTTTAACAATGTGTGTGTGTGTGTGTGTAGCGGTCTGCATAATCTGTGCCGCCAGCGTTATGATGTATATTTGTAAACATTGTTGCAACGCCTCTTCTTCTCTGTCTCGTTTTAACCAAACTAATTCTTTTGCTGACACCAGTGTTAAATTTCACAGTAGGCTTTCAGCCAACAAATTGATTCTTGAGCAAATTCACACAAATATACGTTATAGAATGATGTTTTTGCCCGCCAGCCAGTAGTTGTGACGTCACGTGCAAAGTATGAATACCGGTATCTGTACTGTTCTTTCAAAATAAAGTTCATATTGTATATACCGGTATCTGTACTGTTCTTTCAAAATAAAGTTCATATTGTATGTATCTGTACTGTTCTTTCAAAATAAAGTTCATATTGACCAGATTCAGTTCGTTTTTATAGTTCAAAATAACACAAAGCCGCCACATGTTAATGAGTCATAAAAAGTCATATTATATTATAGTATGTCGAAAAAGTTATAAAAAGTCATAGTATAGTATGTCATAATAGTCATAAAAAGTTATAGTTTATTATGTCTAAAAAGTTAAACTTTGTTTTTTCTGCAGGGTTGGTCTGTGACAACCTCAGCCAAACCCACCAGCTCCAGTCTGAACCGGACCAGCTCCAGTCTGAACCGGACCAGCTCCAGTCTGAACCAGTCTGAACCGGACCAGCTCCAGTCTGAACCAGTCTGAACCGGACCAGCTACAGTCTGAACCAGTCTGAACCGGACCAGCTCTAGTCTGAACCGGACCAGCTCCAGTCTGAACCAGACCAGCTCCAGTCTGAACCAGACCAGCTCCAGTCTGAACCAGTCTGAACTGGACCAGCTCCAGTCTGAACCAAACCAGCTCCAGTCTGAACCAGACCAGCTCCAGTCTGAACCAGTCTGAACTGGACCAGCTCTAGTCTGAACCAGTCTGAACCGGACCAGCTCTAGTCTGAACCGGACCGCTCCAGTCTGAACTGGACCAGCTCCAGTCTGAACCGGACCAGCTCTAGTCTGAACCGGACCGCTCCAGTCTGAACCAGTCTGAACCGGACCAGCTCCAGTCTGAACCGGACCAGCTCTAGTCTGAACCGGACCGCTCCAGTCTGAACCAGTCTGAACCGGACCAGCTCTAGTCTGAACCGGACCGCTCCAGTCTGAACCAGACCAGCTCGAGTCTGAACCAGTCTGAACTGGACCAGCTCCAGTCTGAACCAGACCAGCTCCAGTCTGAACCGGACCAGCTCTAGTCTGAACCGGGCTGTTTTTCTTCCATAATCAAAGACATACTGTATTCTGTATTTGTACTGTTCTTTCAAATAATTTTTTTTAATATATTTGTGCTTATCTTTCAAAATAAAGTACACATTTTGTATATTCGTGCTGTTTTTCAAAATAAAGTAAACATTTTCACCACAGATTCAGTTCTTCATGTTTTTATTGTTCAGATTAACACGTTGACCAATAAAGATATGATAAAGATATGACAAAGATATTAAAGATAAAGATATTAAAGAAGTAGAAACAATCAAAGAGACAAAGTAATGACTGATTAAAGTATTGATTATTGACAGATTACTGATTATAAACTGAGATTACAGTGTAAATCCCTTCCTGGTGTTAGATGCTGTCTGATTGGTTTAGCGTAGACGATGACATCATCAGGGCTGGTGGGGGCGGGGCTGTTTGGCGTACTGGATGGCGTCCAGCGCGGCGCCGATGTCGAAGTCTTTGGCCTGAAGAAGACGAGTCAGCCAGCCGCCTTCGTCGGTGAAACCCATCGACAGCATCTGAGAGAGAGACTCCACCAGGCGGGGGTCGGCCTCTGGGGGGGGGGCAGGGGTCAGAGGTCAAAGGTCAGAGGCAGGAACTAGAACTGACATTGTGGCTTGTGTGTGTTGATGTTGATCAACTATTTTTGTTAATATGCTTGATTATTTCTTTTTACATTGATAGTCAATTTTACTTGTACTGGACTAAACTTATATGTACTTTTATCTTATGTGTACTTTTATACTAATTCTGGCCCACTGTACATGTTCTTTATGTATTATTAGTGTGCATTGTCCCTGTTAAATAAACCTGAAATAATAAATAAACAGGCATCATCGTTAACTCATAGTTTTCAATGTCAAAAGTCACAAAAATGTGGGAAAAGCCACAAAAACTTAGGAGAAAACGTCAAAAATGTTGAGAAAAAAAAAGTGTCAACAAAGTCAGAAAAAAACCCAAACCTGAGAAGTTAGAAAAAGGAAAAAATGAAGTCAGTAACGTAAAGTTTAAAGTGCTCGTTGTTGTATTTAGAGGTTTACATGGTTTAATTTAAAACAAAAAACACCATATTGTTGTGCTGCAGCTCCTCTTTTCACCCTGTGTGTTGAGCTCTCTGATTTAGCTACAGAGTGAGACCTCTCAGTGCTGTAACATCTTTGTTGGGAGTTGCACATGCTCAGTACCTAGGTAAGGACTACTAGCCAGTCAGAAGCAGAGTATGAGGGCGTGCCCTGACGGTACCTAGGTAAGGACTACTAGCCAGTCAGAAGCAGAGTCTGAGACAGGAAGCTGGTCTGAGACAGGAAGGTAGTCTGAGAGAGGAAGGTAGTCTGAGACAAGAAGGTGGTCTGAGACAGGAAGGTAGTCTGAGAGAGGAAGGTAGTCTGAGACAAGAAGGTAGTCTGAGACAAGAAGGTAGTCTGAGAGAGGAAGGTAGTCTGAGACAAGAAGGTAGTCTGAGACAAGAAGGTAGTCTGAGACAAGAAGGTAGTCTGAGAGAGGAAGGTAGTCTGAGACAAGAAGGTAGTCTGAGACAAGAAGGTAGTCTGAGACAAGAAGGTAGTCTGAGAGAGGAAGGTAGTCTGAGACAAGAAGGTAGTCTGAGACAAGAAGGTGGTCTGAGACAAGAAGGTAGTCTGAGAGTGGAAGGTAGTCTGAGACAAGAAGGTGGTCTGAGACAAGAAGGTGGTCTGAGACAGGAAGCTGGTCTGAGACAAGAAGGTAGTCTGAGAGTGGAAGGTAGTCTGAGAGAGGAAGGTAGTCTGAGAGAGGAAGGTAGTCTGAGAGTGGAAGCTGGTCTGAGACAGTAAGCTGGTCTGAGCTGGTGTTAACTTGGGGCAGGAAGGTAGTCTGAGACAGGAAGGTAGTCTGAGAGAGGAAGGTAGTCTGAGAGAGGAAGGTAGTCTGAGACAAGAAGGTAGTCTGAGACAGGAAGGTAGTCTGAGAGAGGAAGGTAGTCTGAGAGAGGAAGGTAGTCTGAGAGAGGAAGGTGGTCTGAGACAAGAAGGTAGTCTGAGAGAGGAAGGTAGTCTGAGACAAGAAGGTGGTCTGAGAGAGGAAGGTAGTCTGAGAGAGGAAGGTAGTCTGAGACAAGAAGGTGGTCTGAGAGAGGAAGGTGGTCTGAGAGAGGAAGGTGGTCTGAGACAAGAAGGTAGTCTGAGAGAGGAAGGTAGTCTGAGACAAGAAGGTAGTCTGAGAGTGGAAGGAAGTCTGAGAGAGGAAGGTAGTCTGAGACAAGAAGGTGGTCTGAGAGAGGAAGGTGGTCTGAGAGAGGAAGGTGGTCTGAGACAAGAAGGTAGTCTGAGAGAGGAAGGTAGTCTGAGACAAGAAGGTAGTCTGAGAGTGGAAGGAAGTCTGAGAGAGGAAGGTAGTCTGAGCTGGTGTTACCTTGGGGCAGGTGGGGGTACAGCGCCGCCTCCCTGAGGCCTGTTGGACCAGACGGGGGACCCTGGTTCTGGTCCTGGTCCTGGTTCTGGTCTCTGAGGGACTGCAGCTCTCCAGTGGACGGGTCGACCTCTTTAGGGCTCAGGTGAGTCCACTCCTCCTCCGAGTCTCTCCGCACCTGAGAAACCCAGACAGTTATATACATACTACTACCTGAGAAACACAGTTATATACATACTACTACCTGAGAAACACAGTTATATACATACTACTACCTGAGAAACACAGTTATATACATACTACTACCTGAGAAACACAGTTATATACATACTACTACCTGAGAAACACAGTTATATACATACTACTACCTGAGAAACACAGTTATATACATACTACTACCTGAGAAACACAGTTATATACATACTACTACCTGAGAAACACAGTTATATACATACTACTACCTGAGAAACACAGTTATATACATACTACTACCTGAGAAACACAGTTATATACATACTACTACCTGAGAAACACAGTTATATACATACTACTACCTGAGAAACACAGTTATATACATACTACTACCTGAGAAACACAGTTATATACATACTACTACCTGAGAAACACAGTTATATACATACTACTACCTGAGAAACACAGTTATATACATACTACTACCTGAGAAACACAGACAGTTATATACATACTACTACCTGAGAAACACAGACAGTTATATACTGTACACACACACACACACACACACACATAACATGAACTGACCTTTGACCCTTTGATGCTGGCCCCTCCCTCACTGCTGGCCCCTCCCTCACTGCTGGCCCCTCCCCTCACTGCTGGCCCCTCCTCACTGCTGGCTCCGCCCCCGTCTCCCTCCACCCCCCCACTCTGAGAGGGAGGGGTCACCTTGGTCATCTTGCCCTCATGTTCCACGTCGATGTCCACGTCGATACCTGCACACACGCACACACACACACACACACACAACATCACTTCCTGTTCAATCCCAACTCCTCAGCAGCAAACAGAAACTCTTCTGACTGCGCTTTTACTTTGAAAAGACTCTCCATGTTTCTCTGCTCTGTATCACATCATGTCACCTGTCAATAATAATCTGCTGTTAGACTGTAACTCTGAGTTATTCTCCAGATTATAATCTGATGTTAGACTGTAACTCTGAGTTATTCTCCAGATTATAATCTGATGTTAGACTGTAACTGAGTTATTCTCAGATTATAATCTACTGTTAGACTGACTGTAACTCTGAGTTATTCTCCAGATTATAATCTGATGTTAGACTGTAACTCTGAGTTATTCTCCAGATTATAATCTGCTGTTAGACTGTAACTCTGAGTTATTCTCCAGATTATAATCTGCTGTTGGACTGTAACTGAGTTATTCTCAGATTATAATCTATTGTTAGACTGACTGTAACTCTGAGTTATTCTCCAGATTATAATCTACTGTTAGACTGACTGTAACTCTGAGTTATTCTCCAGATTATAATCTGATGTAAGACTGTAACTCTGAGTTATTCTCAGATTATAATCTGCTGTTAGACCGTAACTCTGAGTTATTCTCAGATTATAATCTACTGTTAGACTGACTGTAACTCTGAGTTATTCTCCAGATTATAATCTACTGTTAGACTGACTGTAACTCTGAGTTATTCTCCAGATTATAATCTGATGTTAGACTGTAACTCTGAGTTATTCTCATATTATAATCTGATGTTAGACTGTAACTCTGAGTTATTCTCCAGATTATAATCTACTGTTAGACTGTAACTCTGAGTTATTCTCAGATTATAATCTGATGTTAGATTTACTGTAACTCTGAGTTATTCTCAGATTATAATCTGATGTTAGACTGACTGTAACTCTGAGTTATTCTCCAGATTATAATCTGCTGTTAGACTGACTGTAACTCTGAGTTATTCTCCAGATTATAATCTGCTGTTAGACTGTAACTGAGTTATTCTCCAGATTATAATCTGCTGTTAGACTGACTGTAACTCTGAGTTATTCTCCAGATTATAATCTGCTGTTAGACTAACTGAGTTATTCTCCAGATTATAATCTGCTGTTAGACTGACTGTAACTCTGAGTTATTCTGCAGATTATAATCTGCTGTTAGACTGACTGTAACTCTGAGTTATTCTGCAGATTATAATCTGTTGTTAGACTTTAACTCTGAGTTATTCTGCAGATTATAATCTGCTGTTAGACTGACTGTAACTCTGAGTTATTCTCAGATTATAATCTACTGTTAGACTGACTGTAACTCTGAGTTATTCTGCAGATTATAATCTGCTGTTAGACTGTAACTCTGAGTTATTTGTAACAACCTTTTCTTTTCTTTTGGGTTTTTATATTTATTATTATTATGTATATTTGGTGAGTGTGTCAGAGATGTTGTGTATTTGTGTGTATTGGTGTGTATTTGGGTGTATTTGTGTGTCCTTTATTTCCACTCAAAGCACTTTGTAAACTATAGTTTTTAAATAAAATTTTGTATTACCCAATCAGAAGCGACGTGTGTAAACAGTTTCAGTTTAAAGAACCATTGAGCTGCTGAGCTGAACTCTCCTAACAGCCAATCAGAAACCTGCGCTGGTCTCAGGTGTTAACAGTGACATCACTCACCCAGTGGGCTCAACATGGCCGCCACGCCCTCGCCGATGTTCTTCAGGAAGTCCACGTTGGCCTCAGACGCTGTGGGGGGGGTAGAGGATCACATCAGAGTCAAACCCAATCTGGGGGTGTCTCTACTAGAGCTCCAGTAGAGTCTACTAGAGCTCTACTAGAGCTTACTAGAGCTCCACTAGTCTACTAGAGCCTACTAGAGCTCCACTAGAGCTCAACTAGAGCTCTACTAGAGCTCCACTAGAGCTCCACTAGAGCTCTACTAGAGCTCCACTAGAGCTCCACTAGTCTACTAGAGCCTACTAGAGCTCCACTAGAGCTCAACTAGAGCTCCACTAGTCTACTAGAGCCTACTAGAGCTCCACTAGAGCTCCACTAGAGCTCCACTAGAGCTCCACTAGTCTACTAGAGCTCCACTAGAGCTCCACTAGAGCTCCACTAGAGCTCCACTAGAGCTCCACTAGAGCTCTACTAGAGCTCCACTAGTCTACTAGAGCCTACTAGAGCTCCACTAGAGCTCTACTAGAGCTCCACTAGTCTACTAGAGCCTACTAGAGCTCCACTAGAGCCTACTAGAGCTCCACTAGTCTACTAGAGCTCCACTAGAGCTCTACTAGTCTAATAGAGCCTACTAGAGCTCCACTAGAGCTCCACTAGAGCTCCACTAGTCTACTAGAGCCTACTAGAGCTCCACTAGAGCCTACTAGAGCTCCACTAGTCTACTAGAGCCTACTAGAGCTCCACTAGTCTACTATAGCCTACTAGAGCTCCACTAGAGCCTACTAGAGCTCTACTAGTCTACTAGAGCTCCACTAGAGCTCCACTAGAGCTCCACTAGTCTACTAGAGCTCCACTAGAGCTCTACTAGTCTAATAGAGCTCCACTAGAGCTCCACTAGAGCTCTACTAGTCTAATAGAGCTCCACTAGAGCTCCACTAGAGCTCCACTAGAGCCTAATAGTCTACTAGAGCCTAATAGAGTCTACTAGAGAGAGAGTGTACTGTAGATGATTTTCGTTTGTTATCTGTGGCAGATGCTGATTAGTAATCAGATTACACCGATTAGTAATCAGATTACACTGACCAGAGGAGGCGCTGCAGTCTGACGGGGGTCGGGAGGGCCCGCCTTGGTCCTGGTTCAGGGTCTGGTTCCACATGCAGTGTCTCATCCTCTTCATCCACTTCCCCCGAGGAAACCACTACACACACACACACACACACACACACACACACAGAGACACACACACACAGAGACACACACACACAGAGACACACACACACAGACACACACACAGAGAGACACACACACACACACACACACACACACACAGAGACACACACACACAGAGACACACACAGAGACACACACACACACACACACAGAGACACACACACACAGAGACACACACAGAGACACACACACACAGAGACACACACACACACAGACACACACACACACACACACACACACACACACACACACACAGACACACACACACACACAGACACACACACACACACACAGAGACACACACACACACACAGAGACACACACACACACACACAGACACACACACACACACACAGAGACACACACAGAGACACACACAGAGACACACACAGAGACACACACACACACACACAGACACACACACAGATCTATTTAATAGGCACATTTGAGGACTTGTTGTTCTGTTTCATAAGGAGACTCCAAGCTGTGTTAATGAATGAATGAGTGAGTGAATCAATGAATGAGTGAGGTAACAGCTGACCTGTAGGGGGTGCCAGATGGGCAGCAGGTCGTGCTCCGTGTGTATTAATGTGACTGACTGACTGACTGAGTGTATGAATGAATGAGTGAATGAGTGAATGAATGAGTGAGTGAATGAATCACCTGTAGGGGGTGCCAGATAGGCAGCAGGGCGTGCTCCGTGTGTGTTAATGTGACTGACTGCCTGACTGACTGACTGAGAGTATGAATGAATGAGTGAATGAATGAGTGAATGAATGAATGAGTGAATGAATGAGTGAGTGAGTGAGTGAATGAATGAGTGAATGAATGAATGAATGAGTGAATGAATGAGTGAATGAATGAGTGAGTGAGTGAGTGAATGAATGAGTGAGTGAATGAATGAGTGAATGAATGAGTGAGTGAGTGAATGAATGAGTGAGTGAGTGAATGAATGAATGAGTGAATGAATGAGTGAATGAATGAGTGAGTGAGTGAGTGAGTGAATGAATGAATGAATGAATGAATGAGTGAATGAATGAGTGAATGAATGAGTGAGTGAGTGAGTGAGTGAATGAATGAATGAATGAGTGAGTGAGTGAGTGAATGAATGAGTGAATGAATGAATGAATGAGTGAATGAATGAGTGAATGAATGAGTGAATGAATGAGGATGAGTGAATGAATGAATGAATGAATGAGTGAATGAATGAGTGAGTGAGTGAGTGAGTGAGTGAATGAATGAATGAGTGAATGAATGAGTGAATGAATGAATGAGTGAGTGAGTGAATGAATGAATGAATGAGTGAGTGAGTGAATGAATGAGTGAGTGAGTGAATGAATGAATGAGTGAATGAATGAGTGAATGAATGAGTGAATGAATGAGTGAGTGAGTGAGTGAGTGAATGAATGAATGAGTGAATGAATGAATGAATGAGTGAGTGAATGAGTGAATGAATGAGTGAATGAGTGAATGAATGAATGAGTGAATGAATGAGTGAATGAATGAGTGAATGAATGAGTGAGTGAGTGAGTGAATGAATGAATGAATGAATGAATGAATGAATGAATGAATGAATGAGTGAATGAATGAGTGAGTGAATGAGTGAGTGAATGAATGAATGAGTGAGTGAGTGAATGAATGAATGAGTGAATGAATGAGTGAATGAATGAGTGAATGAATGAGTGAATGAATGAGTGAGTGAATGAATGAATGAATGAGTGAATGAATGAATGAATGAGTGAATGAATGAGTGAGTGAATGAATGAATGAATGAGTGAATGAATGAGTGAATGAATGAATGAATGAATGAATGAGTGAATGAATGAGTGAGTGAGTGAATGAATGAATGAGTGAATGAATGAGTGAATGAATGAGTGAATCACCTGTAGGGGGTGCCAGATAGGCAGCAGGGCGTGCTCCGTGTGCGTGCCGCGGGCCTGGCAGGCGGAGCAGAGGTCGTAGTTGGGACAGACCGAACACTTGAAGCGAGTTCCCACCACTGGCCCCTCGCAGCCGTCACAGGTGACATCACCGTGCACCGGGGGGGCATGTGGGGGGCGGGGCCATCAGGCCTCCAGGGGGCGGGGCCATCGGGCCTCCAGGGGGGGCCATCGGGCCTCCAGGGGGGGGCAGGGGGCCCCGAAGGTGAAGGGGGGAAGGCGTGGAGAGGGAAGTCTCTACGGTTCTCCTTCTTCTCTGAAAGATTCAACAAACTTTATTAAAAACTAACAAGTTACGTTACAGCTAACAGCTAAGCTAACAGGTGTCTGACTCACATTACAGCTAACAGCTAAGCTAACAGGTGTCTGAGTCATGTTAAAGCTAACAGCTGAGCTAACAGGTGTCTGAGTCATGTTACAGCTAACAGCTGAGCTAACAGCTGAGCTAACAGCTGAGCTAACAGCTAAGCTAACAGCTAAGCTAACAGCTAAGCTAACAGGTTGTACCTTTGATGTAGAGACGGAAGGTGGAGTCGGTCATGCAGGCCAGACCCATCATCAGCTCATCATCAGAGGAGAAGGCCACCAGGTCTCCATCTTCATCTGGAACACAGACAGGCAGACAGACAGGCAGACAGACAGACAGGCAGGCAGGCAGACAGACAGGCAGACACACACAGATCAATAATGTTCCTCAGAGATTTTAAATATGACCTTTGAGTCAGATGAAGAAACCATTAGGGGTAGAAAGCTCAGGAAGAGGAGTCATCATCTCCTAATACCTTAATATCATACACACATATTAACAGGTGAGACAGGAAGACAGACAGGCAGACAGACAGAGAGAGACAGGCAGACAGGCAGGTAGACAGAGAGAAAGACAGAGAGAAAGAGACAGGCAGGTAGACAGACAGACAGAGAGAGAGAGACAAACAGGCAGAGAGAGAGACAGACACTGTTTGTTTATCTCTAGAGTCCTCTGCTGCTGTAACACTATGAGTTATGTATTAATACAATAGTACATGTAATTTACCTCTGTAGTACATGTAGTAGTACATGTAATTTACCTCTGTAGTACATGTAGTAGTACATGTAATTTACCTCTGTAGTACATGTAGTAGTACATGTAATTTACCTCTGTAGTACATGTAGTAGTACATGTAATTTACCTCTGTAGTACATGTAGTAGTACATGTAGTAGTACATGTAATTTACCTCTGTAGTACATGTAGTAGTACATGTTATTTACCTCTGTAGTACATGTAGTAGTACATGTAATTTACCTCTGTAGTACATGTAGTAGTACATGTAGTAGTACATGTAATTTACCTCTGTAGTACATGTAGTAGTACATGTAGTAGTACATGTAATTTACCTCTGTAGTACATGTAGTAGTACATGTAATTTACCTCTGTAGTACATGTAGTAGTACATGTAATTTACCTCTGTAGTACATGTAGTAGTACATGTAGTAGTACATGTAATTTACCTCTGTAGTACATGTAGTAGTACATGTTATTTACCTCTGTAGTACATGTAGTAGTACATGTAATTTACCTCTGTAGTACATGTAGTAGTACATGTAGTAGTACATGTAATTTACCTCTGTAGTACATGTAGTAGTACATGTAATTTACCTCTGTAGTACATGTAGTAGTACATGTTATTTACCTCTGTAGTACATGTAGTAGTACATGTTATTTACCTCTGTAGTACATGTAGTAGTACATGCAATTTACCTCTGTAGTACATGTAGTAGTACATGTAGTAGTACATGTAATTTACCTCTGTAGTACATGTAGTAGTACATGTAATTTACCTCTGTAGTACATGTAGTAGTACATGTAATTTACCTCTGTAGTACATGTAATAGTACATGTAATTTACCTCTGTAGTACATGTAGTAGTACATGTTATTTACCTCTGTAGTACATGTTGAAGCAGTTCTTCAGGTTGTTAAACACACTCGCAGTTTTCTTGCTCAGGTACTCGAAGCTGGAGGAAACGTCCTGATCCACCGCGAACCTCCGGACCTCTTTCACCGCCTCGTCCTTCCCCATCAGGTAGGCCTTCACGGTGACCGCCATGCCGCTCACTGGACCAGGCTCCGGGCACAAAACACGCACTTTATGGACCAGGCTCCGGGCACAAAACACGCACTTAATGGACCACGCTCCGGGCACAAAACACGCACTTTATGGACCAGGCTCCGGGCACAAAACACGCACTTAATGGACCACGCTCCGGGCACAAAACACGCACTTTATGGACCAGGCTCCGGGCACAAAACACGCACTTTATGGACCAGGATCCGGGCACAAAACACGCACTTTATGGACCAGGATCCGGGCACAAAACACGCACTTTATGGACCAGGCTCCGGGCACAAAACACGCACTTTAACAAGCTCCAGTTACCGGGGAGACTGGTCGACTTTAAGCGGACACACACTGCACCAGACTCCGGGCAGAAAACACGCACTTTAACAAGCTCCAGTTACCGGGGAGACTGGTCGACTTTAAGCGGACACACACTGCACCAGACTCCGGGCAGAAAACACGCACTTTAACAAGCTCCAGTTACCGGGGAGACTGGTCGACTTTAAGCGGACACACACTGCACCAGACTCCGGGCAGAAAACACGCACTTTGAGAGACTTTCGGACTCTGAAACTCCGTGAGGAACTTTGTGACGCAGCTTTTAATCCTCTCACCTTTATGTTTACTTCCGTGATCGACGTCAGGCGGAGTCGTCAGGAAAGTTAACAATGCCGCGGCCTCTCATTGGTCCGCTGACGGAGTCCCGCCCAGACGACCAATGAGAGGCCGAGGTATGACAGAGCACTTTCCAACGAGGGAATTCCCCCGGAGTCACGTGACCAACAGGTTCAACATGAATAAAGTTCAGATTTAAGAAAAACAACGTTACGTCATCGTATTTACATAAAAAAAGGGTTCAATAAAGTTTAAAAACATTATTTTATACAGAATATACAGAATGTTTTACTAATGTACCTCTTATCTCATAGAACATAAGTATATTATGTAATAATATATAATGTATATTATATATAATAATATATATTATATATAATATAATATATATTATTTTATCAGTTTGAGATTTTCCCCAGATTCCTCTTGATTGTATATGATTATATTATGTAATACTGTATACTATATTATTCTATATTATATGTACTTTATTTTTTTACTAAATTATTGTAATTTTTTTTTACTTTTATATTTATTTTATATATATTTATTAATTATATTTATTTTATCTTTATTTTATATATTAATTATTTATTTAATGTATTTATTTTATCTTTTTATATTTATTTTATATATTATTTTATATATTTATTAATTATATTTATTTTTACATATTTATTTTTCTTTATTATATATTTATTAATTATATTTATTTTATGTATTTATTTTATCTTTGTTATATATTTCATTATATTTATTTTATCTTTTTTTTAAATATTTATTTAAACTTTTTATTTTTTATTTTATATATTTTAATTTATAATATTTTTGGCATAAATCCGTTTTAATTTGAGGTAATGTAAAAAAAAGTGTAAAAACTGACAGAATGAAAAAGATTTAAACATTTCTATTAATAAAATCAAAATGATTCAACATGTTTTTAATAAAGTGACACTTTGGAGTTTGTGTTATTTTAATCTGGGTCAATAAAGTTTATCTGAACTTCTTTATGAGTTTAATAAAGTTTATTACTATTATTCTATTTGCAATTAAACAACACACACACTGTCCCTTAACGTTACTGTCAATAAAGTTTACCTGAACTTCTGTAGTCTCTTCTGTATTTATTTCAGTTTGGGTTTCTGAGGATTTTCTTCCAGAAGTTGTTCAGGTGTGACATCATCCTGTGTGAATGGTGTGGATGTGCAGCGGCCAATCAGCTGCAGAGTTAGTGTCAGGTGATGCTGAGTCATTGTCCTGTGACTCTGAGTGATGTGACTCACATAAGATCAAAACAGCAGAAAGTAAAATGTAATTCTGACTTATTGAACTCACCAAACTCCACCAGACTCCATGTAAATAATCAGGACTTTTATCATCGTAAAACACACTTCATTCAAAGTAGACAGAAACTAAATAAAACTATCAAAAGCCGTCTTTGCTCATCTTTCCACTGTTCCAACAATCACCACTCTGGTTTGGTTGAAATAAACCCTTAATTCACCCATTTACATGTGGAGATATGTTGGCTCTATACACGCTAAAAGTCCTGATTATTTACATGGAGTCTGGTGGAGATATGCTGGCTCTATACTAGCTAAAAATCCTGATTATTTACATGGAGTCTGGTGGATTTGGTGATGGGAATTTTGGGACATATGGGAGGTTCTCCAGAGGGATAATACGGGACAGGATACCTTAAATTAAAGTAAGTGTAGAAGCCCAGAAGGACAAAGGGCTGAGACATGTCTGATAACAAAAGGTGCAACGCCCACGTCAGACGTCCCAGAATGCAGTTTATCAGCCAGTTCATCCGGCTGTACTGGAGTTACATCACCAAAGGTCTCCATGGAGACTGAAACACAACCACGCAGATTACACACCAAAACAGGTCACACCAGAGCAGGGGGAATGAGAGGAGCAGGGGGAATGAGAGGGGAAATTTAGCCTACATTACTTCCACTGTGAAAAACAAGTTTCTTTTTTCAAATTCATGAAATTAAATATTCGTTACCTCATTGTTAAAGTAACCACGAGGTAACGATGAGGTAACCACGAAGTAACGATGAGGTAACCACGAGGTAACGATGAGGTAACGATGAGGTAACCACGAGGTAACGATGAGGTAACCACGAGGTAACCACGAGGTAACGAGGAGGTAACGATGAGGTAACCACGAGGTAACGATGAGGTAACCACGAGGTAACCACGAGGTAACGATGAGGTAACGATGAGGTAACGATGAGGTAACGATGAGGTAACCACGAGGTAACCACGAGGTAACCACGAGGTAACCACGAGGTAACAATGAGGTAACAATGAGGTAACCACGAGGTAACCACAAGGTAACCACGAGGTAACAATGAGGTAACCACGAGGTAACGACGAGGTAACCACGAGCGAACCACGAGGTAACGATGAGGTAACCACGAGGTAACGATGAGGTAACCACGAGGTAACCACGAGGTAACCACGAGCGAACCACGAGGTAACGATGAGGTAACCACGAGGTAACCACGATGTAACCACGAGGTAACCACGAGGTAACCACGAGGTAACCACGAGGTAACCACGAGGTAACGATGAGGTAACCACGAGGTAACCACGAGGTAACGATGAGGTAACCACGAGGTAACCACGAGGTAACGATGAGGTAACCACGAGGTAACCACGAGGTAACGATGAGGTAACCACGAGGTAACGATGAGGTAACCACGAGGTAACGATGAGGTAACCACGAGGTAACCACGAGGTAACCACGAGGTAACCACGAGGTAACGATGAGGTAACCACGAGGTAACCACGAGGTAACCACGAGGTAACCACGAGGTAACCCTCCGAGCTCGGCGAGTAGAACAGAAACTAAAACTCTTTTTATAATTTATTTCGTCCTGAAAACATTTTATTCTTCACAACAAACGTAAAACACAGAAAACCTGAAGAAGAATTAAAGAATCAACTGAAAATATCAAATATACTCAAATATTATATCAACAATATTTATCAATTAGAATCTTTAAATGAAAGGGCTCACAAAGCAACCTCAGCGTGATGTCATCAGACCCCAGCGTGTGTCATGTCATTAGACATCAGGTACTGGCGGGGGGTCAGAGTGATGTCATCGTGATGATGTCAGACGTAGAGGGGGTGGTACTGGCGGGGGGTCAGAGTGATGTCATCGTGATGATGTCAGACGGAGAGGGGGTGGTACTGGCGGGGGGGTCAGAGTGATGTCATCGTGGTGATGTCATGGTGATGTCAGATGTAGACGGGGTGGTACTGGCGGGGGGGGTCAGAGTGATGTCATGGTGATGTCAGACGTAGAGGGGGGTGGTACTGGCGGGGGGGGTCAGAGTGATGTCATGGTGATGTCAGACGTAGAGGGGGTGGTACTGGCGGGGGGGGGGTCATGATGATGATGTCATGGTGATGTCAGACGTAGAGGGGGTGGTACTGGCGGGGGGTCAGAGTGATGTCATGGTGATGATGTCATGGTGATGTCAGACGTAGAGGGGGTGGTACTGGCGGGGGGGGTCAGAGTGATGTCATGGTGATGATGTCATGGTGATGTCAGACGTAGAGGGGGTGGTACTGGCGGGGGGGTCAGAGTGATGTCATGGTGATGATGTCATGGTGATGTCAGACGTAGAGGGGGTGGTACTGGCGGGGGGTCAGAGTGATGTCATGGTGATGATGTCATGGTGATGTCAGACGTAGAGGGGGTGGTACTGGCGGGGGGTCAGCCTCTTCCTGCAGGCGGGGCAGCTGTGCGACGTCTTCAGAGCGTCTCGGAGACAAACGCTGCAGAACACGTGACCACACCTGGTGGAGACGACCAATCGGCCGCTCTCCACGATCTGGGGAGGGAACACACAGCCAATCAGAACGCAGGGTTCTCCCCGCTGTGAAACAGCCAGCAGCCAATCAGAACGCAGCATTCTCTCACTGTCAAAAAGCCAATCAGAACGCAGGGTTCTCCCCGCTGTCAAACAGCCAATCAGAACGCAGGGTTCTCCTCCGCTGTCATACAGCCAATCAGAACGCAGGGTTCTCCTCCGCTGTCAAACAGCCAGCAGCCAATCAGAACGCAGGGTTCTCCCTGCTGAGTCATGTTCCCAGTCTGTGGGTACAGGGTTAGTTAGCTGAAAGTTGCTGAGTCATGTTACCAGTCTGTGGGTACAGGGTTAGTTAGCTGAAAGTTGCTGAGTCATGTTCCCAGTCTGTGGGTACAGGGTTAGTTAGCTGAAAGTTGCTGAGTCATGTTCCCAGTCTGTGGGTACAGGGTTAGTTAGCTGAAAGTTGCTGAGTCATGTTCCCAGTCTGTGGGTACAGGGTTAGTTAGCTGAAAGTTGCTGAGTCATGTTCCCAGTCTGTGGGTACAGGGTTAGTTAGCTGAAAGTTGCTGAGTCATGTTCCCAGTCTGTGGGTACAGGGTTAGTTAGCTGAAAGTTGCTGAGTCATGTTACCAGTCTGTGGGTACAGGGTTATAAAAGTTGCTGAGTCATGTTACCAGTCTATGGGTACAGGGTTAGTTAGCTGAAAGTTGCTGAGTCATGTTACCAGTCTGTGGGTACAGGGTTAGTTAGCTGAAAGTTGCTGAGTCATGTTACCAGTCTGTGGGTACAGAGTTAGTTAGCTGAAAGTTGCTGAGTCATGTTACCAGTCTGTGGGTACAGGGTTAGTTAGCTAAAAGTTGCTGAGTCATGTTACCAGTCTGCTGTGTCTATAATAAGATCTTTTATAAACTGGCCAATAGACGGAGACGGCTTCACTTCACAACCAAATAAACAAAAGTCGCTGATTTGGGGTTTTCTAAAGACGTTTCTTTTACAGCGCAGGATTTTCCCGCAGTAAAACAGCCAGCAGCCAATCAGAAGGCAGGATTCTGCCGCAGTAAAACAGCCAGCAGCCAATCAGAAGGCAGGATTTTCCCGCAGTAAAACAGCCAGCAGCCAATCAGAAGGCAGGATTCTGCCGCAGTAAAACAGCCAGCAGCCAATCAGAAGGCAGGATTTTCCCGCAGTAAAACAGCCGGCAGCCAATCAGAAGGCAGGTTTGAGTCTCACCTCTGAGTACGAGTCCAGACAGACGGGACAGCTGATCGTCCCTGGAGTCGACCTGAAACACACACAGCAGGGATCAGTCTAACACCTGGAACACACACAGCAGGGATCAGTCTAACACCTGGAACACACACACAACAGGGATCAGTCTAACACCTGGAACACACACAGCAGGGATCAGTCTAACACCTGGAACACACACAGCAGGGATCAGTCTAACACCTGGAACACACACAACAGGGATCAGTCTAACAACTGGAACACACACAGCAGGGATCAGTCTAACACCTGGAACACACACAGCAGGGATCAGTCTAACACCTGGAACACACAACAGGGATCAGTCTAACACCTGAAACACACACAGCAGGGATCAGTCCAACACCTGGAACACACACAGCAGGGATCAGTCTAACACCTGGAACACACAACAGGGATCAGTCTAACACCTGAAACACACACAGCAGGGATCAGTCTAACACCTGGAACACACACAGCAGGGATCAGTCTAACACCTGGAACACACACAGCAGGGATCAGTCTAACACCTGAAACACACACAGCAGGGATCAGTCTAACACCTGGAACACACACAGCAGGGATCAGTCTAACACCTGAAACACACACAGCAGGGATCAGTCTAACACCTGAAACACACACAGCAGGGATCAGTCTAACACCTGGTTGTGGTTTAGACCCTTTGCAAACACGTGACGACGCCATGACGGACGGCAGAATCACCGGAAGCCCAAGCTAAACAGTGTAGTAGACGAGCGGAAAGTTTCATTAGTTTCAAATAAATAACACTAAATAAACTGCAATACTGCTACTACTACTTCTACTACTACTACTACTACTACTACTACTACTACTTCTACTACTACTACTACTACTACTACTACTACTACTACTACTACTATCTTCTTCTTTATGGCTTCTTCAGACATTGTTTACATTCACCTACCCTGGTCCCTGTCTCGATCCTGCCGGTAGCTAGCTTGCCCCGCTAGCCGTTAGCTGCCGTCCGGTGAGTGATATGTCAATGGGTGAGTGTAGTCAGCCAGGCTTCTGTGATAAATGTCCCGATAACAACCCATGGAGCGGCGGTGGTGTGGCTATGTCCTCCAGTTACCGAAGGCTAGCTTTAGCTTGCGCTCAGAGCAGCAAGCATCAGCCATGTTCTCCATAGTTACGTTACTCAAAGCTTCTTCCCTTGTAAACAAATCTGCCCTTCACTCTTCACACACTACGCTCCGATCGGCACACTACTGTTTACCTTTTCCTGCTACAACAAGCAGCTACTACCGCACTTTTTTTGGGGGGGGGGGATACACTTCCAGACCTGACATGATGACCTGTCCTCTGGAGGACATAGCCACACCACCGTGGATTATTATTGGGATGTTTATCACAGAAGCCTGTCTGAATACACTCACAGGACGGCAGCTAACGGCTATCAGTTAGCAGGGCAAGCTAGCTACAGGCACGTACCGTTGTTCACTGGCTGAGCCGATGCATCTTTCTAATGGATCCCTGAACGCATCCCAGCTCTGGGAAATAATTCATCACACGTTAATCCATGCAGTAAATCACGGAGTGTCTATGATCAGTATTAACCACACATAATGTAACACCTAGCTAGCCATCGTCTTATCTGTGATTATATTCGCTGCTGACCGGTGGATATTTCGACGCGATGGGCAGCAGCTAGCGAGCAGTCCATAGCTAGCAGAGTGATATGGCTCTGGCTGCAGCTAGCTGGTCGGCTAACCGGGGTAGGAGCTCCGCAGACCCGCATTTAATTCAGTTGTTTGGCCCTTTTGAAGCTAGTTTCCGTGCCAAGTCATCTTTAATTTAAGCAATATTTTTTGTATGTGTGTTAAGTTAAATGATCAAGGGAACGGCTTACTTTTGGGGATATGTAGCTAGGTCACTGAATAACCGACGATAGTTAATGGGACCTGTTAGCAGGAACAGCTGGTTAGCACGGCAGCTAGCTGGGTGAGGAACTTTTATTATTATTATTTATCCGTCATTTAAAACAGAAAGGCAATACATATACATGCTTGTGTTGGTGAGGATTACTCTGCAGATTGTGTATGTGAGAACAAGAACAGCGAATACACTCGTTTTGACTCATAGGTTTGACTTGCCGTCCGTCTACAGAATGGCTCTTCCGCCGTCCGTCATGGCGTTCATAATTCGCGGGAGTAGAGTGTGACGTCACGTGTAAAGGGTCTTTAGAGATAAAGGGATGTGTCTATCACCTGGAGGAGCCGTTGGTCTGGTCCGATGACATCACGGCGTGGACCCTGGGGGGCGTGTCCTCGTCGTCATCGCTGCTGACCACGTAGCTCTGAGGACCTGGAAGACACATTCCTTTCACCAAACTTTATTTAAACCTGTCGACGGGTCAAACTTTATTTAAACCCGTCGACGGGACAAACTTTATTTAAACCCGTCGACGGGACAAACTTTATTTAAACCCGTCGACGGGACAAACTTTATTTAAACCCGTCGACGGGACAAACTTTATTTAAAACGTGTCGACGGGACAAACTTTATTTAAACCTGTCGACGGGACAAACTTTATTTAAACCTGTCGACAGGACAAACTTTATTTAAACCTGTCGACAGGACAAACTTTATTCAAAACGTGTCAACAGGACAAACTTTATTTAAACGTGTCGACAGGACAAACTTTATTTAAACGGGTCGACAGGACAAACTTTATTTAAACGGGTCGACAGGACAAACTTTATTTAAAACGTGTCGACGGGACAAACTTTATTTAAACCTGTCGACGGGACAAACTTTATTTAAACGTGTCGACGGGACAAACTTTATTTAAAACGTGTCGACGGGACAAACTTTATTTAAATCTGTCGACGGGACAAACTTTATTTAAACCTGTCGACAGGACAAACTTTATTCAAAACGTGTCAACAGGACAAACTTTATTTAAACCTGTCGACAGGACAAACTTTATTCAAAACGTGTCGACAGGACAAACTTTATTTAAACCTGTCGACGGGACAAACTTTATTTAAACCCGTCGACGGGACAAACTTTATTTAAACCCGTCGACGGGACAAACTTTATTTAAACCCGTCGACGGGACAAACTTTATTTAAACCCGTCGACAGGGACAAACTTTATTTAAACCCGTCGACGGGACAAACTTTATTTAAACCCGTCGACGGGACAAACTTTATTTAAACCCGTCGACGGGACAAACTTTATTTAAACCCGTCGACGGGACAAACTTTATTTAAACCCGTCGACGGGACAAACTTTATTTAAACCCGTCGACGGGACAAACTTTATTTAAACCTGTCGACAGGACAAACTTTATTCAAAACGTGTCAACAGGACAAACTTTATTTAAACCTGTCAACAGGACAAACTTTATTTAAACCTGTCCACAGGACAAACTTTATTTAAACCTGTCGACAGGACAAACTTTATTTAAACGTGTCGACAGGACAAACTTTATTTAAACGGGTCGACAGGACAAACTTTATTTAAAATGTGTCGACGGGACAAACTTTATTTAAACCTGTCGACAGGACAAACTTTATTTAAACGTGTCGACGGGACAAACTATTTAAAACGTGTCGACGGGACAAACTTTATTTAAACCTGTCGACAGGACAAACTTTATTTAAACGTGTCGACAGGACAAACTTTATTTAAACCTGTCGACAGGACAAACTTTATTTAAACGTGTCGACGGGACAAACTTTATTTAAAACGTGTCGACGGGACAAACTTTATTTAAAACGTGTCGACGGGACAAACTTTATTTAAACCTGTCGACAGGACAAACTTTATTTAAACCTGTCGACAGGACAAACTTTATTTAAACCTGTCGACAGGACAAACTTTATTTAAACCTGTCGACAGGACATTTAAACCTGTCGACAAACTATTTAAACCTGTCGACAGGACAAACTTTATTTAAACCTGTCGACAGGACAAACTTTATTTAAACCTGTCGACAGGACAAACTTTACCTTCGTCCACCAGCTGGATCGTCACCGCAGCAGCAGAAGAAGAAACAGAAGAAGAAACAGAAGAAGAAGAAACCGTGGTCAGTTCAAAATCTAATTATCAAAACAAGGAGGTAACATAAAAATATATATATACTGTGTATAGGTCATATATGTCTCTCTGTGTGTGTCTCTGTGTGTGTCTCTGTGTGTGTGTGTGTCTGTGTGTGTGTGTGTCTCTGTGTGTGTGTGTGTGTCTCTGTGTGTGTCTCTGTGTGTGTGTCTGTGTGTCTGTGTGTGTGTGTGTCTGTGTGTCTGAGTGTCTGTGTGTGTGTGTGTGTGTGTGTGTGTGTCTCTGTGTGTGTCTCTGTGTGTGTGTGTGTGTGTCTGTGTGTATATGTGTGTCTCTGTGTGTGTGTGTATGTGTGTCTGAGGGATCAGTCTAACACCTGGAACACACACAGCAGGGGATCAGTCTAACACCTGGAACACACAACAGGGATCAGTCTAACACCTGGAAACACACACAGCAGGGATCAGTCTAACACCTGGAACACACACAGCAGGGATCAGTCTAACACCTGGAACACACAACGAGGGATCAGTCTAACACCTGAAACACACACAGCAGGGATCAGTCTAACACCTGGAACACACACAGCAGGGATCAGTCTAACACCTGGAACACACACAGCAGGGATCAGTCTAACACCTGAAACACACACAGCAGGGATCAGTCTAACACCTGGAACACACACAGCAGGGATCAGTCTAACACCTGAAACACACACAGCAGGGATCAGTCTAACACCTGAAACACACACAGCAGGGATCAGTCTAACACCTGGTTGTGGTTTAGACCCTTTGCAAACACGTGACTGACGCCATGACGGACGGCAGAATCACCCGGAAGCCCAAGCTAAACAGTGTAGTAGACGAGCGGAAAGTTTCATTAGTTTCAAATAAATAACACTAAATAAACTGCAATACTGCTACTACTACTTCTACTACTACTACTACTACTACTACTACTACTACTTCTACTACTACTACTACTACTACTACTACTACTACTACTACTATACTATCTTCTTCTTTATGGCTTCTTCAGACATTGTTTACATTCACCTACCCTGGTCCTGTCTCGATCCTGCCGGTAGCTAGCTTGCCCCGC
>JABUOV010000105.1:22500-80000 GCA_025617405.1 Perca schrenkii | reverse complement strand
TAAGAACCAACCGTAGCGCTGGAGATGGAGCCTGACAGAATTCATCTGAACGATTCTGATACTACTGATGTGTACTGACTGTCCTCGGGGGTCCATCACATGGGGGGGGGGTCAGCATCGGACGTCCCGCTAACATTAGCCGCCCTGCTAGCCACCCTGCTAGCTGTCCTGCTAGCCGTCCTGCTAGCGTTAGCTCTGCTGGTCTTGGTGCTGGAAACCCGAGGACTTCCTGTGCTCCTCCTCTTCCTCTGAACCTGAACACACACACACACACACACACACACACACACACACACACACACACACACACACACACACACACACACACACACACACACACACACACACACACAGTTAGACATGTTTCTGTTAGCTAGGAGATGGAATAAAGAGAGATGCTACGAGGACTGATCTCAGATCCTCTTTTCACGTGTAATGTTTGTGTCTGATCTGAGAGAAGAAGAGAACTTACAGAGCTGCTCATATCAGAGACACTGACAAGCCTGCAGAGAGACAAACACAGTTAGCATTGACTGTTAGCATCAGAGAAACAGAGAGTCACACACACACACACACACACACACACGGATACTGACACTATGTTTCTATCTACTATTTAAATACCACAGAACAGTTTCTACAGAAAAGATAAATGAAACTGGGGCCTTTTAAAGCATAAAAACATCCCTGACATCACCATCACCAAACTCCACCAGACTCCATGTAAACAATCAGGACTTTTATCATCGTAAAATACACTTCATTCAAAGTGGACAGAAACTAAATAAAACTATCAAAAGCTGTCTTGGTTCATCTTTCCACTGTTCCAACAATCACCACTCTGGTTTGGTTGAAATAAACCCTTAATTCACCCATTTACATGTGGAGATATGCTGGCTCTATACACGCTAAAAGTCCTGATTATTTACATGGAGTCTGGTGGAGATATGCTGCTCTATACACGCTAAAAGTCCTGATTATTTACATGGAGTCTGGTGAAGATATGCTGGCTCTATAGACGCTAAAAGTCCTGATTATTTACATGGAGTCTGGTGAAGATATGCTGGCTTTATACACGCTAAAAGTCCTGATTATTTACATGGAGTCTGGTGGAGATATGCTGGCTCTATACACGCTAAAAGTCCTGATTATTTACATGGAGTCTGGTGAAGATATGCTGGCTCTATACACGCTAAAAGTCCTGATTATTTACATGGAGACTGGTGGAGATATGCTGGCTCTATACACGCTAAAAGTCCTGATTATTTACATGGAGTCTGGTGGAGATATGCTGGCTCTGTACACGCTAAAAGTCCTGATTATTTACATGGAGTCTGGTGGAGATATGCTGGCTCTATACACGCTAAAAGTCCTGATTATTTACATGGAGTCTGGTGGAGATATGCTGGCTCTATACACGCTAAAAGTCCTGATTATTTACATGGAGTCTGGTGGAGATATGCTGGCTCTATACACACTAAAAGTCCTGATTATTTACATGGAGTCTGGTGGAGTTTGGTGATGGTGATGTCAGGGATGTTTTTATGCTTTAAACTAAAAGGATCTTACTCTTTAACTAAAAGGTCTATCTCTGTAGGGATCCATCCCATAATGTTGTCAGACACTTAGAATAATAATGTGAGTCTGTCAGCAGCAACAACAGAACTTTTAGTGACTAACTGCTGCTGAACATTAGTCCTGTAGGGTTACATTACAGCTCGGTTCTGGTTAAATACTGGACCAGGTTCAGAGACTGTTGGTCCACCAGACACTCAGACACAGAGACATGGAGACAGAGAGTCCAGGTTAAAGTTACCTTTAAATAATTCTGACCCACACACTGTTCAGTTAGCCGTTAGCAGGTAGCTAGCAGCCGGCTTTAGCGGTGTTGTGTTCAAATCGGTTCCTTTTCTTAAAGCGTTTTCTGTCTCTGGCGGAAATAAAATAATGTATCTTAAGTTTTCCCAAAAAGGTTGTACGTACACCGCCTCTGGTTGAGTTAATGTTGGAGGAAACGTTACGTTGAGTTTCTGGGTGTAACGTTATTATAAGAACGTTGAGTTTAGTGGGGAAGAGTTTGGATGGAAACCGATTTTAACACAACACCTGTAACGTTAACAAGAGTCTCACCGTCGCCGTGGTTCCTCTCCCGTTAGCCGTTAGCCGCACTAACGGTCACACATTTAAACATTTAAATATCAGAATAAACGGATTTATCGCCGCCGAGCAGCTGCTGCTAACGCTAGCTTCTACCGCTGCTATTGTTAGCTTCTAATGTTAGCTTGTACCGCCGGCTTCCTTCTTCTTCTTCTCCTCTCTTCTGTACCGGAAGCTGTAGGCAGAGTTTATCCTTGTTCCCGCCCCCTGCTGGTTCACGGTGAGAAGTGCAGATTTTATTTATTTTTATTTAGTAAAGAACATAGGTACACCGCCAGTATGTACATATACAAGAGGTGCATATATAAGAAAAATATATATGTAGAAAATAAATAAAAAAGTAGAAAAGTGCAGTACATATTAAGTTTTTTATTTATTGATTTATTTGACAGGGACCATGTATATTTATGAACATAGTTGTATAAAAACACCATGTAAATATGCCAGAATTAGTTAAAATAACTACTTTCCATCTGCAGTCCCTAGGCAGGTAATATAAGACTAACAAAGACAACCAGCAGTCGTACAGCGCTCATTCACTACATTACACTAAAAGGTACACATAGTAGTGACATAAACACATAGTAGTGACATAAACACATAGTAGTGACATAGACACATAGTAGTGACATAAACACATAGTAGTGACATAAACACATAGTAGTGACATAAACACATAGTAGTGACATAAACACATAGTAGTGACATAAACACATAGTAGTGACATAAACACATAGTAGTGACATAAACACATAGTAGTGACATAAACACATAGTAGTGACATAAACACATAGTAGTGACATAAACACATAGTAGTGACATAGACACATAGTAGTGACATAGACACATAGTAGTGACATAGACACATAGTAGTGACATAAACACATAGTAGTGACATAAACACATAGTAGTGACATAAACACATAGTAGTGACATAAACACATAGTAGTGACATAGACACATAGTAGTGACATAAACACATAGTAGTGACATAAACACATAGTAGTGACATAAACACATAGTAGTGACATAAACACATAGTAGTGACATAAACACATAGTAGTGACATAAACACATAGTAGTGACATAAACACATAGTAGTGACATAAACACATAGTAGTGACATAGACACATAGTAGTGACATAAACACATAGTAGTGACATAAACACATAGTAGTGACATAAACACATAGTAGTGACATAAACACATAGTAGTGACATAGACACATAGTAGTGACATAGACACATAGTAGTGACATAGACACATAGTAGTGACATAAACACATAGTAGTGACATAAACACATAGTAGTGACATAAACACATAGTAGTGACATAAACACATAGTAGTGACATAGACACATAGTAGTGACATAAACACATAGTAGTGACATAAACACATAGTAGTGACATAGACACATAGTAGTGACATAAACACATAGTAGTGACATAAACACATAGTAGTGACATAAACACAAAGTAGTGACATAAACACATAGTAGTGACATAGACACATAGTAGTGACATAAACACATAGTAGTGACATAAACACATAGTAGTGACATAGACACATAGTAGTGACATAAACACATAGTAGTGACATAAACACAAAGTAGTGACATAGACACATAGTAGTGACATAGACACATAGTAGTGACATAGACACATAGTAGTGACATAAACACAAAGTAGTGACATAAACACATAGTAGTGACATAAACACATAGTAGTGACATAGACACATAGTAGTGACATAAACACATAGTAGTGACATAAACACATAGTAGTGACATAAACACATAGTAGTGACATAAACACAAAGTAGTGACATAAACACATAGTAGTGACATAAACACATAGTAGTGACATAAACACATAGTAGTGACATAAACACATAGTAGTGACATAAACACATAGTAGTGACATAGACACATAGTAGTGACATAAACACATAGTAGTGACATAAACACATAGTAGTGACATAAACACATAGTAGTGACATAGACACATAGTAGTGACATAAACACATAGTAGTGACATAAACACATAGTAGTGACATAAACACATAGTAGTGACATAGACACATAGTAGTGACATAAACACATAGTAGTGACATAGACACATAGTAGTGACATAAACACATAGTAGTGACATAAACACATAGTAGTGACATAGACACATAGTAGTGACATAAACACATAGTAGTGACATAAACACATAGTAGTGACATAAACACATAGTAGTGACATAGACACATAGTAGTGACATAGACACATAGTAGTGACATAAACACATAGTAGTGACATAAACACATAGTAGTGACATAAACACATAGTAGTGACATAAACACATAGTAGTGACATAAACACAAAGTAGTGACATAAACACATAGTAGTGACATAAACACATAGTAGTGACATAAACACATAGTAGTGACATAAACACAAAGTAGTGACATAAACACATAGTAGTGACATAGACACATAGTAGTGACATAAACACATAGTAGTGACATAGACACATAGTAGTGACATAAACACAAAGTAGTGACATAAACACATAAACACATAGTAGTGACATAAACACATAGTAGTGACATAGACACATAGTAGTGACATAAACACAAAGTAGTGACATAAACACATAAACACATAGTAGTGACATAAACACATAGTAGTGACATAAACACATAGTAGTGACATAAACACAAAGTAGTGACATAAACACATAGTAGTGACATAAACACATAGTAGTGACATAAACACATAGTAGTGACATAAACACAAAGTAGTGACATAAACACATAGTAGTGACATAAACACATAGTAGTGACATAAACACATAGTAGTGACATAAACACAAAGTAGTGACATAAACACATAGTAGTGACATAAACAAAACAAACAAGCAAAACAAAACAAAAATGCATGATGCACGATACATGACAAAGACATTATTCTTCCACCTCTATACTGCATTTGATTTACCAGTGAAAGTGTATGAATAAAGAAGTCAAACGTATGAACATGAGAAATGTTTCAAACACACTTCTTATTCTGAATGTCTCTTATTATGGTGTTGCCGTATTGGTTCAAAGCTTGGTCTAGAGTCGGCCCAGTTAACAATAACAAAATAATACAATAATAATAACAAATAATATAGTTAACAATTTATAGTTAACAATAACAAAATAAACAACATCTATGTACATCTCATTGCCTTCCTGAGGAATACAACACGTCATGTAAAATTATCGGGACTCTGAACATCTACGACGCCTTTCAACCTCTTTGATGTAAACTCAGTTCATGTCTTCAATGTTTCTATGTTTCTGAACTGGAATAATAAAGTTTTTTGAAAGCAAAAACACGTAATGTTTCCTAAACTCTTCTTCTTCTTCTTCTTCTTCTTCTTCTTCTTCTTGGCAGATTACTACTTTTGTATTATACCGCCACCAGCTGTACAGGAGTGTGTAATACCATGAACTTCATAGTCTTAGGCTTGAATTAATTCAAAACAAAACACAAAGAAATAAAATAAATATATAGATAATATATATATACATATAAATATATATATATATATATATTTATATATATATATATTTATATATATATATATATTTATATGTATATATATATATATATAAACTCATATTCTTTTCATTAAACCAGTATTATGAAGAAAAAATAAATAAAGCTTCTGTTCTTCAAGTATATCATGTATTGAGTTCTCTCCTTCCATTTCTTGCCAGTTTATTCTACTATCTTTATATTTCTCACATACAAAAAGCACATGTTCTACATCTTCTTTGTCTTGGCGTTCTAAGCATAAGCCAGTACCAGAACCTACTATTTGCAAGGTAGCATTCAGTCCTGTGTGACCTAATCTAAGTCTGGTATAGACCACTTCTTCCCTTCTGTGTAAACTCAGCGCAGTAACCTTTTTCCCGGCCACAGTCTTCTGTGATTTATGATAGTGTCTAGCATTAAACTCTGCCTCCCACTCAGTTTGCCATCTTTGCATATTTTCAGACTTAATTATGGATTTGGCTTCACCCTTCCCCAGTGGAACATTAATTCCTATACATTTGTTTTTCAGCATCTTTTTCCTAATTGTATCAGCCTCTTTGTTTCCTGTAAGACCTTTATGAGCTGGAACCCAACACAACTCAATAGTGATACCAAGGTTCCTGAAATGCAATAGTAAATGTTTAATGTCAATAATCATTGATGAGTGACCTGTATCTAAGCCATGAATAGCTGTTCCTAAACTCTTCTGTGATGTTATTAGTTATATTTATTTATTATAATATATTTATATAACGATAAACATCACACTGTTTTTCTATTAAAGTTGGCCTTAAATACACCCTTCTACATCCTGCTACACCCTTCTACGCCCTGCTACACCCTTCTACGCCCTGCTACACCCTTCTACGTCCTGCTACGTCCTGCTACACCCTTCTACGTCCTGCTACACCCTGCTACACCCTTCTACGCCCTGCTACACCCTTCTACATCCTGCTACACCCTGCTACGCCCTACTGCATCCTGCTACGCTCGGCAGTGCCCTGCTACGTCCTGCTGCATCCTGGTTCATAGTTGCAGTTGCATAGTTGCATAGTTGATGATCATGTTTTAGTGACATTAAAACATGTGATCTGGTTAGTTTAGCCCTGGATGATTATCGGGACGCTATCTGTGTTTTATCTGACCGATAACCAATAAAGTTATTAAAGTAAAAGGTGTACTTTGTCTCAGCTCCAGCTCTGAGTCTCTCTGCTCTGGATTAACTCACCACTGAGTCTCTCTTCATGTCGACTAAAGCTTAGATTGGGCCCAAAAACTCAAGCCTGACCCTACCCGAGCCTGTGCATGTTGTGTCCGAGCCCGGCCCGACACATTAACTGGAATTATGAGCCCAAGCCCGATTTGAACGTTATATCTGATGTTCTCAACTACAAGAAAGAGTGATTTGAACTGCAGGAATCTGTTTAGAAGTGGTACGCTTGGAGACGTAACAAAAGAGGACATTGAAGGCTGACTATCATCTGTTCTGCCATGGCGAGCCTGCTTCATGTGTCTGTTCATCGTCCCGTGTTTGTGCTGTCACAGGCGAGCAGCGTGCCGCACTTAATGCACTCGACAACGCCAACACACATCACTACCCACGACTTGTTCAAAATGGTTCCATACATAGTCGGATCAGTATTTATATCAGTATATCTGTTGTTTCCTGTTTGTTAGGACAGGTGTACGTTCTGATTTAGTTCTAGATTCTGTTATCTTTGGGTAAATAAACGGTGGGCAGCTTTCAGGTCAACGTTCATGCTCAGCCTGTATGGGAAACATCTGGAAGGAATAGAAATACTTTGGCTGGATGTACATTTTACTAAATAATTACATAATTAATAACATAATTCCCCAACTCATAATCACAGATTATTGTTAAAAAAGTGACGAGGCTGAATTCGGAGAGAAAGGGAACTCTTTAATGTTGAAAAAAGATTTCTGAACGTCTTTACAGAGATATGAAAATATAAAACACAGCAACTGTGTGCTACACGCTAACAGCTACATGCTAACTATCGAAATATACACGTGATGATGTCATCGGTTTGGGAGGACAGCGGTGATGTCATCTTCAGCAGGGTCCGTCCCGCACGATCAGGATGTCGGCGTTTTTCTCCCTGAACAGAAACACACAAAAGTCCATCGTTAATATAACATTTATGATAAAAACTGTCTGAAAACACAAGACTTTCACCCAGGAAACAGGTGTTCATGTCCTGAAGACATTAAGGAGAAAACACAAGACTTTCACCCAGGAAACAGGTGTTCATGTCCTGAAGAAGTTAAGGAGAAAACACAAGACTTTCACCCAGGAAACGGGTGTTCATGTCCTGAAGAAGTTAAGGAGAAAATACAAGACTTTCACCCAGGAAACGGGTGTTCATGTCCTGAAGAAGTTAAGGAGAAAACACAAGACTTTCACCCAGGAAACGGGTGTTCATGTCCTGGAAGAAGTTAAGGAGAAAACACAAGACTTTCACCCAGGAAACAGGTGTTATTATATGTATATATTGTATACATTATATGTATATATTGTATATATTATATGTATATATTGTATATATTATATGTATATATTATATGTATATATTGTATATATTATATGTATATATTGTATATATAAAGACTCACAGCCTGTGGACACACAGAGAACACTCGTTGGCGTAGGTGGCGCCATCGCTGCCGCATACTGGAGAGAAGTTCAGAGGACACGCCTGAGTCACACTGGTCCCCACACAGGAGGGCTGCAGACAGACAGGTAGAGAGACAGACAGGTCAGAGAGACAGACAGGTCAGAGGACACTGGTCCCAACACAGGAGGGCTGCAGACAGACAGGTAGAGAGACAGACAGGTCAGAGGACACACCTGAGACACACTGGTCCCCACACAGGAGGGCTGCAGACAGACAGGTAGAGATAGACAGGTCAGAGAGACAGACAGGTCAGAGGACACGCAACTGGACGTGAGAGATCTGAACCGGACACTGAACTGGACCTGAGAGAACTGGTTCTTTGTGGGTGGAGCCTAAGTGCTGGCGTCTATCGTGTTTCCAACCAGCTGTAGCTGAAAACACTGTTTGATCAAGAAGTGATGGTACCATCAGGTACGTGTCTGATGGTACCATCAGGTATGTGTCTGAGAGTACCATCAGGTACGTGTCTGATGGTACCATCAGGTACGTGTCTGATGGTACCATCAGGTACGTGTCTGAGAGTACCATCAGGTACGTGTCTGATGGTACCATCAGGTACGTGTCTGATGGTACCATCAGGTACGTGTCTGATGGTACCATCAGGTACGTGTCTGAGGGTACCATCAGGTACGTGTCTGAGAGTACCATCAGGTACGTGTCTGATGGTACCATCAGGTACGTGTCTGAGAGTACCATCAGGTACGTGTCTGATGGTACCATCAGGTACGTGTCTGATGGTACCATCAGGTACGTGTCTGATGGTACCATCAGGTACGTGTCTGAGAGTACCATCAGGTACGTGTCTGAGAGTACCATCAGGTACGTGTCTGATGGTACCATCAGGTACGTGTCTGAGAGTACCATCAGGTACGTGTCTGAGAGTACCATCAGGTACGTGTCAGAGAGTACCATCAGGTACGTGTCTGAGGGTACCATCAGGTACGTGTCTGAGAGTACCATCAGTTACGTGTCTGAGAGTACCATCAGGTACGTGTCTGAGAGTACCATCAGGTACGTGTCTGAGAGTACCATCAGGTACGTGTCTGATGGTACGATGTTATCATGTTACATGTTATCACTTAAAGAAACTACAGAAGAGTTTAGTTATGTTAACGTTAGACTACAGAAGAGTTTAGTTATGTTAACATTAGACTACAGAAGAGTTTAGTTATGTTAACATTAGACTACAGAAGAGTTTAGTTAACGTTAGACTACAGAAGAGTTTAGTTATGTTAACGTTAGACTACAGAAGAGTTTAGTTATGTTAACATTAGACTACAGAAGAGTTTAGTTAACGTTAGACTACAGAAGAGTTTAGTTATGTTAACGTTAGACTACAGAAGAGTTTAGTTATGTTAACATTAGACTACAGAAGAGTTTAGTTAACGTTAGACTACAGAAGAGTTTAGTTATGTTAACGTTAGACTACAGAAGAGTTTAGTTAACATTAGACTACAGAAGAGTTTAGTTATATTAACGATTAGACTACAGAAGAGTTTAGTTATATTAACATTAGACTACAGAAGAGTTCAGTTATATTAACATTAGACTACAGAAGAGTTTAGTTATGTTAACATTAGACTACAGAAGAGTTTAGTTATGTTAACGTTAGACTACAGAAGAGTTCAGTTATATTAACATTAGACTACAGAAGAGTTTAGTTATGTTAACGTTAGACTACAGAAGAGTTTAGTTATGTTAACGTTAGACTACAGAAGAGTTTAGTTATATTAACGTTAGACTACAGAAGGGTTTAGTTATGTTAACGTTAGACTACAGAAGAGTTTAGTTATATTAACATTAGACTACAGAAGAGTTTAGTTATGTTAACATTAGACTACAGAAGAGTTTAGTTATGTTAACGTTAGACTACAGAAGAGTTTAGTTATGTTAACGTTAGACTACAGAAGAGTTTAGTTATATTAACATTAAACTACAGAAGAGTTTAGTTATGTTAACGTTAGACTACAGAAGAGTTTAGTTATGTTAACATTAGACTACAGAAGAGTTTAGTTATGTTAACATTAGACTACAGAAGAGTTTAGTTATATTAACGTTAGACTACAGAAGAGTTTAGTTATATTAACGTTAGACTACAGAAGGGTTTAGTTATGTTAACGTTAGACTACAGAAGAGTTTAGTTATGTTAACATTAGACTACAGAAGAGTTTAGTTATGTTAACGTTAGACTACAGAAGAGTTTAGTTATATTAACATTAGACTACAGAAGAGTTTAGTTATGTTAACGTTAGACTACAGAAGAGTTTAGTTATATTAACATTAGACTACAGAAGAGTTTAGTTATATTAACGTTAGACTACAGAAGAGTTTAGTTATGTTAACATTAGACTACAGAAGAGTTTAGTTATGTTAACGTTAGACTACAGAAGAGTTTAGTTATGTTAACGTTAGACTACAGAAGAGTTTAGTTATGTTAACATCAGACTACAGAAGAGTTTAGTTATATTAACGTTAGACTACAGAAGAGTTTAGTTATATTAACATTAGACTACAGAAGAGTTTAGTTATGTTAACATTAGACTACAGAAGAGTTTAGATATGTTAACATTAGACTACAGAAGAGTTTAGTTATATTAACGTTAGACTACAGAAGAGTTTAGTTATGTTAACATTAGACTACAGAAGAGTTTAGTTATGTTAACGTTAGACTACAGAAGAGTTTAGTTATGTTAACGTTAGACTACAGAAGAGTTTAGTTATGTTAACATCAGACTACAGAAGAGTTTAGTTATATTAACGTTAGACTACAGAAGTGTTTAGTTGTATTAACATTAGACTACAGAAGAGTTTAGTTATGTTAACATTAGACTACAGAAGAGTTTAGTTATGTTAACATTAGACTACAGAAGAGTTTAGTTATGTTAACGTTAGACTACAGAAGAGTTTAGTTATATTAACATCAGACTACAGAAGAGTTTAGTTATATTAACATTAGACTACAGAAGAGTTTAGTTATGTTAACATTAGACTACAGAAGAGTTTAGATATGTTAACATTAGACTACAGAAGAATTTAGTTATATTAACGTTAGACTACAGAAGAGTTTAGTTATGTTAACATTAGACTACAGAAGAGTTTAGTTATATTAACATTAGACTACAGAAGAGTTTAGTTATGTTAACATTATGGTAATAATGAAGTTCTTACCCTCCTGTAGAGCCGGGATTTATCCTCCGCATCTGGAACAGAGACATTACAATGTTCAGGTTTTCATTCCTTTACACCTGATTATAACTCTAACTCTAACCCATTACACCAGACTCTAACTCTAACCCATTACACCAGACTCTAACTCTAACCCATTACACCTGACTCTAACTCTAACCCATTACACCAGACTCTAACTCTAACCCATTACACCTGACTCTAACTCTAACCCATTACACCAGACTCTAACTCTAACCCATTACACCTGACTATAACTCTAACCCATTACACCAGACTCTAACTCTAACCCATTACACCTGACTATAACTCTAACCCATTACACCTGACTATAACTTTAACCCATTACACCAGACTCTAACTCTAACCCATTACACCTGACTATAACTCTAACCCATTACACCTGACTATAACTCTAACCCATTACACCTGACTATAACTCTAACCCATTACACCTGACTATAACTCTAACCCACTACACCTGACTATAACTCTAACCCACTACACCTGACTATAACTCTAACCCACTACACCTGACTATAACTCTAACCCACTACACCTGACTATAACTCTAACCCATTACACCGGACTCATTAAAATCAGACGTGACTTCACTTCCTGAAGATTACCACGTGATGCAGAACGTGACGTTTCTGCTTTGCTCCCGTCAGAACTACACCTGACTCTGGTTAAACTAGGGATGCACTGAATCCAGATTTTTGGGGTAAGGCCAAATACCGAATCCTCAGTCCATGAACACAATAAACACATTAATGAAGTAAACAATGTCCACAGCCTCTACATTAGTTAAATGTAACAACTTAATGTTGAATTCACATCGTAGGAAAGCACATCGCTCTCACCAGCTGGGTCTCTAACCAGGGTATGATGAAGGCATGTTTGGGGGGGGTGAAATTAGAAAGCTAGCGTTAGCTAACGAGCAGCAGCCGGCCGTTCGGCCCCCCTGTAGGGAGACTCTGAGAGAACAGCTGATGGCCCGGGACAGGCTCGGTCTGGTTAACACCAGTTTTTAGCAGTGACTGTCCTTCCTTTGCCGTACCTGAAGTTGCAGCATTCTGGCTGCTGGAGATTCCTTCATGCACAACTCGTATTCTTCCAGATGTTGGGTTAGGGTTAGGGTTAGGACAGTGGCCATGTTGTGTATAGTTTAGGGTCCTCGCCACCACCAGACCAATCAGCATTGATCAGATTGAACATGTAGCTGGACTTGAATGGTCTTCTTTTGACTGAAAGTTCTGCCAAACAACAACTTCTTCTGCTCACCAGATCCATGTCCACTTTCTCACAGCCTGCTGCATTGAACGCTCCACCTACGTAAACACCTTCCCGTAATCAACGGCGCCGTCACTAAGGCGACCAGCGTAGCGGGCGGAGTGACAGCGTAGGGTTCGATACCCTGGGAACAAACTCTAATGTTCGGCAGAAACCAGAACCCCGTGAAAAAAGCCCAAATATTCAGCCCAATATTCAGCCCAATCAGAAGCCCTATCCTGGAGTCGGTGCAGCCCTGGTGAAAACACCTGTCTTACCTGCACAGAAGAAAACAGCAACACTGACAAGCAGAAGAGTCCGGCCAAACATCCTGATGGAAATCTGAAAGTCAAATTTAACCGAAAACCAAAGAAGCTGCAGTCGTTTGAATATCTAAGTTTTGCTGCCGTCTGATTGGCTGCTGGGTCCGTGTGTCCGAGTGCAGGTCGTCTGTGGTTGTGATGTTTGGTGGCAGCTGGCTGTTGTCATATAGAGGACGGGCTCGCTGGGGTGTTGTGACGGCTGCCTGGTGTGTGTGTCTGTCTGTGTGTGTATAGAGTGTGTGTGTGTGTGTGTGTGATTAGAGTGTCTGTGTGTGTGTGTGTGTGTATAGAGAGTGTGTGTGTCTGTCTGTGTGTGTGTGTGTGTGTCTCTACGTGTCTGTGTCTCTGTGTCTGTGTGTGTCTGTGTGTATAGTGTGTGTGTGTGCGTGTGTCTGTGTGTATAGTGTGTGTGTATAGTGTGTGTGTGTGTGCGTCTGTGTGTCTATGTGTATAGTGTGTGTGTTTGTGTGCGTGTGTCTGTCTGTGTGTGTGTGTCTATGTGTATAGTGTGTGGGTTTGTGTATAGTGTGTGTGTCTGTGTGTATAGTGTGTGTGTGTGTGTGCGTCTGTGTGTCTGTGTGTATAGTGTGTGTGTGTGTGTGCGTCTGTGTTGTTGTTGTGACGGCCCCCCCTTCTCTTTTGTTCCTCTCTAATCTCCGGATCAACATTCTGCTGACAGAGAGAAACCGTCCGGAGGAAAAACAAGTCAGTCACGAGTCTGAAGCACAACACGCTCACACAAACAGACACAATACATTATATTACTATATACACACATATATATATATATATATATATATATATATATATATATATATATATATATATATATATATACACATGTCTGTAGTTCTTTATATCTGGAGGTTACTATGGTATTTATACATGTCTGTAGTTCTTTATATCTGGAGGTTACTATGGTATTTATACATGTCTGTAGTTCTTTATATCTGGAGGTTACTATGGTATTTATGTATTATCTTACAACACGTATATTTGTGTCTGCAGGTTTCTCTAAATTCACCCAAAGTTCTCCTCTAGGACCTCTGGTTTAAAATATACAGACACCGTTACTGTAATCCTATTGGCTGGTTCTAAAGAAACTAATATATTCTAACTTTCTACAGATACAGACATAATGAGTGTTAAACCAGAAGTAGACTAACAAACAGAGCTCTGGGTGTTAAACAGAAACTGTTTATTATATTAACGCAGAGTTTCCCCAGGTGTTACCAGTTCCTCTACACACCTCCGTCAGGTGTAGAAGTAAATTCATTCATAAATCACGCTTACAAGGTGCTGTAGCTTTAAAGGTGCTCCAAGCGATGTTGGGTGACGGCACTTCTTGTTGACATTCAAAGTATTGTACCAGCGTACCAGCACTAGACTCAAATATGCCATCCGCTACATTGGGAGACATGAACAGGCTATGAGAGCAAACTCATTGGCTGAGAAAGGTCTGGGTAAGGATGTTATTGGAAGCAGGTGAGAGCTCTAAACACAGTCAATACATTGGTTCTGTGTGCTATAGAGGGGGTGTCTGGAGCTGAGCTGTGGAGGCAACACTAGTCTGCCTTATTTAACTGTTAAAAGTGACTCCTACAAAGTGCCACACCATTACACCCCCACCCCCAGCCTGTCCAGTGGTAACAAGGCATGTGTCTCCCACACCATCACACCCCCACCCCCAGCCTGTCCAGTGGTAACAAGGCATGATGTGTCTCCCACACCATTACACCAGGAGCCTGCCCAGTGGTGACAAGGCATGACATGTTCTCATTCTGTTTATACCAAATTCTGACTCTACCATCTGAATGTCTCAACAGAAATCGAGACTCATCAGACCAGGCAACATTTTTACAGTCTTCAACTGTCCAGTTTTGGTGAGCTTGTGCAAATTTTCGCCTCATGTTCCTATTTTTAGAGGAGATGAGTGGTACCCGGTGGGGTCTTCTGCTGGTGTAGCCCATCCACCTCAAGGCTGTTTGTGTTGTGGCTTCACAAATGCTTTGCTGCATACCTCAGTTGTAACGAGTGGTTATTTGAGTCAAAGTTGATCTTCTATCAGCTGGAATAACTCAGCCCATTCTCCTCTGACCTCTAGCATCAACGAGGCATTTTCGCCCCCCAGGACTGCAGCATACTGGATGTTTTTACTTTTTCAGACCATTCTTTGTAAACCCTAGAAATGGTTGTGGGTGAGAATCCCAGTAACTGAGTACATTGTGAAATACTCAGACCAGCCCGTCTGGCACCAACAACCATGCCACGCTCAAAGTTGCTTAGATCACCTTTCTTTCCCATTCTGACATTCAGTTTGGAGTTCAGGAGATAGTCTAGACCTGGACCACCCCCCTAAATGCATTGAAGCAGCTGCCATGTGATTGGTTGATTAGATAATCGCATCAACAAGAAATTTAACAGATGTTCCTAATAATCCTTTAGGTGTGCGTGCGTGCATGCATGTATGTATACATATATATAATCTGCCTGCACTGTGTGAATGGATGATCGTAGCTTTAACTTTTGGGTTGTTAGGGCTCAAAGATGAGTTTTCTGACCACGTGTCATGTGATGTGTGTGAACCAATGAGGACTCAGAATCATTGTGAGAAGAAACTCAGATTTATTTGACTTACAAAAACAAAGTGAGACGCAATGAAACTATAAAAACATGAAACTTCTACTTGGACTTCCTGATGATGATGTCACGTTTAAAGTCCGCAGGTAGGCGCGCGATTGGCCGAACCGCTCTATGACGTCATCATCCGAGGAGCGATGCTCATCGACATCAACTCCTGGAAGAGAAGTTTACAGGCATACGGCATCCGCACCAGAGAGATCTGAGGAGACACAGAGAGAGAGTTACAACATCTGGAACATCTGCACCACAGAGATCTGAGGAGACACAGAAGAGTTACAACATCTGGAACATCTGCACCACAGACATCTGAGACAGAGAGAGAGTTACAACATCTGGAACATCTGCACCACAGACATCTGAGACAGAGAGAGTTACAACATCTGGAACATCTGCACCACAGACATCTGAGACAGAGAGAGTTACAACATCTGGAACATCCGCACCACAGAGATCTGAGACAGAGAGAGAGTTACAACATCTGGAACATCTGCACCACAGAGATCTGAGGAGAGAGTTACAACATCTGGAACATCTGCACCACAGAGATCTGAGGAGACACAGAGAGAGTTACAACATCTGGAACATCTGTACCACAGAGATCTGAGGAGAGAGTTAGAACATCTGGAACATCTGTACCACAGAGATCTGAGAGAGAGTTAGAACATCTGGAACATCTGCACCACAGAGATCTGAGGAGAGAGAGTTACAACATCTGGAACATCTGCACCACAGAGATCTGAGGAGAGACAGAGAGAGTTACAACATCTGGAACATCTGCACCACAGAGATCTGAGGAGAGACAGAGAGAGTTACAACATATGGAACATCTGTACCACAGAGATCTGAGGAGAGACAGAGAGAGTTACAACATATGGAACATCTGCACCACAGAGATCTGAGGAGAGAGAGTTACAACATCTGGAACATCTGCACCACAGAGATCTGAGGAGAGACAGAGAGAGAGACAGACAGGCAGACTGTCTGACTGACAGACAGGCAGGCAGATAGACAGGTCATTACCTGAGTCTTGTTGCGGCAGCCGCGGCACTCGTATGTGTGCGTGCGCGTGTTGGCGATGGCCATCAGCCCACACAGGTTACAGACGTGGACCTGGTACGGGTCAGACGCCTCAAACAGGCGCTCCCGCAGGAACTGGGCCGCCCCGTGGGCGATCTGACAGTCACGCTCCATCTCTCCAAAACGCAGACCACCATCACTGGGACACACAGGTTAGAGAGAGACAGGTTAGAGAGAGACAGGTTACAGACAGGTTAGAGAGAGAGAGAGACGCAGTGGGCGATCTGACAGTCCCGCTCTATCTCTCCGAAACGCAGACCACCATCACTGGGACACACAGGTTAGAGAGAGAGACAGGTTAGAGAGAGAGACAGGTTAGAGAGACACAGTGGGCGATCTGACAGTCCCGCTCTATCTCTCCGAAACGCAGACCACCATCACTGGGACACACAGGTTAGAGAGAGGGACAGGTTAGAGAGAGAGACAGGTTAGAGAGAGAGAGACAGGTTACAGAGAGAGAGACAGGTTACAGAGAGAGAGACAGTCAGACAGACGGGTGTGTCTCTCACCGGGACCGCCCCTCCATGGGCTGTCTGTTGAGGATCTGGACCGGGCCCCGGGCCCTGGAGTGGATCTTATCGTCCACCATGTGCTTCAGACGCTGGTAGTAGGTGGGCCCGATGAAGATCTGAGAGGTCAACTTCCTCCCAGTAAAACCATTATATAGAACCTAAAATACACACAAATATATATCATATATATATATGCATATATATATGTATATAGATATATATATATATATATATATATATATATATACATATACATATATATATCTATCTGGTATATATATATATATCTATCTGGTATATATATATATATCTGGTAGTAGGTGGGCCCGATGAACCCTAACCCAGACAGCAGGCTGGATAATACTACTAATAACTGTAATAATATAGTAATAGAAGGTGTAATACCTCGTTTCCTCTCAGGTGGTACCCATACTCAGACAGCAGGTTGGATAATACTACTAATAACTGTAATAATATAGTAATAGAGGGTGTAGTACCTCGTTTTCTCTCAGGTGGTACCCATACTCAGACAGCAGGCTGGATAATACTACTAATAACTGTAATAATATAGTAATAGAAGGTGTAATACCTCGTTTCCTCTCAGGTGGTACCCATACTCAGACAGCAGGTTGGATAATACTACTAATAACTGTAATAATATAGTAATAGAGGGTGTAATACCTCGTTTCCTCTCAGGTGGTACCCATACTCAGACAGCAGGTTGGATAATACTACTAATAACTGTAATAATATAGTAATAGAAGGTGTAATACCTCGTTTCCTCTCAGGTGGTACCCATACTCAGACAGCAGGCTGGATAATACTACTAATAACTGTAATAATATAGTAATAGAAGGTGTAATACCTCGTTTCCTCTCAGGTGGTACCCATACTCAGACAGCAGGTTGGATAATACTACTAATAACTGTAATAATATAGTAATAGAGGGTGTAGTACCTCGTTTCCTCTCAGGTGGTACCCATACTCAGACAGCAGGTTGGATAATACTACTAATAACTGTAATAATATAGTAATAGAGGGTGTAGTACCTCGTTTCCTCTCAGGTGGTACCCATACTCAGACAGCAGGTTGGATAATACTACTAATAACTGTAATAATATAGTAATAGAGGGTGTAGTACCTCGTTTCCTCTCAGGTGGTACCCATACTCAGACAGCAGGTTGGATAATACTACTAATAACTGTAATAATATAGTAATAGAGGGTGTAGTACCTCGTTTCCTCTCAGGTGGTACCCATACTCAGACAGCAGGTTGGATAATACTACTAATAACTGTAATAATATAGTAATAGAGGGTGTAATACCTCGTTTCCTCTCAGGTGGTACCCATACTCAGACAGCAGGTTGGATAATACTACTAATAACTGTAATAATATAGTAATAGAGGGTGTAGTACCTCGTTTCCTCTCAGGTGGTACCCATACTCAGACAGCAGGTTGGATAATACTACTAATAACTGTAATAATATAGTAATAGAGGGTGTAGTACCTCGTTTCCTCTCAGGTGGTACCCATACTCAGACAGCAGGTTGGATAATACTACTAATAACTGTAATAATATAGTAATAGAGGGTGTAATACCTCGTTTCCTCTCAGGTGGTACCCATACTCAGACAGCAGGCTGGATAATACTACTAATAACTGTAATAATATAGTAATAGAGGGTGTAATACCTCGTTTTCTCTCAGGTGGTACCCATACTCAGACAGGAGGTTGGATAATACTACTAATAACTGTAATAATATAGTAATAGAGGGTGTAATACCTCGTTTCCTCTCAGGTGGTACCCATACTCAGACAGCAGGTTGGATAATACTACTAATAACTGTAATAATATAGTAATAGAGGGTGTAGTACCTCGTTTCCTCTCAGGTGGTACCCACACTCAGACAGCAGGTTGGATAATACTACTAATAACTGTAATAATATAGTAATAGAGGGTGTAGTACCTCGTTTCCTCTCAGGTGGTACCCACACTCAGACAGCAGGTTGGATAATACTACTAATAACTGTAATAATATAGTAATAGAGGGTGTAATACCTCGTTTTCTCACAGGTGGTACCCATACTCAGACAGGAGGTTGGATAATACTACTAATAACTGTAATAATATAGTAATAGAGGGTGTAATACCTCGTTTCCTCTCAGGTGGTACCCATACTCAGACAGCAGGTTGGATAATACTACTAATAACTGTAATAATATAGTAATAGAGGGTGTAATACCTCGTTTCCTCTCAGGTGGTACCCACACTCAGACAGCAGGTTGGATAATACTACTAATAACTGTAATAATATAGTAATAGAGGGTGTAATACCTCGTTTTCTCACAGGTGGTACCCATACTCAGACAGCAGGTTGGATAATACTACTAATAACTGTAATAATATAGTAATAGAGGGTGTAATACCTCGTTTCCTCTCAGGTGGTACCCATACTCAGACAGCAGGTTGGATAATACTACTAATAACTGTAATAATATAGTAATAGAGGGTGTAATACCTCGTTTCCTCTCAGGTGGTACCCATACTCAGACAGCAGGTTGGAGACTTTCTGCACGTTGACTGCATCGTTGAACGGTGTGGCGTCACCGATCTCTCCTTTGTTGGCAGAAACCTGAAACAACATCATCAATAAATATATATAGAACCCTTATAGAGCTGGATCAGGTCTGCCTTGGACCAGGTCTCTCTCTCTCTCCATCTGTGTGTTTCCATGTCCCAGACAGTCTTGTTACTGACCTAGCTCTGGTAGATTATCCCCCAGAGTCCTTATGTTTCATCCCCCAGCATGTTTCCTTGGATTAGGGTGGCCCCTAAATCATGGTTGCAGCTGTCGCCATGGTCCTGCTGCACACCCTGCTATGCCCTGCTAAGTCCTGCTACGCACTGCTAAGTCATGAACTATTACAACTACTATTTCTAGTCACTGATCCATTATCTATAGACAGTTATAGATTATATTACATATAGATATTACCTATAGACAGTTATAGATTATATTACCTATAGACAGTTATAGATTATATTACCTATAGACGGTTATAGATTATATTATCTACAGACAGTTATAGATTATATTACCTATAGACAGTTATAGATTATATTACCTATAGACAGTTATAGATTATATTACCTATAGACAGTTATAGATTATATTACCTATAGACAGTTATAGATTGTATTACCTATAGACAGTTATAGATTATATTACCTATAGACAGTTACTGATCGTACCTTTCCCTGCAGACACTCGATAAGATGGCCGACTGTCATTCTGGACGGGATGGCGTGCGGGTTGATGATGATGTCAGGAGTGATTCCCTCGCAGGTAAACGGCATGTCCTTCAAAACAGATATATACCAAGTATTAATACTACTAAACACATATATACCAAGTATTAATACTACTAAACACATATTTACCAAGTATTAATCCTTCAAAACACACACATACCAAATATTAATCCTTCAAAACACATATATAACAAGTATTAATCCTTCAAAACACATATATACCAAGTATTAATCCTTCAAAACACACACATACCAAATATTAATCCTTCAAAACACATATATAACAAGTATTAATCCTTCAAAACACATATATACCAAGTATTAATCCTTCAAAACACACATATACCAAATATTAATCCTTCAAAACCCATATATACCAAGTATTAATCCTTCAAAACACATATATAACAAGTATTAATACTACTAAACACATATATACCAAGTATTAATACTACTAAACACATATATACCAAGTATTAATACTACTAAACACATATATACCAAGTATTAATACTACTAAACACATATATACCAAGTATTAATACTACTAAACACATATATACCAAGTATTAATACTACTAAACACATATTTACCAAGTATTAATACTACTAAACACATATATACCAAGTATTAATACTACTAAACACATATATACCAAGTATTAATCCTTCAAAACACACATATACCAAATATTAATCCTTCAAAACCCATATATACCAAGTATTAATACTTCAAAACACTCAAATACCAAATATTAACCCTTCAACACACAGCGTTTAAATATGAATAACTAATAGCTAATAACTAATAGCTAATAACTAATAACTAATAGCCGTCCTGTACGTGATGTGTTGATGAACTGATCCAGAAGAGGCATCAGAAAAAACTAACTAAAAGTTCTTATATTCCAACAAACTTAATTTAGGAAAACATCTTAACGAACTGGGATCAGACTTTCTGTTTACGGGACTCCGTGTTTCTGATGGTTTACTTCCTGTCTCTTTACTTCCTGTTTACCGGTTGATGCTAGAAGGGATACAGCGACAGTGTGATGCTAGAAGGGATACAGCGACAGTGTGATGCTAGAAGGGATACAGCGACAGTGTGATGCTAGAAGGGATACAGCGACAGTGTGATGCTAGAAGGGATACAGCGACAGTGTGATTCTAGAAGGGATACAGCGACAGTGTGACAGTTAAGTTTAGGAAAACGTTCATGGTTTGGGTTAAAACAAATTATATTGTTATTTTATCTTTATAACTGTATCTCTTCTAGCCACAAGCCTGGCTACATCTCATGGCCCTTATTTCATAGTTCCTTGAATCCTCGGTCCTCAGAGGAGGGATCACAGAGGAGAGATCACTGAGGAGAGATCACAGAGAGATCACTGAGGAGAGATCACAGAGAGATCACTGAGGAGAGATCACAGAGGAGAGATCACAGAGAGATCACTGAGGAGAGATCACAGAGATCACTGAGGAGAGATCACAGAGGAGAGATCACAGAGAGATCACTGAGGATAGATCACTGAGGACAGATCACTGAGGAGAGATCACTGAGGAGAGATCACAGAGAGATCACTGAGGAGAGATCACAGAGATCACTGAGGAGAGATCACAGAGGAGAGATCACAGTGGAGGGATCACAGAGGAGGGATCAAAGAGGAGAGATCACAGAGAGATCACTGAGGAGAGATCACTGAGGATAGATCACAAAGAAATCACAGAGGAGAGATCAAAGAGAGATCACTGAGGAGGGATCAAAGAGGGGAGATCAAAGAGAGATCACAGAGGAGAGATCACAGAGAAGGGATCACAGAGGAGAGATCAAAGAGATCACAGAAGAGAGATCACAGAGGAGAGATCACAGAGGAGGGATCACAGAGGAGAGATCACAGAAGAGAGATCACTGAGGAGGGATCAACAAGAGAGATCACAGAGGAGGGATCACAGAGGAGGGATCACAGAGGAGAGATCAAAGAGATCACAGAGGAGGGATCACAGAGGAGAGATCAAAGAGATCACAGAGGAGAGATCACAGAGAGATCACAGAGGAGGGATCACAGAGGAGAGCTCAAAGAGATCACAGAGGAGGGATCACAGAGGAGAGATCACAGAGGAGCTATAGGAGAGGATTCCAGCCTTCCTGGAAGCCGTGCAGCTGATGAATTCATGTGATGTGAGATGCACTGCCTGTTCTTTATGTCCTGTTTACCTACTGTCTCTTTACTTCCTGTTGTGTCTGTGTACTTCCTGTTTACCTCCTGTCTGTACCTGTGTACTTCCTGTTTACCTCCTGTCTGTACCTGTGTACTTTACCTCCTGTCTGTACCTGTGTACTTCCTGTTTACCTCCTGTCTGTACCTGTGTACTTCCTGTTTACCTCCTGTCTGTACTGGATCCCACAGGTTCCTTTCTGTCCGTGTCGGCTGGCGAACTTGTCTCCGATCTGAGGAATCCTGACCGAGCGAACCTATAATATACAGATATTATATAGACATTATATTGAGAGTAGAGCTGGTAATATACAGATATTATATAGACATTACATTGAGAGTAGAGCTGGTAATATATAGATATTATATAGACATTACATTGAGAGTAGAGCTGGTAATATATAGATATTATATAGACATTACATTGAGAGTAGAGCTGGTAATATACAGATATTATATAGACATTACATTGAGAGTAGAGCTGGTAATATATAGATATTATATAGACATTACATTGAGAGTAGAGCTGGTAATATACAGATATTATATAGACATTACATTGAGAGTAGAGCTGGTAATATATAGATATTATATAGACATTACATTGAGAGTAGAGCTGGTAATATACAGATATTATATAGACATTACATTGAGAGTAGAGCTGGTAATATATAGATATTATATAGACATTACATTGAGAGTAGAGCTGGTAATATATAGATATTATATAGACATTACATTGAGTAGGGCTGGTAATATACAGATATTATATAGACATTACATTGAGAGTAGAGCTGGTAATATATAGATATTATATAGACATTACATTGAGAGTAGAGCTGGTAATATATAGATATTATATAGACATTACATTGAGAGTAGAGCTGGTAATATATAGATATTATATAGACATTACATTGAGAGTAGAGCTGGTAATATATAGATATTATATAGACATTACATTGAGAGTAGAGTTGGTAATATATATATATATTATATAGACATTACATTGAGAGTAGAGCTGGTAATATATAGATATTATATAGACATTACATTGAGAGTAGAGCTGGTAATATATAGATATTATATAGACATTACATTGAGAGTAGAGCTGGTAATATATAGATATATAGACATTACAGAGAGTAGAGCTGGTAATATATAGACATTATATAGACATTACATTGAGAGTAGAGCTGGTAATATATAGATATTATATAGACATTACATTGAGAGTAGAGCTGGTAATATATAGATATTATATAGACATTACATTGAGAGTAGAGCTGGTAATATATAGATATTATATAGACATTACATTGAGAGTAGAGCTGGTAATATATAGATATTATATAGACATTACATTGAGAGTAGAGCTGGTAATATATAGATATTATATAGACATTACATTGAGAGTAGAGCTGGTAATATATAGATATTATATAGACATTACATTGAGAGTAGAGCTGGTAATATATAGATATTATATAGACATTACATTGAGAGTAGAGCTGGTAATATATAGATATTATATAGACATTACATTGAGAGTAGGGCTGGTAATATATAGATATTATATAGACATTACATTGAGAGTAGAGCTGGTAATATATAGATATTATATAGACATTACATTGAGAGTAGAGCTGGTAATATATAGATATTATATAGATGTTACATTGAGAGTAGAGCTGGTAATATATAGATATTATATAGACATTACATTGAGAGTAGAGCTGGTAATATATAGATATTATATAGACATTACATTGAGAGTAGAGCTGGTAATATATAGATATTATATAGACATTACATTGAGAGTAGAGCTGGTAATATATAGATATTATATAGACATTACATTGAGAGTAGAGCTGGTAATATATAGATATTATATAGACATTACATTGAGAGTAGAGCTGGTAATATATAGATATTATATAGACATTACATTGAGAGTAGGGCTGGTAATATATAGATATTATATAGACATTACATTGAGAGTAGAGCTGGTAATATATAGATATTATATAGACATTACATTGAGAGTAGAGCTGGTAATATATAGATATTATATAGACATTACATTGAGAGTAGAGCTGGTAATATATAGATATTATATAGACATTACATTGAGAGTAGAGCTGGTAATATATAGATATTATATAGACATTACATTGAGAGTAGAGCTGGTAATATATAGATATTATATAGACATTACATTGAGAGTAGAGCTGGTAATATATAGATATATTATATAGACATTACATTGAGAGTAGAGCTGGTAATATATAGATATTATATAGACATTACATTGAGAGTAGGGCTGGTAATATATAGATATTATATAGATGTTACATTGAGAGTAGAGTTGGTAATATATAGATATTATATAGACATTACATTGAGAGTAGAGCTGGTAATATATAGATATTATATAGACATTACATTGAGAGTAGAGTTGGTAATATATAGATATTATATAGACATTACATTGAGAGTAGGGCTGGTAATATATAGATATTATATAGACATTACATTGAGAGTAGGGCTGGTAATATATAGATGTTATATAGACATTACATTGAGAGTAGAGCTGGTAATATATAGATATTATATAGACATTACATTGAGAGTAGAGCTGGTAATATATAGATATTATATAGACATTACATTGAGAGTAGAGCTGGTAATATATAGATATTATATAGACATTACATTGAGAGTAGAGCTGGTAATATATAGATATTATATAGACATTACATTGAGAGTAGAGCTGGTAATATATAGATATTATATAGACATTACATTGAGAGTAGAGCTGGTAATATATAGATGTTATATAGACATTACATTGAGAGTAGGGCTGGTAATATATAGATGTTATATAGACATTACATTGAGAGTAGGGCTGGTAATATATAGATATTATATAGACATTACATTGAGAGTAGGGCTGGTAATATATAGATATTATATAGACATTACATTGAGAGTAGGGCTGGTAATATATAGATATTATATAGACATTACATTGAGAGTAGAGCTGGTAATATATAGATATTATATAGACATTACATTGAGAGTAGAGCTGGTAATATATAGATATTATATAGACATTACATTGAGAGTAGAGCTGGTAATATATAGATATTATATAGACATTACATTGAGAGTAGAGCTGGTAATATATAGATATATTATATAGACATTACATTGAGAGTAGAGCTGGTAATATATAGATATTATATAGACATTACATTGAGAGTAGAGCTGGTAATATATAGATATTATATAGACATTACATTGAGAGTAGAGCTGGTAATATATAGATATTATATAGACATTACATTGAGAGTAGAGCTGGTAATATATAGATATTATATAGACATTACACTGAGAGTAGAGCTGGTAATATATAGATATTATATAGACATTACATTGAGAGTAGAGTTGGTAATATATAGATATATTATATAAACATTACATTGGTAGTAGAGCTGGTAATATATAGATATTATATAGACATTACATTGAGAGTAGAGCTGGTAATATATAGATATTATATAGACATTACATTGAGAGTAGAGCTGGTAATATATAGATATATTATATAGACATTACATTGAGAGTAGAGCTGGTAATATATAGATATTATATAGACATTACATTGAGAGTAGAGCTGGTAATATATAGATATTATATAGACATTACATTGAGAGTAGGGCTGGTAATATATAGATATATTATATAGACATTACATTGAGAGTAGAGCTGGTAATATATAGATATTATATAGACATTATTGGAATATGAGGCTAGGTATTGTCTTATATTTCGGTAATTGTGATATGACGTCTTTTAAAGGCTACGCAACATTAAAGGCAAGTCCCTTCCTGAACTCACCCGGATCTTGCAGAACTTGTATCCCTCCTGGTTGAGCGTGACCATGACCTGGTCCACGATGCCGGTCTCGCTGGTCCTCAGGAAGGTGCTGCAGTCCCGTTTGGTGTAGCGCCGGTTGGTGCTGTCCAGCTCGTCGTCGTTCTCCGGCAGCGTCACCGTCTTCCCGATGATCACGTCCTCGCCGGAGACACGCACGCCGGGCGCGATCAGCCCGTCATCGTCCAGTTTATCGTAGATGGCGTGTCTCATACCTGAGGACCGATTGGATGAGGTTAGACTCGTGTTGGATTACTACAGGGGTGGCCAACCAGTTCAGCATAAAGAGCCACAATAAAACACGCTCCATAGCAAAAAGACACACAACACATGCAGGTCCTCATTACAACAGCAACAGGGACTTCCAGATCTAATGACAGTCATAATACATTGCAGTTTTCATAGGTTTTTTTCTTACTTAGATTGACTCAGTGGGAAACCTGACAGTTTTTGTTACCCACAATCCTTTTTAGGTCTGGTTGTACTCGGTTGTGGCAACTCGAAGCGACTCTTTCACTCATTTGTCACTAGAGGGGCTTTCACACTATCTGATTCAGCAGTGAAAGGGTTAATGATGAGGAAGGTGATCTTTCCTCAGGTTGCAGAATCTGTCCATAAAAACACTCTGCTGCATTATTTTTTATTTTAAAATAATTGGCAAATGTATTGGCAGATGCATTCAAATGCTTTTTGATTTTTTATTTATCTGAAATGTTTCAAAAAGTTAAAAAAAACAAAAATCCACCAATAACACAGTAAGAGTCTCAAAGGAGCCGGCACAGAGCCGCATAAGGCACAGAGCCACAGGTTCACCACCCCTGGATTACTCCGATAAACAGGACTCTGGATTTTATTTCAAGAACAAAACTGCTTTTTGATTATTTTATCGAGGCATTTCTCTTGATACAGTTATGTCTATAAAGGAGGTGAATGAAGAACAATCTAAATGTGTTTACTGTGAGTGTGTTTTTTTATGGGAATGGTATCTTTCAGATCAGAGCCCAACCGATATATCGGCGGGCCAATATCATCGACCGATATTAGGCATTTTCCAAACTATCGGTATCGGCATTTATAATGGCTCATAAAAAGTGATTCTGATAATTGAATATTAAAAAAATAAAAACGGATGAAACCCCCTTCAACCATGTTCTGAGTGTTGGCGTAGCAGAGTTTGTCCACCAGAGGGCGCTCTACAACACACACACTAGAGTTTAGATTCTCTGCCCGAGCCCGAGCCCGACCCCGGCCCGACTTCGGGCCGGGCTCGGGTCGTTATTTTCCGCCACTATCCTCGGGCCGGGCCGGGCCGAACCCTTGATCAAGCATTTGTGTTTTTTTTTATCATTACTTTAGCCTAATTGGGTGGGGAGAAAGCTATGCCATAATCAGAACTAGTATCTATATAGGCTATATTTAGGCCAAAGTAGCCTAACAAATGTGTCCAAAAAGTTACACAAGTTGGACTACAGTTACAAAATGCAACATGTGTCATGCGCGGAGTCTCCTCCTCTCGCACGCATCACACCGGGGCTGTGGGCTGTATGGTGGAGTTAAGTGCAACATGGAGCTTGAGGATGTAAAGAAAAAAAGGAAAAAACAGGAGAATTACCTTTGAGCAAGTTTGGAGGAAAGTCGGAGGTATGGAAACCATTTTAAACAAATCGTGGGCAGTGACAACATATGTGTCGGCTTTGTTGAGTGCATTAAGTGCGGCCGCTGTTCGCCTATGACAGCTGATAAAACGGAGAAGTGGATGATGAACAGACACATGAAGCAGGCTCGCCGTGGCAGAAAAGATGATAGTCAGCCTTCAATGTGCTCTTTTGTTAGTTCTCCAAGCATAGGCTGCCCCTGAGGGCGAGGCAAGCGGGCAAGCCCTCCCAGAGAAATACGTTGAGTTTTTTTTTTTACGTTTCTTCATTCAGATCCATTTGCGATCCGTTCCATTCTGAATAAACAAACAGCGCAGTTTCCATGCTTCGCTCTTGTTGCATTATTCATTAAGATAATTTTAAACAGATTTCTGCAGTTCAAACAACTCTGAATTGTAGTTGAGAACTTCAGTTATGACGGCCCACGGATTAAAAAAGTGTCGGGTTGAAATCGGGCTCGGGCTCATAATTCCAGTTAATGTGTCGGGCCGGGCCGGGCTCGGACACAACGTGCACGGGCTTGATTTTTTGGGCCCGATCTAAGCTCTAACACACACACACACACACCTCTACACACACACACACACACACACACACACACACACACACACACACACACACACATACACATACACATACACATACACATACACACACACACACCCCTCTACACACACACACACACACACACACACCTCTACACACACACACACACACCTCTACACACACACACCTCTACAACACACACACACACCTCCACACACACACACACACACACACACACACACCTCTACACACACACACACACCTCTACACACACCTCTACAACACTGATTATTTTGTTTTTATTGTCTTTTTGTTCAAAGGACTTTAAGTTTATATCTTAAGTTTGTATTTTTGTACATTTTATTCATCAGAACTTTAATACATGTTGATTGTTCTGTTGAGACAATAAAACAAACTATTATTTTTAAACTGCATTATCATATTATTTTAGAGAGGACTCATAAATAAATACAAATAACTAAAGCCTGGTTCACACGGGACAATTTTAAAATTGTCGGCTGATTTTCCAATCCTGAGAGAGCCCACACATGGTGATAAACATCCCGGGTCTAACAGTTTTGGTGGTACAGTGTGTGGTGCGCAGCACACGGCAAAATCAACACATCACACACAAAGCGATTTGACTCCCGAGCATTCTCAGGTCAGACGGGAAATCTCCCAAAATCCCTCGAGATCAAACGTGACTTCAGAGTAAACAATCCTTGCGGACGAAGAGGATGCAGTGGCGATAGTTTGTAGTTTGTTTTTAACCGCAAAAAACGTTATCAAAAGAAAAGGCGATGATCAAAGAAGACAACGCGAGCATGGACTATACTCGCTACATCATGATATGGAGGTGATTAGTTTTTTCTCATAGAAATGTCGTTAGGTATTACACAGATTAATAAACGTTCATATATTCCTTTCCATGTACTCTGGTGGACTGCAGTTGTGGATGTAGTTATGCCCATCGACTTTATTTATTTTACACAGGCTGTGCTCGTTTGTCCCCAGGGGGGGGGGGGGACACCACACACGAGGAGAAATCGGGCCAAATAAATCCAACATGTTGGATATCCCTGATTTGAGATCGGAGCGGTCCCGACGTCCTTCCGAGCAGACGAGAGCAGTCTTAACACACCACACACGGCAGGAATATCTGATCAGATTATTTTACCATAATCCGAGCATCCTTAAGATTGTCGGGAGGGGGGAATCGGGCTAAAATCGGTCTAATTATCCTGCCGTCTGAACCAGGCTTAAGGTTCAGGAAATCAGATTTTTCTGCATTTTTAAAAAAAAATATATATCGGCCGATATATATTTTTAAATCATCAAAAATTTGTATCGTATCGGCCTTAAAAATTCTTTATCAGATCAACTGATTTTTCAGATCAGTTGGAGGACTGCCTATGGCATTTTACATGTTATCGTGGCATGCAGTGTGGGACTGTGGGTCTGGTCTGGTCTGAGCCCTCTAAGTCTGAACCCCTCTAAGTCTGAGTCCTCTAAGTCTGAGTCCTCTAAGTCTGAGTCCTCTAAGTCTGAACCCCTCTAAGTCTGAACCCCTCTAAGTCTGAATCCTCTAAGTCTGAACCCCTCTAAGTCTGAATCCTCTAAGTCTGAACCCCTCTAAGTCTGAGTCCTCTAAGTCTGAGTCCTCTAAGAGGATTCAACAACCAAACAGAAAAGACTTCTCACCTGAACAGGTTTCACGCGTCGGCTTCTCAAAGATCTCCTCCTGATCGAATCCTTTCTTAGACTCCTGCTCTTTGTACGATCGATAGAAAACTGATCTGCAGGGTGAGAACAGGTTTAGACACAAACAAACAGCACAGTTCCCTCTACCTTTGCTCCATGAAAGAATATATACATATATATTTATTAGGGGTGGGGAGAAAAAAAAACATATAGCACAGTATCGTGATATTTTCGGTTACAATCCTGTATACATGTTGTGTATATTGATACACGGATGCCCATTAGTTGGAAAAAGGTAATAAATTGCAATATTCTGCAGAATATCACAATAAATTAAACTGCAGTCGTTTCCTATCATGGGGCCTCTGGGGATTCCCAACCCTTTAATTAATTTACTACGATCTGCTGACATTTAAAGTCCTTCTAACACACCTGAAGAAGCCCCGGTCCCTTTAATTAATTTACTACGATCTGCTGACATTTAAAGTCCTTCTAACACACCTGAAGAAGCCCCGGTCCTTTTAATTAATTTACTACGATCTGCTGTCATTTAAAGTTGCCTTCATTTCTTTGTTGTCCTTTGATGTGTGTTTTTGGGGCGACATCAGTAACCACTCGCTGTAGAGGCTAGTAACGCACCTGAAGAAGCCCCGGTCCACGGCCGACCGGTTCATGATCACAGAGTCCTCCTGGTTGTATCCCGTGTACGAGGCGATGGCCACGATGGAGTTGATACCTGACAACACAAAGTTTCAGTTAGATACGAGCTAGTTTATATCGACGACGATACATTTAGGGGATTGTTCTAGTTTATATCGACGACGATACATTTAGGGGATTGTTCTAGTTTATATCGACGACGATACATTTAGGGGATTGTTCTAGTTTATATCGACGACGATAAATTTAGGGGATTGTACTGGTTCCTCGTTTTGGGCCGGATGTCCGTCACCTCCCTTCTTCATTGTGTTCTGACCTCTGGTGGATTTGTGAGGACTATGGTTAACTGCTCCTCAGATCTCTGCAGGGTAAATCCAGACAGCTAGCTAGACTATCGGTCTGTCTGTCTAACAGCTAGCTAGACTGTCTGTCTGTCTGTCTAACAGCTAGCTAGACTATCTGTCTGTCTGTCTGTCTGTCTAACAGCTAGCTAGACTGTCTGTCTGTCTGTCTGTCTAACAGCTAGCTAGACTGTCTGTCTGTCTGTCTGTCTGTCTGTCTAACAGCTAGCTAGACTGTCTGTCTGTCTGTCTAACAGCTAGCTAGACTATCTGTCCAATCTGAGTTTTCTGTTGCACGACTAAAACTACTTCTGAACGTCCACATGTTCCACCAGAACCAGTTCCTTCCTGAGACTATTTAGCAGAGGCACCGTGGCTCCGTCCGGAGCTTAGCCCCGCCCACGGTGATTCTGATTGGTTTACAGAAATGCCAATAAACCAGAGCACGTTGTTCTCACATCCAGGAATGCTGTGTGGACTAGCCAGACCCTGGACACGAGACTAGATATTCACAGAACATCCGATAGGAATTATGTTCATCAGTGAACTTGATCGTACGGGTCTGAAGCTCCAGATGAAACATCATGAACTAACTGACAGTCCTTCCAGAAAAATAGTTTTTTGTAATTGTTGCATGCAAAAATCCTTGATTATGCGGCACGTTTTCTTAAAAAATGCGATGGAATATGCGGGATATTTATGAAAATTATGAAATCATGCAATCCCCACAAATTTTGCGTAGAAATTGGCAATTTATGCGGCGCATATTATGTGATTGCATAATCACGTTTTTCTGGAGGGACTGACAGTCATGATTGTGAATAGAGTTTAGTCAACTCTGGTTTACACACTCTGTCCTACAGAGAATCACATTTACCTGTATGTATAGAGAGCCGAAGTCCCGCCCCTTCTGGTGGACCTCATGGGACCTTAACTCAGAAAAAATATGAACGGTAGTGAACGGGGAGAGAAGCAAATTATTTTTTGATCCCGTTTAAATTGAGCCATGGATTACACATCTGATGTTCCTCAATTTAAAAGATAATTTTTCAACTGGCTCAATGCAAACGGGATAAAAAATAATTATTATCTCTCCACTGACCCTTGTTCATATTTTTTCCAAAGATAGGTCCCATGGCCCAGAAGTAGAAGGGCTTGACTTTGGCTCTCTATAGATATATATTCTCATACAGGAAGCTGAATAAATCAGGGATTTCTCTGAACTGAGCTGTGATCCTGCCTGTCCAGGTGTGTGTGTTACCTGTCCAGGTGTGTGTGCTACCTGTCCAGGTGTGTGTGCTACCTGTCCAGGTGTGTGCGTTACCTGGAGGCAGCTCTCTGAACTATCCACTGAGCTGTGATCCTGCCTGTCCAGGTGTGTGTGTTACCTGTCCAGGTGTGTCCAGGTGTGTGTGCTACCTGTCCAGGTGTGTGTGTTACTTGTCCAGGTGTGTCCAGGTGTGTGTGCTACCTGTCCAGGTGTGTGCGTTACCTGGAGGCAGCTCTCTGAACTATCCACTGAGCTTTGGTCCTGCCTGTCCAGGTGTGTGTGCTACCTGTCCAGGTGTGTGTGCTACCTGTCCAGGTGTGTGTGCTACCTATCCAGGTGTGTGTGCTTCCTGTCCAGGTGTGTGTGTTACCTGTCCAGGTGTGTGTGTTGCCTGTCCAGGTGTGTGTGTTACCTGCGGGCAGCTCTCTGAACTATCCACTGAGCTTTGGTCCTGCCTGTCCAGGTGTGTCCAGGTGTGTGTGTGTGTTACCTGTCCAGGTGTGTGTGTGTGTTACCTGTCCAGGTGTGTGTGTGTGTTACCTGTCCAGGTGTGTGTGTGTGCTACCTGTCCAGGTGTGTGTGTGTGCTACCTGTCCAGGTGTGTGCATTACCTGGAGGCAGCTCTCTGAACTATCCACTGAGCTTTGGTCCTGCCTGTCCAGGTGTGTGTGCTACCTGTCCAGGTGTGTGTGTTGCCTGTCCAGGTGTGTGTGTTACCTGCGGGCAGCTCTCTGAAGCGCAGGTACTCCATGGAGCGGGTGGTGACCAGTGGTTTCTGAGGGTAGTACAGCACGTGAGCCAGCGTGTCCATCCGAACGTGGAAGTTGGTGATGTAGACGCCCATGGCCTGTTTCCCCATGGCCGACTGGTAGGTGTTCCTGGGAGACTAGTACAGAGGGTTAGACAGGTAGCAGAGGGTTAGACAGGTAGCAGAGGGTTAGACAGGTAGCAGAGGGTTAGACAGGTAGCAGATAGGATGATAGAAGCACAGACCCCAGGATCAGGGAGGGGTTATAATAATAATAATAACAATAGTAATACCTGGTTGTGATCGGGGAAGGGGATGATAGAAGCACAGACCCCCAGGATCATGGAGGGGTTATTATAATAATAATAATAATATATTAATAATAATAATAATAATAATACCTGGTTGTGATCGGGGAAGGGGATGATGGAAGCACAGACCCCCAGGATCATGGAGGGGGTATTATAATAATAATAATAATAGTAATACCTGGTTGTGATCGGGGAAGGGGATGATGGAAGCACAGACCCCCAGGATCATGGAGGGGTTATTATAATAATAATAATAATATATTAATAACAATAATAATAATAATAATAGTAATACCTGGTTGTGATCGGGGAAGGGGATGATAGAAGCACAGACCCCCAGGATCATGGAGGGGTTATAATAATAATAATAATAATAATAATAATAATAATAATATATAATAATAATAATAATAATAATAATAGTAATACCTGGTTGTGATCGGGGAAGGGGATGATAGAAGCACAGACCCCCAGGATCATGGAGGGGTGGATCTCACAGTGTGTGTAGGTGGAGCAGTAGGCCACGCCCTTCTCCTGCAGGTCATCAGGCGTCATGGCCAGCATCACCGTCTCCTCCTCCAGGGTATCGATGTACTCCACCACCCCGCTGGCCACCAGGTCCTGCCAGCTAACCACAGACACCACAGACACAACAGACAGCTTTAATACTACAGACACTCCTGCCAGCTAACCACAGACACAGACAGCTTTACTACTACAGACAATCCTGCCAGCTAACCAGAGACACAACAGACAGCTTTACTACTACTACTGCCAGCTAACCAGAGACACAACAGACAGCTTTACTACTACTACTGCCAGCTAACCAGAGACACAACAGACAGCTTTACTACTACTACTGCCAGCTAACCAGAGACACAACAGACACCTTTACTACTAGTAGTACTACTACAGACACAAGACAATCCTGCCAGCTGGACAAACTCTAAAAGATCAACAGACAAACTCTAAAGGATCAACAGACAAACTCTAAAAGATCAACAGACTAACTCTAAAAGATCAACAGACTAACTCTAAAGGATCAACAGACTAACTCTAAAAGATCAACAGACTAACTCTAAAAGATCAACAGACTAACTCTAAAAGATCAACAGACTATCTTGACTAACTCTAAAAGATCAACAGACTAACTCTAAAGGGCCCTATTTGAACGATCTGAAACTAAACAGACTCAATAAAACCAGAATAAAACATTTTCATAAAAGATGTATCAACATTAAAACATCTCAACTTCTGAAAACAATACATTGGTTGGTGGGCCTCAAATGTCAAGTTATTATCACTAACTGTGCCCAGATATTTGTACTGCTGTAGAACGTCAGCAGCCTGGCCATGGATAAAAACAGGAGAACTTGGCAGAGGCTTCTTCCTGAAATCAATAATCATTTCTTTGGTTTTCAAGACGTTAATGTTTAGGAAGGAGCGCTCACACCAGTAAATAAACTCATTCACCACTGTAGTTGTACCTGAGGTTGTACCTGAGGTTGTGCCTGTAGTTGTACCTGAGGTTGTACCTGTAGTTCTACCTGTAGTTGTACCTGAGGTTGTACCTGTGGTTGTACCTGTGGTTGTACCTGTAGTTGTACCTGAGGTTGTACCTGAGGTTGTACCTGAGGTTGTACCTGAGGTTGTGCCTGAGGTTGTACCTGAGGTTGTACCTGTAGTTCTACCTGTAGTTCTACCTGAGGTTGTACCTATGGTTGTACCTGAGGTTGTACCTGAGGTTGTACCTGTAGTTGTACCTGTAGTTGTACCTGTGGTTGTACCTGTGGTTGTACCTGAGGTTGTACCTGTAGTTGTACCTGTAGTTCTACCTGAGGTTGTACCTGTAGTTCTACCTGTAGTTCTACCTGAGGTTGTACCTGAGGTTGTACCTGTAGTTCTACCTGAGGTTGTACCTGAGGTTGTACCTGAGGTTCTACCTGTAGTTCTACCTGTAGTAGTACCTGTAGTTCTACCTGTAGTAGTACCTGTAGTTGTACCTGAGGTAGTACCTGTAGTAGTACCTGTAGTGGTACCTGAGGTAGTACCTGAGGTTGTACCTGAGGTCTTACCTGTAGTTGTTGTACTCCCGCTCCTTCAGCTGGTCGATGTGTCGTCTCTTCAGCAGTAGTTTCTGTTTCTCTACGATGAGCAGCGGCCGGCAGATCCGTCCGGCGTCCGTGTAGATCCTGATCTCTCGCTCTCTGATGTCTCGGATCATCGACACCTGAAACATATTATATTATATATACTATACAATGCTTTGTATCTTATTATTTATCTGTTTAAATATAAACATATCTGTATAGAGGACACGGCTGGGGACATTTTATATCCTGTGCAGACCAGATGTCTCTCAGTACTTTCTGATGTCCCAAATCTGTCCTTCCATCACTTCCTGCTGAAGTTCTTCTTTAAAACCACCTCAAGAATGAACCGTTTCCTTTAAAAAACAAACAGCAGCAGCTGGCGCCCACCAAGAGCCAGGTTCTGTCCGAGGTCTTCCTCACCACTGTTGCACCAAATGCTTGCTCGTGGGAAATTCTTGTGTCTCTATGAATGATAGAGTAGGGTCTAGATCTACTGTGTGTCTCTATGAATGATAGAGTAGGGTCTAGACCTACTGTGTGTCTATGAATGATAGAGTGGGGTCTAGACCTACTGTGTGTCTATGAATGATAGAGTGTGGTCTAGACCTACTGTGTGTCTATGAATGATAGAGTAGGGTCTAGACCTACTGTGTGTCTCTATGAATGATAGAGTGGGGTCTAGACCTACTGTGTGTCTCTATGAATGATAGAGTGGGGTCTAGACCTACTGTGTGTATCTATGAATGATAGAGTGGGGTCTAGACCTACTGTGTGTCTATGAATGATAGAGTGGGGTCTAGACCTACTGTGTGTCTCTATGAATGATAGAGTGGGGTCTAGACCTACTGTGTGTCTCTATGAATGATAGAGTGGGGTCTAGACCTACTGTGTGTCTCTATGAATGATAGAGTGGGGTCTAGACCTACTGTGTCTCTATGAATGATAGAGTAGGGTCTAGACCAACTGTGTGTCTATGAATGATAGAGTGTGGTCTAGACCTACTGTGTGTCTATGAATGATAGAGTGTGGTCTAGACCTACTGTGTGTCTATGAATGATAGAGTGTGGTCTAGACCTACTGTGTGTCTCTATGAATGATAGAGTGGGGTCTAGACCTACTGTGTGTCTATGAATGATAGAGTGGGGTCTAGACCTACTGTGTGTCTATGAATGATAGAGTGTGGTCTAGACCTACTGTGTGTCTCTATGAATGATAGAGTGGGGTCTAAACCTACTGTGTGTCTATGAATGATAGAGTGGGGTCTAGACCTACTGTGTGTCTCTATGAATGATAGAGTGGGGTCTAGACCTACTGTGTGCTCTATGAATGATAGAGTGGGGTCTAGACCTACTGTGTGTCTCTATGAATGATAGAGTGTGGTCTAGACCTACTGTGTGTCTCTATGAATGATAGAGTGGGGTCTAGACCTACTGTGTCTCTATGAATGAGATAGAGTGGTCTAGACCAACTGTGTCCTCTATGAATGATAGGAGTGGTCTGGACCAACTGTGTCTCTATGAATGATAGAGTGGGGTCTAGACCAACTGTGTGTCTATGAATGATAGAGTGGGAGGGGTCTAGACCTACTGTGTGTCTCTATGAATGATAGAGTGGGGTCTAGACCAACTGTGTGTCTCTAAGGAATGATAGAGTGTCTAGACCTACTGTGTCTCCTCATGAATGATAGAGTGGGCTCCAGACCAACTGTGTCTCTATGAATGATAGAGTAGTGGCCTAGACCAACTGTGTCTCTATGAATGATAGAGTAGGGTCTAGACCTACTGTGTGCTCTATGAATGATAGAGTGGGGTCTAGACCTACTGTGTGTCTCTATGAATGATAGAGTGGGGTCTAGACCTACTGTGTCTCTATGAATGATAGAGTAGGGGTCTAGACCAACTGTGTGTCTATGAATGATAGAGTAGTGGTCTAGACCTACTGTGTGTCTATGAATGATAGAGTGGGGTCTAGACCTACTGTGTGTCTATGAATGATAGAGTGTGGTCTAGACCTACTGTGTGTCTCTATGAATGATAGAGTGGGGTCTAGACCTACTGTGTGTCTATGAATGATAGAGTGGGGTCTAGACCTACTGTGTGTCTATGAATGATAGAGTGTGGTCTAGACCCTACTGTGTGTCTCTATGAATGATAGAGTGGGGTCTAAACCTACTGTGTGTCTATGAATGATAGAGTGGGGTCTAGACCTACTGTGTGTCTCTATGAATGATAGAGTGGGGTCTAGACCTACTGTGTGTCTCTATGAATGATAAAGTGTGGTCTAGACCTACTGTGTGTCTCTATGAATGATAGAGTGGGGTCTAGACCTACTGTGTCTCTATGAATGATAGAGTAGGGTCTAGACCAACTGTGTGTCTATGAATGATAGAGTGTGGTCTAGATCTACTGTGTGTCTATGAATGATAGAGTAGGGTCTAGACCTACTGTGTGTCTCTATGAATGATAGAGTGGGGTCTATACCTACTGTGTGTCTCTATGAATGATAGAGTGGGGTCTAGACCTACTGTGTCTCTATGAATGATAGAGTAGGGGTCTAGACCAACTGTGTGTCTATGAATGATAGAGTGTGGTCTAGACCTACTGTGTGTCTATGAATGATAGAGTGTGGTCTAGACCTACTGTGTGTCTATGAATGATAGAGTGGGGTCTAGACCTACTGTGTGTCTCTATGAATGATAGAGTGGGGTCTAGACCTACTGTGTGTCTCTATGAATGATAGAGTGGGGTCTAGACCTACTGTGTGTCTCTATGAATGATAGAGTGGGGTCTAGACCTACTGTGTGTCTCTATGAATGATAGAGTGGGGTCTAGACCTACTGTGTGTCTCTATGAATGATAGAGTGGGGTCTAGACCTACTGTGTGTCTCTATGAATGATAGAGTGTGGTCTAGACCTACTGTGTGTCTCTATGAATGATAGAGTGGGGTCTAGACCTACTGTGTCTCTATGAATGATAGAGTGGGGTCTAGACCAACTGTTTCTCTATGAATGATAGAGTGGGGTCTAGACCTACTGTGTCTCTATGAATGATAGAGTGGGGTCTAGACCAACTGTGTCTCTATGAATGATAGAGTGGGGTCTAGACCTACTGTGTCTCTATGAATGATAGAGTAGGGTCTAGACCAACTGTGTCTCTATGAATGATAGAGTGGGGTCTAGACCTACTGTGTCTCTATGAATGATAGAGTGGGGTCTAGACCAACTGTGTCTCTATGAATGATAGAGTAGGGTCTAGACCAACTGTGTCTCTATGAATGATAGAGTGGGGTCTAGACCTACTGTGTGTCTATGAATGATAGAGTAGGGTCTAGACCAACTGTGTCTCTATGAATGATAGAGTGGGGTCTAGACCAACTGTGTGTCTATGAATGATAGAGTGGGGTCTAGACCAACTGTGTGTCTATGAATGATAGAGTGGGGTCTAGACCTACTGTGTGTCTCTATGAATGATAGAGTGGGGTCTAGACCTACTGTGTGTCTCTATGAATGATAGAGTGGGGTCTAGACCTACTGTGTGTCTCTATGAATGATAGAGTGGGGTCTAGACCTACTGTGTCTCTATGAATGATAGAGTAGGGTCTAGACCAACTGTGTGTCTATGAATGATAGAGTGTGGTCTAGATCTACTGTGTGTCTATGAATGATAGAGTAGGGTCTAGACCTACTGTGTGTCTCTATGAATGATAGAGTGGGGTCTATACCTACTGTGTGTCTCTATGAATGATAGAGTGGGGTCTAGACCTACTGTGTCTCTATGAATGATAGAGTAGGGTCTAGACCAACTGTGTGTCTATGAATGATAGAGTGTGGTCTAGACCTACTGTGTGTCTATGAATGATAGAGTGTGGTCTAGACCTACTGTGTGTCTATGAATGATAGAGTGGGGTCTAGACCTACTGTGTGTCTCTATGAATGATAGAGTGGGGTCTAGACCTACTGTGTGTCTCTATGAATGATAGAGTGGGGTCTAGACCTACTGTGTGTCTCTATGAATGATAGAGTGGGGGTCTAGACCTACTGTGTGTCTCTATGAATGATAGAGTGGGGTCTAGACCCTACTGTGTGTCTCTATGAATGATAGAGTGGGGGTCTAGACCTACTGTGTGTCTATGAATGATAGAGTGTGGTGTAGACCTACTGTGTGTCTCTATGAATGATAGAGTGGGGTCTAGACCTACTGTGTCTCTATGAATGATAGAGTGGGGGTCTAGACCAACTGTTTCTCTATGAATGATAGAGTGGGGTCTAGACCTACTGTGTCTCTATGAATGATAGAGTGGGGGTCTAGACCAACTGTGTCTCTATGAATGATAGAGTGGGGTCTAGACCTACTGTGTCTCTATGAATGATAGAGTAGGGTCTAGACCAACTGTGTCTCTATGAATGATAGAGTGGGGGTCTAGACCTACTGTGTCTCTATGAATGATAGAGTGGGGTCTAGACCAACTGTGTCTCTATGAATGATAGAGTAGGGTCTAGACCAACTGTGTCTCTATGAATGATAGAGTGGGGTCTAGACCTACTGTGTGTCTATGAATGATAGAGTAGGGTCTAGACCAACTGTGTCTCTATGAATGATAGAGTGGGGTCTAGACCAACTGTGTGTCTATGAATGATAGAGTGGGGTCTAGACCAACTGTGTGTCTATGAATGATAGAGTGGGGTCTAGATCTACTGTGTGTCTCTATGAATGATAGAGTAGGGTCTAGACCTACTGTGTGTCTATGAATGATAGAGTAGGGTCTAGACCTACTGTGTGTCTATGAATGATAGAGTGTGGTCTAGACCTACTGTGTGTCTATGAATGATAGAGTGGGGTCTAGATCTACTGTGTGTCTCTATGAATGATAGAGTAGGGTCTAGACCTACTGTGTGTCTATGAATGATAGAGTAGGGTCTAGACCTACTGTGTGTCTATGAATGATAGAGTGGGGTCTAGACCAACTGTGTGTCTATGAATGATAGAGTGGGGTCTAGACCAACTGTGTGTCTATGAATGATAGAGTGGGGTCTAGACCTACTGTGTGTCTCTATGAATGATAGAGTGGGGTCTAGACCTACTGTGTGTCTATGAATGATAGAGTGGGGTCTAGACCAACTGTGTGTCTATGAATGATAGAGTGGGGTCTAGATCTACTGTGTGTCTCTATGAATGATAGAGTAGGGTCTAGACCTACTGTGTGTCTCTATGAATGATAGAGTAGGGTCTAGACCTACTGTGTGTCTATGAATGATAGAGTAGGGTCTAGACCTACTGTGTGTCTATGAATGATAGAGTGTGGTCTAGACCTACTGTGTGTCTATGAATGATAGAGTGGGGTCTAGACCAACTGTGTGTCTATGAATGATAGAGTGGGGTCTAGATCTACTGTGTGTCTCTATGAATGATAGAGTAGGGTCTAGACCTACTGTGTGTCTATGAATGATAGAGTGTGGTCTAGACCTACTGTGTGTCTATGAATGATAGAGTGTGGTCTAGACCTACTGTGTGTCTATGAATGATAGAGTGGGGTCTAGATCTACTGTGTGTCTCTATGAATGATAGAGTAGGGTCTAGACCCTACTCTATCTGTAGAGTGTCCTGAGTAACTCCTGTTAGGATCTGATACTATAAATACAATATAAATGTATATGAATTACTGCACTTTAAGAAGTAAAATAACAAAGTCTGTTATGATGAGCGTCTGGTTACCTCGGAGACGATGATGTCCATCTGTCTGCGGAGCTTCCTCAGTGTGTTCATCAGCTGTTCGGGATCTTTGTGGATTCCCACCCAGCAGCCGTTCACAAAGATCTTAGTGGCACTGAAACATATAAACACACAGATCTTAGTGGCACTGAAACATATAAACACACAGATCTTAGTGGCACTGAAACATTCAGACAAAGATCTTAGTGTCTGAAACATATAAACACACAGATCTTAGTGGCACTGTGGAAACAGAAACTAAATGCTGAGACTGATGTATATTTAAAGAGACTGATGTATATATTTAAAGCAGCGACTGACTCTGCGATGGCGGCTGGAGAGATCTCCTCCAGGTTCTCCATGCTCCACTCCTCCAGGAACTCCAGGATGGGAGACGGCTGCGAGCCCACGGAGATGTAGGCCATGAGGGCCAAGTTCTTCACCAGACCCACAGCGTGGCCCTGGAACACAAAAACACACAAATATACCTCAATATATACATCTATAAATATATCACACAGTGTGGCCCTGGAACACAGAAATATACATCAATATACAGTAGAGGCCAAAGGTTTGGACACACCTTCTCATTCAATGCGTTTCCTTTTTATTTTCATGACTATTTACATTGTAGATTCTCACTGAAGGCATCAAAACTATGAATGAACACATATGGAATAATGTACTTAACAAAAAAGTGTGAAATACCTGAAAACATGTCTTATATTTTAGATTCTTCAAAGTAGCCACCCTTTGCTTTTTTATTAATAAGGGAAATAATTCCACTAATGAACCCTGACAAAGCACACCTGTGAAGGTAAAACCATTTCAGGTGACTACCTCATGAAGCTCATTGAGAGAACACCAAGGGTTTGCAGAGTTATCAAAAAAACCTTTGGGTGGCTACTTTGAAGAATCTAAAATATAAGACATGTTTTCAGTTATTTCACACTTTTTTGTTAAGTACATAATTCCATATGTGTTCATTCATAGTTTTGATGCCTTCAGTGAGAATCTACAATGTAAATAGTCATGAAAATAAAGAAACACACTGAATGGGAAGGTGTTTCCAAACTTTCAGCCTGTACTGTATATCTAAAAATATATCACACAGCATGGCCCTGGAACACAGAAATAGACAGGAGAACGTCTCCAGTGTGCGTCGGGCTGCTCTCCCGTACACATACAGTATATATATGTATATGTGTACGGGAGAGCAGCCCGACATATACATATACATAGACATATACAGTATGTATATATCTATGTATATACATAGTGTATATGTCTATGAGCTCTCCTCTAAGCGAACTGCAACAACTAACAATCGCCATTTTGTTGTGTCCCAATCAAAAGACCAAGGCAAACAGCTGAATAGCCTTTCTATCCATTTTATTTCTGTGATTCCAACCTGTTGTTTTGTAGAAGGAATATGGAAACCATTTGGACTGGTTGTAGTTCTTTGACTGGTTGTAGTTCTTTGACTGGTTGTAGTTGTGTGTTTTGATGGAGGAATATGGAAACCATTTGGACTGGTTGTAGTTCTTTGACTGGTTGTAGTTGTGTGTTTTACCTCTGGCGTCTCGGCGGGACACACCATGCCCCACAGCGTGTTGTGCAGCTGTCGCGGTTTGGCCAGCTTCCCGTCTCTGCCGATCGGAGAGTTTACTCGCCGGAGGTGAGACAGAGTGGAGGCGAAGGTCAGGCGGTTCAGCACCTGCAGGAAGGAGAAGTCAAACAGCTCTTATTGCAGAGGTTTGGAGGTGTGGTGACATATTTGGGCCTATGTCTGTTATTGCTGATGTCTGGAGGTGTGGTGACATGTTTGGGCTGATGTCTGGAGGTGTGGTGACATGTTATTGCTGATGTCTGGAGGTGTGGTGACATGTTTGGGCTGATGTCTGGAGGTGTGGTGACATGTTTGGGCTGATGTCTGGAGGTGTGGTGACATGTTATTGCTGATGTCTGGAGGTGTGGTGACATGTTTGGGCTGATGTCTGGAGGTGTGGTGACATGTTATTGCTGATGTCTGGAGGTGTGGTGACATGTTTGGGCTGATGTCTGGAGGTGTGGTGACATGTTATTGCTGATGTCTGGAGGTGTGGTGACATGTTTGGGCTGATGTCTGGAGGTGTGGTGACATGTTTGGGCCTATGTCTGTTATTGCTGATGTCTGGAGGTGTGGTGACATGTTTGGGCTGATGTCTGGAGGTGTGGTGACATGTTTGGGCCTATGTCTGTTATTGGAGATGTCTGGAGGTGTGGTGACATGTTTGGGCTGATGTTTGGAGGTGTGGTGACATGTCTGATGTCTGGAGGTGTGGTGACATGTCTGATGTCTGACCTGGGACACTCCGGCGCGGGCCTGGTGAGCCTTCTTCACGTCGCCCCAGTTCCCCGTGGCCAGCGAGTACTTCAGCCCGTCGGAGATGATTCTGGTTTTAATGGCGAGCTCCAGATTGAAGTCTTTCCCTCGGTCGATGAACTTCTGAGCGTAGATCCTGATCTCCTTCAGCAGGTTCTTAAACATCCTGAAAGTTCAGCATCTGCTTTAGGTCACATATTAACATGTATAAAGTATGTATATATGTCACATATTAACATGTATAAAGTATGTGTTTATATCACATATTAACATGTATAAATGTGTGTTTATATCACATATTAACATGTATAAATGTGTGTTTATATCACATATTAACATGTATAAATGTGTGTTTATATCACATATTAACATGTATAAAGTATGTGTTTATGTCACATATTAACATGTATAAATGTGTGTTTATTTCTTCTGAAAGTGAAGTTAAAGTTGAAGAGGAAGTCCCACCCCCTGAACAGGAAGGCCAATAGCGGCCCGGCCAGGTCCAGTCTCTTGTTGCCGTAGTGATCTCTGTCGTCCAGCTCTCTTCTGCCCAGAGCGGCGAGCAGCAACCTGTGGACCATGTACCTGAAAACACACACAATACATACCGTTATACACACACAATACACACCGTTATACTGCTTTGTACCCCCAGTCAGGCGTGCGGGTCCGTGACCAGCGCCTGGTGGCTGCAGGACCGGACTGCTGCTTACCTGTGATGGATTACCTCCACCCCAACACTCCCCTCCCCCATGGCTTGTCTTGTGTGCTTGTACTGGTTATGTGCTTATGTTGCTGAGGTGTTTCTTTCCTGTTCCCACACTGTACTCCTATTCAGGAGCATAGTCTGAGAGTTGCCTTTTTCTCCTCACCTCTCCTCATGTTATGCTGTATTTTTTCCTGTCTTCCTGTCCTGTCTACCCCATGGTCATTGTATGTTTGTGTATGTATGGTCAGGTTGATGTAAAAACAATTTCCCCCCCGGGGATTATTAAAGTATTTCTGATTCTGACAATACACACACAGACACCTGTGGACCATGTACCTGAAAACACACACAATACACACCGTTATACACACACACACACACACACACACACACACACACACACACACACACACACACACACACACACACACAGTTATACACACACACACACACACACACACACACACAGTTATACACACACACACACACACACACACACACACACACACACACACACACACACACACACAGTTATACACACACACACACAGTTATACACACACACACACACACACACACACACACAGTTATACATGCAGTACTACTAGCCTTGCATTTCCCCTCTGATTCATTTCTGGGTTCTCCTCCTTCATAAACAGGAAATCAAGGAGAGGGGTGTGTGTGTAGTGTGTAGTGTGTGTGTGTGTGTGTGTGTGTAGTGTGTGTGTGTGTAGTGTGTGTGTAGTGTGTGTAGTGTGTGTGTATGTGTAGTGTGTGTGTGTGTAGTACATAGTGTGTGTCTCACCCTAAGAAGTAGGCCTTCTTGGTCTCACAGAAGTCGCTGACCCCTACGTGCGGCAGCATCTCTTTAGTGTGTAGTGTGTGTGTAGTGTAGTGTGTAGTGTAGTATGTGTGTGTGTATGTGTGTGTGTAGTACATAGTGTGTGTCTCACCCTAAGAAGTAGGCCTTCTTGGTCTCACAGAAGTCGCTGACCCCTACGTGCGGCAGCATCTCTTTAGTGTGTTAGTGTGTGTAGTGTAGTGTGTGTGTAGTGTAGTGTGTGTGTGTGTGTAGTGTGTAGTACATAGTGTGTATCTCACCCTAAGAAGTAGGCCTTCTTGGTCTCACAGAAGTCGCTGACCCCTACGTGCGGCAGCATCTCTTTCTGCAGGACCTCCTTGGCGTACTTGATGCGGCGCTCCTTGGTCACGCCCGGCTTGGCTCCTCGGGAGCCGATGAAGTTCAGCGCCACGTTCTGCTCCTGGATCACAAACGCCTCGTCCAGAGACGGCTTCACCTGAAACACAGCGGTGACATCACGGTGACATCACGGCCCAGGGGGCGGGGCTAACAACCACTCATCAATAACTGAGAATCAGACGTACACGAGACTTTAGAGTACACATAATTATTCATCATAAAGATTTAGATTTAACTCTGAGCTGTCTGTCTGTGTCTGAGTCTGTCTGTCTGTCTGTGTGTCTGAGTCTGTCTGTCTGTCTGTCTGTGTGTCTGAGTCTGTCTGTCTGTGTGTCTGAGTCTGTCTGTGTGTCTGTCTGTGTGTCTGAGTCTGTCTGTCTGTGTGTCTGTCTGTGTGTCTGAGTCTGTCTGTCTGTGTGTCTGTCTGTCTGTCTGTCTGTCTGTCTGTGTGTCTGTCTGTCTGTGTGTCTGTCTGTCTGTGTGTCTGTCTGTCTGTGTGTCTGAGTCTGTCTGTCTGTCTGAGTCTGTCTGTCTGTCTGACCTAGAAGATGAATGCTAAGCTACTTTTTATGAACTATTGAACATATCTGACCTCATGTATTAGTCAGGTTTTGGGCTGGAATTGTGTAGTAAGTTTATGTGTTGCTGTACCTTTGATGTATACGTAGTATGAATGTAATGTGTGTGTTTGTGTGTATGTGTGTGGTTGTTTGTGTGTGTGTGTGTGGTTGTTTGTGTATATGTAGTATGAATATAATGTGTGTGTGTGTATGTATGTGTGTATATGTATGTGTGTATGTTTGTATGTGTGTATGTAGTATGAATATAATGTGTGTGTGTGTTTGTGTATATGTATGTGTTTGTATGTGTGTATGTAGTATGAATGTGTGTGTGTATGTGTGTGTGTGTATGTATGTTTGTATGTGTGTATGTAGTATGAATATAATGTGTGTTTGTGTGTATGTTTGTATGTGTGTGTGTGTGTGTGTGTGTGTGTGTGTGTGTGTAATATTCTTATGAATGAACAGAGAGAGCCAGACAGAGGCTCAGTAACGGACCATCTCCATCATCTCGGGGTCGTCGAAGTCGTAGATGATGTGTTCCAGGATGTCTCTGTCGGACACGAAGCCCAGCGCTCTGAACACGATGATGATGGGCACTTCCTGTCGGATGTACGGCAGCGTGGACACGATCCTCTGGCCGATGGCGCTCTTCTTCACTCCCTGCCAGACATACACAACCACCATTAAAAGGACAATAAATGACCCTAGGGGTTCATAACAATCTAATGTGTCTCTAGCTTTAAACAAGCTAACGCTAACTGGTGGTTAGCTGCTAACGCTAGCCTTCAGGGCAGAGGGTAAATCTCTGTTTCTACCCCACTAACAAGGCTCTAATAGCACCAGACCTCCACGGTAGCAGAATGGGGTCCTACATGTTTTAGTTTAGTTTATTTATTTAAAGAAACAGGGACAGCGTACAATAAACATTAACCCCGAGGGGAGAGATGCATAGTACCAGGTTTTAGCTCAAGAGCTAATTTTCACCTGTAGTCCCTGGGCAGGCTGATCTTCACTAAAATACACAATACATCATACATACATGAATAGTGAAATGTATATTAACCAAATAAAATATAAGAAAAGGTCATATTCAAACCTTTCCTGTACTCAGATCTACTCTTATGGACCTCAGAACACACACTTACACACACACACACACACACACATACATATATCCAGTCACATGTGTGTACAAGTTTGATTTGACAAAAGCCACAAGCATGGAGAACTCAGTAAGTGGACACACAGTTCATTACAAAAATAGATTATAAAGACAGCAGCGTCCATGTGTACAGGCAGGCGCCATCTTGGGAAAACAGCCACGACCAGTGGAACCCCGAACGCTGCTCGAGCTACGCTACTGGCTGCAGGGCATCCGTGGCTGGGACAGAAGGCCTCTCAGCCCTAGGTTAAGGTTAGGATGTAAAGAGGTACAGACCTGCCCCCCCCGAGCCATCATGCTGACCCAGATGGTGCTGGTGGGACGGGACGAGTTCTCCAAACAGGACCGGCACTCGCCGGTGTACGCGTACTTAGAGTCCTTCTTGGCAAACACGTACACCGTGTTGGTGGCCATCTTCTCCTGAGCTATCAGCACCTGGGACAGGCCAATACACACACACACACAGACACACACACACACACACACACACAGACACACACACACACACAGAGACACACACACACACACACACACACACACACACACACACACACAGAGAGACACACACACACACACACAGAGAGACACACACACACACACACACACACACAGAGAGACACACACACACAGAGACACACACACACAGAGACACACACACACACACACACACACACACAGAGAGACACACACACAGACACACACACACACACACACAGACACATACACACACACACACACACACACACAGAGACACACACACACACACACACACAGACATATACACACACACACACACAGTTGTGTGTTTAATGGTCTCATCATCTCAGCTGACTTATAGAATCAAACATCAGATTTTATAAACTACATGTGTGTTGTGTGCAGTAATCTTAATGTGTAAAGTAACTAATAACTAAAGTAACTAATAACTAAAGTAACTAGTAACGAAATCTGTAACAGATGAATGTAGCTGTGCGTGATGATGTCAGCGTGGTGCGTGATGATGTCAGAGCGGTGCGTGATGATGTCAGGGCGGTGTGTGATGATGTCAGCGGTGTGTGATGATGTCAGCGTGGTGCGTGATGATGTCAGCGTGGTGCGTGATGATGTCAGCGTGGTGCGTGATGATGTCAGAGCGGTGCGTGATGATGTCAGGGCGGTGTGTGATGATGTCAGAGCGGTGCGTGATGATGTCAGCGGTGCGTGATGATGTCAGGGTGGAGCGTGATGATGTCAGCGGTGCGTGATGATGTCAGCGGTGCGTGATGATGTCAGCGGTGCGTGATGATGTCAGGGCGGTGCGTGATGATGTCAGCGGTGCGTGATGATGTCAGCGGTGCGTGATGATGTCAGCGGTGCGTGATGATGTCAGCGGTGCGTGATGATGTCAGGGCGGTGCGTGATGATGTCAGGGCGGTGCGTGATGATGTCAGGGCGGTGTGTGATGATGTCACCTTCTCGGAGCCGTTGATGATGAAGTAGCCCCCGGGGTCCAGAGGACACTCGTTGAGCTCACACAGGTCTCGGTCCGTCAGGCCGCTCAGCAGGCAGTAGGTGGAGCGAAGCATGATGGGAATCTTCCCGATGAAGGTCTTCTGGTGCTGCGTCTGCAGCTGGTCCTCCCCCTCCTTTATGATCGTCTTCGTGATGTCCACGTACAGCGGTGCCGAGTACCTGGGGCGGGGGGGGTCAGAGGTCACCCTCACACTAAGAGTCAGCTGTCACTGATGTGAGTCGAGCTCAGATTTAAACGGTTTACGGAATAACGTGCGTTACTGACATTAGTGAAATCAATAAAATAAACGTTTCTCTTTACAAACAATAACAGAGGATGGAAATCATTTAAAAAACGTTTTAGCGATCTCTGATTGTTAGCTAACATTAGCTCATAGATGTTAGCATCTTGGAGTAGAGATGGCCCGATACCGATACCTGAACTTGCGTATCGGCCGATACAAAGTACCGATCCGATACCAGTGTGTCATATATTTTATTATGTTTTAACAGCTGTATACTACTATCCCTGTATGGATGTGATATGATTTCTATCTTTGTTGTCTGTCTGAATAAACACAAACAATGAATGTCGTAGAACTTTCTTTTATTCTCCAGTTTGACAGTCAGTTATAACGGAAAAAGAAAATAAATAAACTACTTTAATGTAGATTTTCTTTAGGGCTTTATTACGTGGTATCGGATCGGTGCATAAACTCCAGTACTTCCCCATACCGATACCAGCGTTTTAGGCAGTATTGGAGCAGATACTGATACTGGTATCGGATCATCTCTATCTTGGAGGCTACTTGTTACAAAGTGAGATCAGCTGACTGCTGAGACCAGCTGACAGGAAGTGAGACCAGCTGACAGGAAGTGAGACCTACGTGAGGTTTCGTAGCCGGGCTTCGTTGGGCATCATGGGAGACGGCGCCCCGTCTCTCTCCCAGTGGGTCGGCTTGGACAGGTAGATCTGCTCGAACTTCAGCAGGTAGCGCGGCTGCAACAGGAAGCACATGTCACACGCTAATGTCACGCTGATGTCACACGCTGATGTCACCCTGATGTCAAACTGACGTCACCCTGATGTCATACTGACGTCACCCTGATGTCAAACTGACGTCACCCTGATGTCACGCTGATGTCACACGTTGATGTCACCCTGATGTCATACTGACGTCACCCTGATGTCACGCTGACGCCAAACTGATGTCACGCTGATGTCACACGCTGATGTCACCCTGATGTCAAACTGATGTCATACTGACGTCACCCTGATGTCACGCTGATGTCAAACGTTAATGCTTTGATTTGATTGGATGAGCTCTTGGTGGGATCAAGCCTTTCATTGGCCATAAAGAACTCATCTTTTGAGGCTGGGGGGTTGGGGGGGGTCAGACCTGTGGGGTGTTTTGAGGGGGGGGGGAGTGAGAGTCCCGTACAGGAAACATCTCTGCCTCCATCTCTGCCACCAGGAAGATTTAAAACACCAAACACAAGATCTGAACTGCCCTCAGTCCCTCCGTCTGTCTGTCTGTCTGTAAACAAGCTGTGAACTGTCCTCAGACCCCCCGTCTGTCTGCCTGTCTGCCTGCCTACAAGCTGTGGACAGTCCTCAGACCCCCCGTCTGTCTGCCTGTCTGCCTGCCTACAAGCTGTGGACTGTCCTCAGACCCCCCGTCTGTCTGTCTGCCTGCCTGCCTGTCTGTCTGTAAACAAGCTGTGGACTGTCCTCGGTCCCTCCGTCTCTTTTCTTTCTCTATGTCTCTGCCTTCAGGAGAGATCTATAAACATCTGATGGGAAACAGGAACAGTTAAATATAAAGTCTACTGAACGAAGCCTAACGCCCCCCCCAGAGAGAGCCTGAAGGACAACCCAGGACCGGTTGTTGAGCCCCCCCCCCCCAGGACCGGTCCGGCTCCAGATGTTGGGTCTTACCGGCTCCTCCACCTCTCCAGATGTGTGCTGGGCTTCAGCCTGCAGGTCGATTGGCGGAGCGTCTTCAACGATCCTCTGGACCGACATCTGGATGAACTCATCAAAGGAGTCCAGCTGCTGGCGCACCAGGCCCTTCTCGTCAAAATAAGAGCTGAAACAGAGAGGAACTGTCAAAATAAGAGCTGAAACAGAGAGGGAACGTCAGAATAAGAGCTGAAACAGAGAGGGACTGTCAAAATAAGAGCTGACACAGAGAGGAACCGTCAAAATAAGAGCTGAAACAGAGAGGAACTGTCAAAATAAGAGCTGAAACAGAGAAGAACCGTCAAAATAAGAGCTGAAACAGAGAGGGACCGTCAAAATAAGAGCTGAAACAGAGAGGAACTGTCAAAATAAGAGCTGAAACAGAGAGGAATTGTCAAAATAAGAGCTGAAACAGAGAGGAACCGTCAAAATAAGAGCTGAAACAGAGAGGAACCGTCAAAATAAGAGCTGAAACAGAGAGGAACTGTCAAAATAAGAGCTTATTAGGTTACCTGATGACGATCCAGCACGCTTCCTGCCACAGATCTGGAGTGATTTCATCATCATCCTCTTCATACTGAGGATCTGACACACACACACACACACACACACACACACACACACAGAGACACACACACACACACACACAGAGACACACACACACACACACACACACAGAGACACACACACACACACACACAGAGACACACACACACACACACACACACACACACACACACACACAGACACAAACACACACACACACGTTACGTCATTAGCGGAGGTATAACGGGACATAATGAATCAGAAGTTGTGATGTTTCTGTTATATAATAATATAATATATAAGAGAAGTTGTGATGTTTCTGTTATATATATATATATATATATATATATATATATATATATATATATATATATAAATATCTATAAGAGAAGTTGTGATGTTTCTGTTATATTATATAATATAATATATCTATAAGAGAAGTTGTGTGTATAACTAAAGTGAGTCTGTTGATACACGTGACCACGGAGTACTGCAGTGTATTACTGGGTATACTACTTATAGTACTTGTTCTAATGAGTACTTTTACTGAAGTCTAGTATCCGAGTAGTTCTCCCAGACCAACCAGCTGGACTTTAGTTCTTAAACAGAGCACCAGCTTCTCTTAGCATGTTAGCTGCTAGCTGTTAGCCTGCTAGCTGAAACAAAGCACAGAGCAGATAGCATCCTCTGCTAGCTGTTAGCATATGTATCTCCTGTTTAGAAGAAGGTCACTGACGTTAGCATGCAGCTAGGCTAAAGGTTCCGCTTACCTTCGTCCTGGTCGTACATCTTTTATTCTCTTAAAGCCCCAAAACTCCTCAAAGTAACTCCGACAGCAGGACGTTCTGCACAACACAACAGCGCGCCCCGGAAACACATGTCACTTCCGGTCTGCTTCTTCTGTAATCAAGAGAATGAGATGACGCAGAGATGACGCAGTGCTGCCCCCCTCTGGCTGGACTGAGACACTGCAGGTCTTAGAAAAACAACCAGCGCCAGGTCTATAACCCGGTCTAACCCGGTTTAAACTGTATATATATATATATATATATATATATATATATATATATATATATATATTTTTTGCTGCTGCAACACCGTTATTTCCCATTTTTTTTGGGATCAATAAAAATCTATCTATCTATCTATCTATCTATCTATCTATCTATCTATCTATCTATCTATCTATCTATCTATCTATCTATATATCTATCTATCTATCTATCTGCAGATAGATAGATAGATAGATTTTTATTGATCCCAAAAAAAATGGGAAATAACGGTGTTGCAGCAGCAAAATATCAGACACACAGCACACATACAGAGTATACATTAAATAATAGGAAACAATATACATGAAATAATAATTGAATACTACACGAGCAATATTTAAAATATATACAATTTGGAAATAAAATGTACAACTGTTTACATATATATCAGAGTCGGCTGAAAGAGGATCAGGTCTGAACATCTCCAGATCCTCTTTCAGCCTCCACCCTACACCCTCCTCCAGCCCAAACTGAGAACATGAGGACCAATCAAACAGCGGCCTCTGCAGGTCTGGCTTGCTCACATCATCAGCCCAGGGTGGACTAATTCACTGATAATGATGATATTGAACATTTTCTCTTTACATTTGAACACGTTGCTGTAGCATGCAGGTGGCCAAAAACAGACTGGGTTTTTCATTTAACCCCCGTACTGACAGGCAAAGCTAGAGGTGCATATGTACATATGCACATTGATGACTCCCTCGACTATGACCGGGTGAAATCTGCTGTTCTTGCTAAATATGACATTAATCCTGACACATACAGGCAGAGATTTGGCTCCCTAGAGGTCAACCCTGTATGCAAAGCTCAAGGAGCTTCATGTGGATCCAGCCAAAAGGTAAAACCATCCAAGAAATTGGTGAAATGATTGTACTGGAGCAGTATTTGAGAATGTTGTCCCCAAAGCTTCAGGTCTGGATCCGAGACCATGACACAGATTCAGCGATGGAGGCTGATAGACTGGCTGATGTTTTCGTGGATAACCATGGAGCTCCAACAACTGCAAACCAGCCTACCAGCCAGTGACCGGTGTGGGTAAGCCTCCCATGGGGCGAAACCAGCCAGCTAGCAGACCATTACAATCCTCAGGAAGAAAGACAATCTGTTATCTATGTGGAGTAGAAGGCGATACAACACCCATGTGCCCTAAAAACTCTGATAAAATGACACCAATGTGCTTTGTACCACGCCCTCAGGAAGAACATGAGTTCAAGAAGGACCAATCTACTAAATTGACAAACACTGAAGTTAATGGAACAACTCTTAAGGCCCTGCTTGATTCTGGAGGTGATCAGACTCTTGTGCATAGGAAGTTTGTACCCCCCCCAACATAATCAGCACCCAAGACACCATACCTGAAGAGATGAGAAAAGATATTCAACAGCTGACATGTACATAACAGTAGATGGGCAAACTTACCTGCTGAACATTGGAGGTGTTGATTGACTTGTTGGAGTTGGACCAAAGCCAGACATGTAATGCAGCTGTTACCAGAGCACAGGCAAAGACATCAAATGACCAGGCTGGGACTCTCTGTGCTGCCTTTACAGCGATGAGTTGGAGACAGAACCCGGGAAGTCTCATAAAACTCATAGATGGAGATGGCAGAAGTTCCAACACACTAAACCACTAACCGATCCTGAACCAGAGTTACCCTGGTAGCGCAGAAAGCTGATCCATCTTTAGTGTCTCTCTTTCAGAAAGCAGAGGAGAAGGAGCCAGAAGCTGAGCTAGACTTCAGCAGAGATGAGTATATTCAGCAAAATGGCGTGCTCTATCATCAACAGGGGTCAGTGTTGCAGCTCGTGGTTCCCCAGGCAGTTAGACCAAACATACTTACCTTGGGCCACTCTGTTCCCTGGGCTGGCCACCTGGGTAACAACAAAACTACAACCACCAACCACCAAGGAAATGAACAAACAATGTAAAGATCAACAAGTTACTGACACATGTTCACATTTGATTCATTCAATAACTTATAATTTTTTGTCTTAAATCCACCAGCCATTTTCATTTGGGCTGTCAGCATTTAGGGCCGAGCATAACGCGTTAATTTCTTTTAATCGCATTAATCGACTGCCGCCATTTAGTAACTTATTTTCTCTTCACTGGGCTTCACGTCGTGCCTAACATGCCCTAACCCTAACAGGCGACTATTTTGACCCTTTGCAGCACCTTTCCTTATCATCAAGCTGCCATACTTCCTCCTAACACATCCTGCTGCAGCATGATGGAGAAAGACAAGCAACACAACTCTGAATGGAGCTTTTTATTTTCCAAAACTCCCGGACGGCTCAAGTCGAAAGCCATATACACATTGTGTAAAGCCGAATTAAAATATCACCGAAGCACGTCAAGCTGGAGCTACCAGCTCCGAGCTAATTAACGTGACTCAGGCTGATGCTAGCGGGCTCAGGCTAAGCACTATTTTGGAGAGTTCTACTCGCCAACCTGTTGCTGGAACCAAATCCAAAAAGTTACTACAGCTCTTGTGAAATGGGTGGCAACTAACTGCAGACCTGTCAGCATCGTAGAGGACTCGGGTCTTAAAGAAGTTCTACGGTTGGCATGTTCTGACCCGTGTCATTGCCGACGAGGGGGCCAGCAGCCCCCCCCACACCCAGCCTGAACTCCACGGAGGGTTAGGGAGAAAGCAGCCCAGCTGGAGCTGCTGCAAACACTGTCTCATTAACCGGGGATCACTGGACCTCAGGGAGGAATCAACATTATTTAGGAGTTACTGCTCACTATATTGACTCTGGTAGGGATTGGGACTTTAGTTTTTTAGTTAGGTACTTGGAGGAATTGTGCAATAATGACAGATTCACACATTTTTCTTTTGTTTACAGTAAATAAATAATAAACAAATACAAATCTTAAAGTCAAGTTCATAAAGTAACTTTCTTTGCATTCATTTGATTCCCAATCAATACACACCGGTAAGAACTGCTTTCCATTGTCAATATGGACTTAAAAATAATAGAATTTTAATCATGTGATAAAACATGCGATTAATCGCAATTAACTATAGAAATTCAGCGATTAATTGCGATAAAATAAATTAATCGTTTGACAGCCATAGTTTTCATATTAGACCAACATTAGCAGCATCGTGAGGCTGTTTGGTTACTATAGCAACACTCAGCCCAGAGTAGTTTTATTCTCCCCAAAACAACTTTCTATTTTTAAAGAACTATACATAATAAAAACTTTTTTTGCAACTTTCACTGCTTCACTGCTTGGCCCCCAATAGTTCTGAGTTTAAAGTAACTGAGTATCTGGTACTCAGGTTCAGCTTTTAGAGAAACATCAGAAGTTTATTGATCATTGATCAGTTTCACACAACACAAAGTTATCAAAGAGATTTTTATTTGATTTTGGTCAAAGAAAAACAAAGTGAAGCTCAGAGAGGAAATACATTTTAAACAGTTTAGATTAACTCTGAGCAACAGTTACACTCTGAGCACATTCAGTTCTTCAAAATAAAAGCCTGACTGAGAATAAAATGATTAAAGAATAAAATGTGAAAATCAGAAAAGTTAAACTTTACTTTGAAGAAGAAGATTTAAATCTGATGTAGAAAATATACATTTATAACTTTTATGTTTCAGGAAAACTAAAGACGTAAATTCAAACTAAAAGTTTTTTATTTTAAATTCAGAAATCCATGAAAACAAAGAAGAAGAATCCTGTCATCTGTTTCCGTGACGACCGTCTCCTCTGATCTCCATCAGCTGATCACAGCTCGTCTTCCTTCGTCACTGACAGGAAACGACATCATCAGTCACAGGAAGAACATTTCCACAATAAAACTAAATATAAACAACAACATATATTTAAGTTTGTTATCATAGTACCTGTGTGTATCTATGTTGCTGTGGTTACCTGTGTGTGTGTCTGTGGTTACCTGTGTGTGTGTCTGTGGTTACCTGTGTGTGTGTCTGTGGTTACCTGTGTGTGTCTGTGGTTACCTGTGTGTGTCTGTGGTTACCTGTGTGTGTGTGTGTTGCTGTGGTTACCTGTGTGTGTCTGTGGTTACCTGTGTGTGTCTGTGGTTACCTGTGTGTGTCTGTGGTTACCTGTGTGTATCTGTGTTGCTGTGGTTACCTGTGTGTGTGTGTGTGTGTGTGTGTGTGTGTGCTGTGGTTACCTGTGTGTGTCTGTGGTTACCTGTGTGTATCTGTGTTGCTGTGGTTACCTGTGTGTATCTGTGTTGCTGTGGTTACCTGTGTGTGTGTCTGTGGTTACCTGTGTGTGTGTGTGTGTGTCTGTGGTTACCTGTGTGTATCTGTGTTGCTGTGGTTACCTGTGTGTGTGTCTGTGGTTACCTGTGTGTGTTGCTGTGGTTACCTGTGTGTGTGTCTGTGGTTACCTGTGTGTTGCTGTGGTTACCTGTGTGTGTGTCTGTGGTTACCTGTGTGCATCTGTGTTGCTGTGGTTACCTGTGTGTATCTGTGTTGCCGTGGTTACCTGTGTGTATCTGTGTTGCCGTGGTTACCTGTGTG
>JABUOV010000105.1:0-17500 GCA_025617405.1 Perca schrenkii | reverse complement strand
TATTTTCAATTTTGTCCATGACGGTCTCCCAGTTTCTCCGCACCATGACCTCAGTACCTAGAAACAGACCGAGATATTTAAAACCGTCCCTTTCCCAGATCAGGTCTTAGGGGAGAACTGGGAGACCGTCATGCCATTCACCAACAGCGAGGGCTACACTTTTTTGCCAGTTCACCCTCGCTGCAGATAAAATATTAAAACCCAGAACAGTGTTTTCTAAAATGTCCAACTCATGCTGACTCTTAATAAAAACAATGACGTCATCAGCATAAGCCGATAAAACCATGTTCTCACTAAAACCAGGTAAAATCAGACCTTCAATGTTGTGGCGTAGTCTGCAGAGGAGGGGTTCTAGGGAGAGTGCGTAGAGCATCCCGGACAGAGCACAGCCCTGCCGGACGCCTCTACACACTCTAAAAGGAGCACACAGACTGCCGTTAAACTTCAGCACACTCTCAACCTCACTGTACAACACCTGGATCTTGGCTATGAAACCAGCGCTGAACCCAAACTTCCCCATTACTTTCCAGAGGAAGCTGTGCTCAACGCGGTCAAAAGCCTTTTCCTGGTCTAGAGAAATCAGACCAGTGTTAAACCCCAACGAGCTGGAGACCTCCAAAACATCCCGAATGAGGTGGACATTGTCCACCATGGACCTGCCGGGCACACAGTAGGTCTGGTCCCGATGGATGACCTGCTCCATAGCTCTCCCCAGCCTGGAGGCAAAGACCTTGGACAGAAGCTTGTAATCCACACACAGCAAAGACACAGGGCGCCAGTTTTTTTATGTCCTGTAGGTTTCCTTTTTTAGGCAGCAGCGTAACAACTGCCCTGCGGCAGGACATGGGCATGGAGCCAGAGGCCAGACTTTCATTAAAAAACATCTAAAATATCGTGTGCAAAAGATGTCCCAGAAGGCTTTAAAAAACTCGACTGTAAGGCCATCAATGCCTGGGGCACGTCTCCCCTGCATACTCTGCAGGGCAGCGTGGACCTCCTGCAGTTGAATGGGCGCCTCAAGACAGGAGTTGGTCTCCGCAGAGACCTGAGGTAGCCCACTCAGGAACTCCTCCTGTAGAGCCTCCTGCTCCTCGTACTCACTAGAGTACAGAGAGGAGTAAAACTCCACAGCTCGCCTTCTTATCTGCCTCGGCTCCATGATCTCCTGCCCTGTGTCTGAGAGCAGTGTGTGGATTACCCGCCTCCGCCCATTCTTCCTCTCCAGGCCGAAGAAGAAGCTAGAGGGAGCATCCATCTCTGAGATGGTCTGGAATCGGGACCTGACCAGTGCACCCTGTACTTTAACGTCTAGCAGGTCTGCTAAGGCTAGCTTTTTGATTTTGAGGACTTCAAAATGTCCTCGATCTCCTGTGGACTCACTTAACTTCTCTAGTTCCACTATATCACTCTCCAGGTCCTGCATAGATCTGGTGATGTCACGTGTGACGTTGAGGGTGTGCTGTTGACATAAAAGCTTAATTTCCGTCTTACCATGGTCCCACCACTGCCTAAGACTGCTAAAATCACTCTTTCTCTGTCTAAAAAATATTCCAAAAATAAATAAGGACCTCTCTAAAATATTTGTCAAAAGTTAAAACCGAGTTAAAATGCCAATAAGCACTTTTCGGTTTCACATCTCTTATAAAAACATGACATAGAACCAAAGAGTGATCAGTAAAAAACAGCAGGAACAATATTACACCCTTTAAAAAATATTAAAATGTTGTTTAAAACAATAAATACGATCAAGTCTGGCTGAGGAGATCCTACTCTCTCTGAGGTGAGACCATGTGTACTGTCGGCAGTCTGCATGCATCCTTCTCCATACATCCACCAGGCCATAGGTGGAGACCAGCTGCCCCAGAGCATGCTGGGAAGCTGGATGCGGCTCTGCATGGTTACGATCTAAAAGAGCATTTGCAGTACAGTTAAAATCCCCACCCAAGAATAAAAAATCCTCCGATGCACAATCATTTAAAACCCCACCTACCTTTTCTAAAAAGATCTTTCTCTCTGCACCGGTTGTTGGGGCATAGAGGTTAATAAAAAACAGCCGTAAAATGATCAAACTGAGCTTTGACTAAAAGCAGCCTCCCCTCCATAAAATGCTGGACCTCCAGTGAGACCGGAGAGAAAGTTCTGGAGAAGAGGAAGCCCACTCCTCCACTCAGAGAGGAGCCATGGCTCAGGATGGCTTCCCCTTCCCATTCTCTCCTCCAGTCGGCCTCGTTGCTGCTGTCACTGTGAGTTTCTTGTAAAAAATAAAACATCAATGTGTTTCATTCTCATGGTTTCATAAATGCTGGCTCTTTTAGTGACATTCCTAGCTCCATTTACGTTCAAACTTCCAACTTTAAAAACATCCATAATAAATGAAATGTTAAAAGCAACAACAATAAACAATAAATTAATCAACATTGGAGCGTATTTCATCATCTAGACGGAGTTGTTTTTTTAACTTTAAGCACAAGTTTTGTTAATCTAAAACCCTCTTGGACTGTGATTTCAGAAACCTCCTTCCGGCTGTTGTGAAATCTAACGGAGGAGCAGAAAAGAACCAAATCGGGAAAAAAATTCCTCTATTTTTACACCTTGCTGATTCTTTGTTTGTTTTAGAAAACACTTAATTTCCTCAGCAGTATAGAACTTCCTCTGTTGACTGCTGCTATAATTGGGAACTTCACTTTCATCAGACACACCTTCATCACTCTCACTACCATCCGTACACACCTTCCTCACACTCTCCTCACTCACTCGGCTCGCTTTAGCCTCACTGGAGGCACTGGTAGTGTTCCGTCTGCGTTTTACAGGTAGTTTGGATTTAACTACAGCCTCTACTTCCTCCATCACTACTTCCTCCAGCACCTCCTCCTCCAGCACCACCTCCTCCTCCAGCACCACCTCCTCTACCTGTTCGCTCCACCTAACGCTGCGGCTTTGCTCACCTACCGTTTCATTTCCCTCCTCAGTCTGTACCTCCCCTGTCTCCCCAGACTGTCCCCCCTGTGTGTCCCTGAGCTCACCTGTCCGTTCCCCAGACACCCCTTCACCTGTTTGTTTTTTTTTCTTTTTCTTTTTCTTTCTCCTCACCCACTAAACTACTCTCATCTTCACTCACACTCACACTCTCACTCACAACATCCACACTAACACCCGGTGTATTTACAGTACTACTCACCCGGTGCGTCCGGTCAGACACGGCATCGGCACGCCGCTGTGCAGCGCGCGGAGCGGCCATCGGCCGCTCGGAGGCAGCAGCCGGCCCCGAGGCAGCAGCCGGCCCCGAGGCAGAAGCCCCCCCACACGGTGGGGGGTCCGCCGCCCCGGCAGCGGACCGCTGGGCATCCGCCCCTCCCAGACCGGGAGGATTCGGATCACCTTGTCTCGGGCAGGCCCTCACCGTGTGGCCCACCTCTCCACAACCAAAACATTTCATCCCTGATGACGTTGCAAAAATCACGTATTCATAATCATCTACTTTAACATGGAACCGGAGGTTTAACTCCTCGTCCCGATGGTTCAGTATCATATACAGCTGTCTACGGTGAGACACCACGTGCTTCAGCAACGGAGATTTACATCCAGACAAGATCTTTTTAACGGGGGAGACTATCTTCCCGTGTCTGGACAACTCTCTGCTGAGGAAGCCATCAGAGATGAACGGTGGGACGTTTGACAGGACCACCTTAGTGGCTGGTTGTGCCAGCGGCAGCACCTGAACAAACATTTCACACACGGTGATGCCTGCCTCGATAACTTGGTTCACCTTCTCCTCCCGGTCCAGGAAGATGACCACGGCGCCGTTCATCCGAGTGCCCGACATAATATTACCGTGCCCGACCTTCTCCCCCACAGCTAGACTAATGTCCTCCACGCTGCACGGGAAACTAGGACAGATCTTAATGCCATGTTTCCTGGTGAGCGTGGAGAACCCCTCTCCATTTACCACGGTGGCTGCACACGCCGACCGGCGAGACGCCGGCAGGAGTAAAAACCACCCAAATAAACCTAAACTAACCACCAAAACGTACTACAAATGAAAGATAAAGTGACCTACACCGTTAAACTAAACAATACTAAATGAAAATATCAACAAAGGAAAAAAGAAAATTAAGAAAAACCTACAAATCCCCACAGCTCACTCACACATGCTCTCAACTCAGAGAGAGAGAGAGAGAGAGACAGAGAGAGAGAGAGACAGAGAGAGAGAGAGAGACAGAGACAGAGAGAGAGAGAGACAGAGAGAGAGAGAGAGAGAGAGGGAGACAGAGAGACGGAGAGATAGAGAGACAGAGAGAGAGAGAGAGAGACAGAGACAGAGAGAGAGAGAGAGGGAGACAGAGAGAGAGAGAGAGACAGAGACAGAGAGAGAGAGAGAGGGAGACAGAGAGACGGAGAGATAGAGAGACAGAGAGAGAGAGACAGAGAGAGAGAGAGAGAGAGAGAGAGAGAGAGAGAGACAGAGACAGAGAGACAGAGAGAGAGAGAGAGAGAGAGAGAGAGAGGGAGACAGAGAGACAGAGAGATAGAGAGACAGAGAGAGAGAAATATGTGTCCATCCATCTTCGTCCGCTTATATGGGTCGGTTGCGGGGGGAGCAGCTCCAGCAGGGGACCCCAATCTTCCCTTTCCTGAGCAACATTAACCAGCTCCGGCTGGGGGATCCCGAGACGTTCCCAGGCCAGGGGGAGATAATAACCCCCCCCACCTAGTCCTGGGTCTTCCCCGAGACCTCCTCCCAGCAGGACGTACTTCACCTAGTCCTGGGTCTCCCCCGAGGCCTCCTCCCAGCTGGACGTCCCTCCACCTAGTCCTGGGTCTTCCCCGAGACCTCCTCCCAGCAGGACGTGCCTCCAACTAGTCCTGGGTCTTCCCCGAGGCCTCCTCCCAGCTGGACGTCCCTCCACCTAGTCCTGGGTCATCCCCGAGACCTCCTCCCAGCTGGACCTCCCTCCACCTAGTCCTGGGTCTCCCCCGAGACCTCCTCCCAGCTGGACGTCCCTCCACCTAGTCCTGGGTCTCCCCCGAGACCTCCTCCCAGCTGGATGTCCCTCCACCTAGTCCTGGTCCTTCCCCGAGGCCTCCTCCCAGCAGGACGTGCCCACCTAGTCCTGGGTCTCCCCCGAGACCTCCTCCCAGCAGGACAACCCTCCACCTAGTCCTGGGTCTTCCCCGAGACCACCTAGTCCTGGGTCTCCCCCGAGGCCTCCTCCCAGCAGGACGACCCTCCACCTAGTCCTGGGTCTCCCCCGAGGCCTCCTCCCAGCAGGACGTGCCTCCACCTAGTCCTGGGTCTCCCCCGAGGCTTCCTCCCAGCAGGACCTCTCTCCACCTAGTCCTGGGTCTCCCCCGAGGCCTCCTCCCAGCTGGACGTGCCTCCACTTAGTCCTGGGTCTCCCCCGAGGCCTCCTCCCAGCAGGACATGCCTCCACCTAGTCCTGGGACGTCCCTCCACCTAGTCCTGGGTCTCCCCCGAGGCCTCCTCCCAGCAGGACGTGCCTCCACCTAGTCCTGGGTCTTCCCCGAGGCCTCCTCCCAGCAGGACGTGCCTCCACCTAGTCCTGGGTCTTCCCTAAGACCTCCTCCCAGCAGGACCTCCCTCCACCTAGTCCTGGGTCTTCCCTGAGACCTCCTCCCAGCAGGACGTCCCTCCACCTAGTCCTGGGTCTCCCCCGAGACCTCCTCCCAGCAGGACGTCCCTCCACCTAGTCCTGGGTCTCCCCCAAGACCTCCTCCCAGCAGGACGTCCCTCCACCTAGTCCTGGGTCTCCCCCAAGACCTCCTCCCAGCAGGATGTCCCCCCACCTAGTCCTGGGTCTCCCCCGAGACCTCTCCTCTAAAACTGATCTAAAGCCCCAAAACTGAGTCTGAACCTGCAGAGAAGCAGCTGACACATGAACACACTGAAGTATGACAGGGTGACGTATGACAGGGTGAAGTATGACAGGGTGAAGTATGACAGGGTGAAGTAAAGTATGACAGGGTGACGTATGACAGGGTGAAGTAAAGTATGACAGGGTGAAGTATGACAGGGTGAAGTAAAGTATGACAGGGTGAAGTAAAGTATGACAGGGTGAAGTATGACAGGGTGAAGTAAAGTATGACAGGGTGAAGTAAAGTATGACAGGGTGACGTATGACAGGGTGAAGTATGACAGGGTGAAGTATGACAGGGTGAAGTAAAGTATGACAGGGTGACGTATGACAGGGTGAAGTATGACAGGGTGAAGTAAAGTATGACAGGGTGAAGTATGACAGGGTGAAGTAAAGGATGACAGGGTGAAGTAAAGTATGACAGGGTGAAGTATGACAGGGTGAAGTATGACAGGGTGAAGTAAAGGATGACAGGGTGAAGTATGATAGGGTGAAGTAAAGGATGACAGGGTGAAGTATGACAGGGTGAAGTATGACAGGGTGAAGTAAAGGATGACAGGGTGAAGTATGACAGGGTGAAGTATGACAGGGTGAAGTAAAGTATGACAGGGTGAAGTATGACAGGGTGAAGTAAAGGATGACAGGGTGAAGTGACAGGGTGAAGTAAAGTATGACAGGGTGAAGTATGACAGGGTGAAGTAAAGGATGACAGGGTGAAGTATGACAGGGTGAATTATCTATTTTATTTTATTTCTATCTTTATTTTTAATTTAATACATACTGTGTACATATACTTATTGTTTATACCTATACTTATATTGTTTAATATTACATTTAGAGAATGTGTGATGTGCACCAACAACACCAAAACAAATTCCTTGTATGTGTCAAAAAACGTACTTGGCAATAAAACCCTTTCTGATTCTGATTCTGATTCTGTGAAGTATGACAGGGTGAAGTAAAGGATGACAGGGTGAAGTAAAGTATGACAGGGTGAAGTATGACAGGGTGAAGTAAAGGATGACAGGGTGAAGTATGACAGGGTGAAGTAAAGTATGACAGGGTGAAGTATGACAGGGTGAAGTAAAGGATGACAGGGTGAAGTATGACAAGGTGAAGTAAAGTATGACAGGGTGAAGTATGACAGGGTGAAGTATGACAGGGTGAAGTAAAGTATGACAGGGTGAAGTAAAGGATGACAGGGTGAAGTTTGACAGGGTGAAGTAAAGTATGACAGGGTGAAGTATGACAGGGTAAAGTATGACAGGGTGAAGTATGACAGGGTGAAGTAAAGTATGACAGGGTAAAGTATGACAGGGTGAAGTATGACAGGGTGAAGTAAAGTATGACAGGGTAAAGTATGACAGGGTGAAGTAAAGTATGACAGGGTGAAGTATGACAGGGTGAAGTATGACAGGGTGAAGTAAAGTATAACAGGGTGAAGTAAAGTATGACAGGGTAAAGTATGACAGGGTGAAGTAAAGTATGACAGGGTGAAGTATGACAGGGTGAAATATGACAGGGTGAAGTAAAGTATAACAGGGTGAAGTATAACAGGGAGAAGTAAAGTATGACAGGGTTAAGTATGACAGGGTGAAGTATGACAGTGTGAAGTAAAGTATGACAGGGTAAAGTATGACAGGGTGAAGTATGACAGGGTGAAGTAAAGGATGACAGGGTTAAGTATGACAGGGTGAAGTAAAGGATGACAGGGTAAAGTATGACCGGGTGAAGTATGACAGGGTGAAGTATGACAGGGTGAAGTAAAGTATGACAGGGTGAAGTAAAGATCAGTCAGTGATCAGAACAAGATAATATGGCCCATTATATGAGATGTAGTATATTAAACATTAGTGTGTTAGGAGGGAAAGGGTTTATAAACTGGTTTAGTTCCTGTTTCAGACTCTTATTGTTTCTACAAACACCAGCAGGAAACAGGAAGTGGAGCGCAGAGGATACAGGCTAGCAGGAAACAGGAAGTGGAGCGCAGAGGATACAGGCTAGCAGGAAACACGAAGTGGAGCGCAGATGAGTCACGCCTAAAGTCTGCAGATCATAATTATATTTAAATAAGAGGTCAAACTGGCAGAGAGAGAACATGGGAGACAGTAGACTCAGGGTGGGGGGGGGGCATGGGGGGGGGGCATAGGGGGGGGGGCATGGGGGAGGGCATGGGGGGGAGGCATGGGGGGTATATATAGTAAATATTAGATCAGATAGAACAACACAATGTATTTCTGCTAAATATTACATTACATGTCATTTAGCTGAGGCTTTTATCCAAAGAGACTGATAGGTGGAATAATCAAGCCTGCATTTACTCAAATGTAATTTCATATTTCATATGTTCTGTAATGTGTTATTTAGGTCTAGGTAGAAGGTTATATGTTCTGTAATGTGTTATTAAGGTCTAGGTAGAAGGTCATATGTTCTGTAATGTGTTATTAAGGTCTAGGTAGAAGGTCATATGTTCTGTAATGTGTTATTAAGGTCTAGGTAGAAGGTCATATGTTCTGTAATGTGTTATTAAGGTCTAGGTAGGTCATATGTTCTGTAATGTGTTATTAAGGTCTAGGTAGAAGGTCATATGTTCTGTAATGTGTTATTAATGTCTAGGTAGGTCATATGTTCTGTAATGTGTTATTAAGGTCTAGGTAGAAGGTCATATGTTCTGTAATGTGTTATTAAGGTCTAGGTAGAAGGTCATATATTCTGTAATGTGTTATTAAGGTCTAGGTAGAAGGTCATATGTTCTGTAATGTGTTATTAAGGTCTAGGTAGAAGGTAATATATCCTGTAATGTGTTATTAAGGTCTAGCTAGAAGGTCATATATTCTGTAATGTGTTATTAAGGTCTAGGTAGAAGGTCATATGTTCTGTAATGTGTTATTAAGGTCTAGGTAGGTCATATGTTCTGTAATGTGTTATTAAGGTCTAGGTAGAAGGTCATATGTTCTGTAATGTGTTATTAAGGTCTAGGTAGGTCATATGTTCTGTAATGTGTTATTAAGGTCTAGGTAGAAGGTCATATGTTCTATAATGTGTTATTAATGTCTAGGTAGGTCATATGTTCTGTAATGTGTTATTAAGGTCTAGGTAGAAGGTCATATGTTCTGTAATGTGTTATTAAGGTCTAGGTAGGTCATATGTTCTGTAATGTGTTATTAAGGTCTAGGTAGAAGGTCATATATTCTGTAATGTGTTATTAAGGTCTAGGTAGAAGGTCATATGTTCTGTAATGTGTTATTAAGGTCTAGGTAGAAGGTCATATATTCTGTAATGTGTTATTAAGGTCTAGGTAGAAGGTCATATGTTCTGTAATGTGTTATTAAGGTCTAGGTAGGTCATATGTTCTGTAATGTGTTATTAAGGTCTAGGTAGGTCATATGTTCTGTAATGTGTTATTAAGAGCTAGGTAGAAGGTTATATGTTCTGTAATGTGTTATTAAGAGCTAGGTAGAAGGTCATATGTTCTGTAATGTGTTATTACATTAAAGGAATCGCTCTAAGCTGGTTTAAGTCCTATTTCTCTGATGGATCTCAATTTGTTAATGTTAATGATAAATCCTCCAAGTATGCTATACCTATTCTATTCTCCTTATATATGCTTCCTCTTGGTAATATTATTAGGAAACACTCAATTAACTTTCACTGTTATGCGGATGACACACAATTATACTTGTCAATCAAACCAGACGAAACCAGTCAGCTAGCTAAACTTCAAGCGTGCATTAAAGATATAAAATCCTGGATGACCTATAATTTTCTGATGTTAAACTGTAACAAAACTGAAGTTATTGTGCTGGGCCGTAAACACCTCAGAACCTCATTATCTAAAGACATAGCTACTCTGGATGGTATTGCCCTGGCCTCCAGCACTACTGTCAGAAATCTAGGAGTTATTTTTGATCAGGATATATCCTTCAACGCCAATCTAAAACAAACCTCAAGAACAGCCTTTTTTTCATCTTCGTAACATTGCCAAAATTAGGAATATCCTGTCTCAAAACGATGCTGAAAAACTAGTCCATGCATTTGTTGCTTCCAGGCTGGACTATTGTAATTCCCTACTGTCAGGTTGCTCAAATAAGTCCCTTAAGACTCTCCAGCTGATTCAGAATGCTGCAGCGCGTGTTCTGACAAGAACTAAGAGAAGAGATCATATTTCTCCTGTATTAGCTTCTCTGCACTGGCTTCTTGTAAAATACAGGATTGAATTTAAAATCCTTCTCCTGACCTACAAAGCTCTAAATGGTCAAGCACCATCATATCTAGAAGAGCTCCTAATACCCTATTGTCCCACTAGAGCACTGCGCTCCCAGAATGCAGAGTTACTGGTGGTACCTAGAGTCTCTAAAAGTAGAATGGGAACCAGAGCCATCAGTTATCAGGCTCCTCTCCTATGGAACCAGCTCCCAGTCTGGGTTCGGGGGGCAGAAACTGTCACCTCTGAATGAACTTAAAACTCCCCTATTTGATAAAGCTTATAGTTAGGGAGTGAGGAGTTGCAGTGTCCACCTATCTGGCCCACCTGCTTCTCTTCATAATTGTTAGATTAATAACATATAACAAAAGTAGAGGGAGGCAGGCCAGCACAGCCCGATCCGGCAGGGGAGAGTTCTAAGCCTGAACAGGCTACCTCTCCTTATGACCTGTCTCTCTTAGTTACGCTGTTATAGTTACGCTGTTATAGTTCTAGACTGCCGGGGGACTTCCTTCCTTCCTTTGACACACTGAGCTGCTCTCTCCTCTCTCTTTCTATTACCATTTGTGTGCATCCTGTCCCAGAAATGCTTGTTATTAATCCTAGTCCTTATGTTTTTTCCCCCAGCGTATTTCCTTGGAGAACGTTGGCACCAAGATCCTGGTTCCAGCTGTCGCCGTGGTCCTGCTGCACTCCCTGCTGAGCTCAGCGGTGCCCTGCAATGTCATGCTGCGTCCTGCTGAACCCTGCTGCTTCCTGCTGAACCCTGCTGCTTCCTGCTGCGTCCTGCTGAACCCTGCTGCTTCCTGCTGAACCCTGCTGCTGAACCCTGCTGCTTCCTGCTGAACCCTGCTGCGTCCTGCTGAACCCTGCTGCTTCCTGCTGAACCCTGCTGCTTCCTGCTGAACCCTGCTGCTGAACCCTGCTGCTTCCTGCTGAACCCTGCTGCTTCCTGCTGAACCCTGCTGCTTCCTGCTGAACCCTGCTGCTTCCTGCTGAACCCTGCTGCTTACTGCTGAACCCTGCTGCTTCCTGCTACGTCCATCCATGCTCTGCTGGGCCACGCTACATCCTGTAACGCCCTGCAGCGCCCTGATATGACATGAACTACTACGACTACCATTTGAAGTCACGGTTCCATTATTAATGTGACTATTATCGCCACTGTTCATCATATCCCCAACCGGCCCGTGAGACACCGCCTACCAAGAGCCTGGGTCTGTCCCAGGTTTCTTCCCAAGAGGGAGTTTTTCCTCACCACTGTTGCACTGCTTGCTCTTGAGGGAATTGCTGGAATTGTTGGGGCTTTGTAAATTATAGAGTGTCGTCTAGACCTACTCTATCTGTAAAGTGTTTCGAGATAACTCTTGTTATGATTTGATACTGTAAATAAAATTGAATTGAATTAAGGTAGAGGGTCATATGTTCTGTAATGTGTTATTAAGGTCTAGGTAGATCGTATGTTCTGTAATGTGTTATTAAGGTCTAGGTAGAAGGTTGTATGTTCTGTAATGTGTTATTAAGGTCTAGGTAGAAGGTCATATGTTCTGTAATGTGTTATTAAGATCTAGGTAGAAGGTCACAGTGATGCAAAGAGTAGACTGGGTGGGGTAGACTGGGTGTAGACAGAGACCCTCCTTCTAGACCAGGGCCTCCTTCTAGACCAGGGCCTCCTTCTAGACCAGGGCCTCCCTCTAGACCAGGGCCTCCCTTTAGACCAGGGGTCACCAACACGGTGCTCGCCGGCACCAGGTCGCCCCCAAGGACCAGATGAGTCACCCGCAGGCCTGTTCTAAAAACTCACTAGTGAGCTGCGTCTGAAATTGAATTGTATTCTGTTGCTATTCTCTTTTAATCACACTTGCACTTATATATATTTAAAAATGACAATATCTTAAAAACATGTTCATTAGACATGAGTTTAGATAAGTTAGGGTGAACTCTGACCTGCTCTAGTTCAAAGGTCAGATAAGTTAGGGTGAACTCTGACCTACTCTAGTTCATAGGTCAGATAAGTTAGGGTGAACTCTGACTTACTCTAGTTCAAAGGTCAGATAAGTTAGGGTGAACTCTGACCTGTTCTAGTTCAAAGGTCAGTATTGTGCTCGTGGAGAGTAAGCTAGCGGGTGCAGTGAAGATGGTAGCTGAATGCAGTTTCTTGCCCCAAAAACACGGCAGAAAAAAGGAAGAAAACACATCACTTTCATAATGAACGGGAGGAGGAATTCTTTTTTACGACTGTGAAAGAAACCTGCGTGTGTCTCATTTGCGGGGCGACTGTGGCGACGGCAAAGCGGCACAATGTGGAGAGACTACGTGTCACAAAAGCTACCATGCTAATTACCCACCGGGAAGTGCACTACGGGCAGAAAAAGCCTGTGAGCTAAAGGCAGCTTTGGGTAAGCAATAGTCTTTTTTCACGAGGCCGGTGAAAAAGTCACAAAAAGCAACCGAAGCCTCGTTTAGAGCTACACATTTTCTGATCAAGAAGAAGAAGGCATTTTCAGACGGAGAAGTTGTCAAAGAAGCAATGATGATAATTGCTAAAACTGTACTTAAAGACAACTACGAGGGGAGTTGACTTTTACAACACGGTGAAGGAGTTTCTTGTGCAGAAAAAGGTACCATTGAAAAAGCTGGTAGCGGTGACTACTACTACTACAATTACTGTTATGATTGGCCGACATACAGGTTTCATCGCTCACTGTAAAAGTGACCCAGACTTCCCTAAATTTCTGCATTACCACTGCATCATTCACCAGCAGGCGTTATGTGTTATATGTCGGCTTTCGGCAAGTGATGACTCCCGACAACATCCGCTCCAAAGCAAAACAGCACAGGATTTTCAAGGTGCTGTTAGAGGAGATGTCAGATGAATAGGGTGACCTGCTGCTACACACAGAAATCAGATGGCTCAGCAGAGGACGAGTTTTACTTCATTTTTTGTCACTTTTGGGTGAAATCAAAGAGTTCAAGCAGTCCAAAGGCGAAGACGTCGCACTGCTAGAGGCCTTGCATTTTTGACGGACATTACTGGGAAACTAAACGACTTGAACTGCAAGCTGCAAGGCAAAGGTAAGACTGTTGTTGATATGATAAGTGCTTTAAATGCATTTAAAGCCAAGATGAACATTTTCTCTGTGGATTTACAGAGAAAAAAGGTGCTGCACTTTCCCTCTGTGCAGTCGGTGCTGAAAGACAATGCTTCTGCATCTGAGACATTTGACAAAGTTGCAGAAAAGTACTGTGAAGTCATAAACAGACTTGGGCAAGAGCTTGAGAATAGGTTTTGTGCCCTTCATCAGCTTGAGCCATGTATGTCATTCATTTCCAATCCTTTCATGAATGTGGACACAACATGCTTTGCTGAGCAACTAAGTGCCACTTTCAACTTGGATGCTGGACAGGTGGAGATTGAAATCATAACATTGCAAAATGACCTTCACCTCAAATCCTACCAGGCTGCACCAAACTTTTGGTGCCTTGTTGACACAGTAGAGTGGAGTATGCACAGCAGCTATGAAGGTTGCTAGCCTGTTTGGTTCAACCTATCTCTGTGAATCAGTGTTTTCTGACATGAACTTCAACAAGAACAAACACAGAACACGCCTCACTGAGGCACATCTGAAAGACTCACTCACAGTTGCAGTGTCAAGTTAAACACCAGATTACAATACACTGGTGAACAGCATACAGTGCCAGTCTTCCCACTACCAAAGAAACAGATACCAGATGTTGTCAGTGGCAACATGGCAGTGCCATGGGGAAGTTGAATTAAAGAACTTTGTTCAATTTAAAAGTGTGTTCATGACATGTAACGGTTATAATTTTGTTAAAAATGCAGCAGATTTGGTCATTAGTTCAAAATGTGACAAGATTTATTTAAAAATATGTAAATTGATTTTTCTAACATTACATAATTGATAACTTTTTGAAACATAGTAAAACATAGTTCATGATTTCTTAAAAGGGTTTGTCAGTGGCTAGTGAAAATGGGACATTTTTCCTATGAAATGTGGTGATTCAAGTGATCATCTGGAAATTTAACGATTACTGAGATTAAAGTGCTGAATATTGATATCTGTTTCCCACCTTATTGTCATTGTTGATAATTATTGTGAGAAATCATTAACGTGATCAGTTTCTTCACATTGATGAGCATCATTAATCATTAATAATCATATATAACTATTAATAATCATTAATAACCATATATAACTATCATTAATCATAAATAATCATATATAACTAAAGGCAAACTGAGCACATTTATTATTTCAGAAGAGTGTATCAAACTGGTAGCCCTTCATATGACTCAATACCCATAAAGTAGCTCTCAGTTTAGAAAAGGTTGGTGACCCCTGCTATAGACCCACCCCTGGGTAGACTGGGTGGGGTAGACTGGGGAGGGGGGTAGATTGGGGGGGGAGACTGGGGGGCAGACAGACAGATTTACCTTCTTCCAGGTGAGGACCGGTGTGGGAACACCGACGGCCTCACAGCTCAGATACACCTGAGAACCAGAGACATTATAGACCTCACCAGGAGGGGACACGATCACTGGGGCTGCAGACAGACAGGTAGAGAGACAGACAGGTTAGAGACATTATAGACCTCACCAGGAGGGGACACGATCACTGGGCTGCAGACAGACAGGTAGACAGACAGGTAGAGAGACAGACAGGTTAGAGACATTATAGACCTCACCAGGAGGGGACACGATCACTGGGGCTGCAGACAGACAGGTAGAAAGACAGGTAGAGAGACAGACAGGTTATAGACATTATAGACCTCACCAGGAGGGGACACGATCACTGGGGCTGCAGACAGACAGGTAGAGAGACAGACAGGTTAGAGACATTATAGACCTCACCAGGAGGGGACATGATCACTGAGGATGCAGACAGACAGGTAGAGACAGACAGGTTAGAGAGATGATCACTGGGGCTGCAGACAGACAGGTAGACAGACAGGTTAGAAAGAGGATCACTGGGGCTCCAGACAGACAGGTGGAGAGACAGACAGGTTAGAGAGATGATCACTGGGGCTGCTGACAGACAGGTAGACAGACAGACAGGTTAGAGAGACAATCACTGGGGCTGCAGACAGACAGGTAGAGAGACAGGTTAGAGAGAGGATCACTGGGGCTGCAGACAGACAGATGGAGAGACAGACAGAAAGGCAGGCAGGCAGACCGAGACAGACAGACAGACAGACAGAGAGACAGACAGACAGACGGACAGAGAGACAGACAGACAGACAGACTGTAACAGGGTTAAATGGAAAGTTTCTAACAGGATGAAACAGGTCGCAGGAATTTATCATCCTTGCTGACCTCGGAGGAATTCGCTTTAGTCTGAGCATGCTCAGTGTGGGGGGGTGTTTGTGTGTATGTGTGTATGTGTGTAGGTTTTTGTGTGTGTGTCTGTGTGTGTGTGAGTGGGGGGTGTTTGTGTGTATGTGTATGTCTGTGTGTGTAGGTTTTTGTGTGTGTGTATGTGTGTGTGTGAGTGGGGGGTGTTTGTGTGTATGTGTGTGTGTCTGTGTGTGTAGGTTTTTGTGTTTGTGTCTGTGTGTGTGTCAGTGGGGGTGTGTTTATGTGTGTGTGTGTGTGTGTGTGTGTGTGTGAGTGGGGGGGGGGGGGTGTTTATGTGTGTGTGTGTGTGTGTGTGTGTGTGTGCTCTGAGCGCACTCAGTGTGAGTTTAATGTAGAAAGGAATTCAGTGTTTTGAGAGGGATGAAGATGGATTATCATCACTCAGTGTCTGTTACTGTCAGATGACCAGCAGAGACACGCTCAGCCTCTCTCTGTCAGACAGACAGACAGACAGACAGACAGACACACAGACAGACACACAGACAGACAGACAGACAGACACACACATACAACATACTTATATATTATATTACACACACACACAACATACTGATACATTATATTACACACACACACACACAGACACACACACACACACACACACACACACAACATACTTATACATTATATTACACACACACACAACATACTTATACATTATATTATATTACCCACACACACACACACACACACACACACACAACATACTTATACATTATATTACACACACACACAACATACTTATACATTATATTATATTACCCACACACACACACAACATACTTTTATATTATATTACACACACTTTATATGTTCTAGACAGACAAAGTGAGAGAGAGACAGACAGACAGAGAGTCAGACGGAGAGAAAGACAGACAGAGAGTGAAAGACAGACAGACAGAGAGAGAGAGACAGACAGACATAGAGACAGACACACAGACGGAGAGAGAGACAGACAAACACAACATACTTATATGTTATATTACACACACTTTATATGTTTTAGTTTCTGAAGTTATTATTGTCTGTATTTGTTCTGACAATGTTTGTACCAAACTTGACATATTTCTGTTGTTTCTATAATCATTAATAAAGTATGTATTCTTCTACTAAGCTTAATGTAAGGTTTAGGGTTAGTGGGTTAGTGGTTTAGGGTTAGTAGGTTAGTGGGTTAGTGGGTTAGTGGTTTAGGGTTAGTAGGTTAGTGGGTTAGTGGGTTAGTGGTTTAGGCTTATTAACATGTCCAACAGTGTCTCCAGCATCAGCACAAACTATTTCTGAGTTTACTATAATTACTCCTCACATATACTATTACTGAGTTTACTATAATTACTCCTCACATACACTATTACTCACTTTACTGTAATTACTCCTCACATATACTATTACTGAGTTTTCTATAATTACTCCTCACATATACTATTACTCAGTTTACTAAAATTACTCCTCACATACACTATTACTCAGTTTACTGTAATTACTCCTCACATATACTATTACTGAGTTTACTATAATTACTCCTCACATATACTATTACTGAGTTTACTATAATTACTCCTCACATATACTATTACTGAGTTTACTATAATTACTCCTCACATATACTATTACTGAGTTTACTATAATTACTCCTCACATACACTATTACTCAGTTTACTATAATTACTCCTCACATATACTATTACTGAGTTTACTATAATTACTCCTCACATATACTATTACTGAGTTTACTATAATTACTCCTCACATAAACTATTACTCAGTTTACTATAATTACTCCTCACATAAACTATTACTCACTTTACTATAATTACTCCTCTCATATACTATTACTGAGTTTACTATAATTACTCCTCACATATACTATTACTCAGTTTACTAAAATTACTCCTCACATATACTATTACTGAGTTTACTATAATTACTCCTCACATATACTATTACTCACTTTACTATAATTACTCCTCACATATACTATTACTCACTTTACTATAATTACACCTCACATATACTATTACTCACTTTACTATAATTACTCCTCACATA